>WOXC01003576.1:1200000-1585000 GCA_011680675.1 Gymnobelideus leadbeateri
TGTCGGTAGACTGTATCATTCTTGAGACCCTTCCAGTTCTCAATCCATTGAATTTTCCCACTTATTAGATGGGTGACCATGAATGTATAGGCCACATCTCTCCTGGTAGAAGTAAGCTCTATGAGAACAGGGACAAATTTTTGCTTTTGTTTTTTGTATTTGTGTCATTGGCCCAAAGCTCACACTACCTCATAGATTAGAAGTACTTAAGAAATGTTTATTGAATTAGATTTTCCTGTTTCTGAAATAGGGTAATACTTGCAACTAATGAACTTTTTGATTCTTAAAGTGGCATATAAATGTTATTTTTATACTGGCCATTGATTAACTATTCACAGAACCATCTAATAAATACTAGGAGGGGAAGACTGTTCCTCTTTCCTAGGGATAGATTCTTATATTTATTTTAAACGCCTGAGTGCTGGACTTGAGGCTGCAAAGTAAATTTGATTTGGGTTTACAACATAGAAGCAGTGTGGTATGGTGGAAAGAGCACTACATCTGTAGTTGAAGGACCCAGATTCAAATTCTGACTGATCCCTATCTCTGTGGCCTTGGACAAGTCTCTGTCCTGAGTTCTCTGGACCTCAGTTTCTCCATTCATAAAGTAAGAAGGTTGGATGAGGTGGCTTAATTGCTCCCTTCCAGCTCCAAATCCAAAAATCACATGATCCTCTTTGGGCTCTATCCTCCAATTTGTGAACTGTATATTGGTTTATAGAATGTAGAACTGGAAGAAATGTGAGAGGTCATCTAATCTCTTCCTGTTTTTATCCCCCATAGAAAGTAAGTTACCTCAGGGCAATTAACCCTTTGCAGCTGCTAAATAAATATTTGCTAATTTTATCCATAAGACCGTGGCCAAGTCCCTTAGCTTCCCTCAGCCTCAGTTTCCCCAAATGTAAAACAAAGGCATTCAGCAAGAGTCCTTAATAGCTAAGGTTCTTATGGTCCATGAGGAAACTGAGCCTGGGAGAAGTGAGGTTCTCACTCATGGTAATCAGCTCCGTCTGGATTCAAATACAGATCCTGGGTTCTTTGGTCCACTAGAAGGACCAAACACATTTACTTTCTACAGAAGAGCAAACCTTTTTGGGGAGCTTCCTTTAGAGGAAGGATTATTATCCTTTTCTGTATCATGGCAGTCTGGGGTCTTTTCAGAACAATGCTTTTAAATGCATACAATGTATAGAATTAAAAGGAAACCCATTATATTGAAATATTTATTTATATGTATACACACACACATTTTTAAAAGTCTCTGAACCTCAGGGTCAGAATCTCTGCTTTAGAGAGCTTAGCCCAGAGTCCGGCCCAGAGGGAGCTGGCATATAGCAGGCGTTTTATCTGTGCCAGTGTCCTGGAAAAAAGAACTCCCGAGGCAGCGATCTTTAGAACTGGTCCGTTTCTGCCTGGCCTTGTCTCCCCAGCACTTAGCCCAATTCCTGGCACGCAGTAGGGGCTCAGGAACTGGATGCTGGTTCTCGGACTGTCTCTTAAAGTACCACCTCCGCCCCCTCACTGGGGCGAGCACCAATCGGGCAGCGGCGGGGCGGGGGGAGTAGTGCTATCTCCATGACGACTAGACGCGCTGCCTCTGTCCCCTCCAGGGCTCGAGGCTCTCTCAACGGGGATGCTCGGAGCTCCGCCCCCGCCCCCGCCACGCACGCGCCCTTGACGTGGGCGCTTCCTGTCGGCCATCTTTAGCCCTGGCAAAGGGGCTTTTGCGCAGTGGCTGAGGCCGCCCCGAAAGGATTTGAGCCGGGCAGGAGCCCTCTCCTCGCTCTCCGCCCGCCGCCCTGTCCCTCCTCGACTCTTCTCGCCTCGCGTCTCCTTGTTCTCGCAGCCGCCGGTGAGTTCAGGCCCGCTGGGTCCGTAGCCTTGGGGGGCCGGTGGGGGGTAGTGGTGAGAGAGCGGGAGCTGTCGGGGCCGGGCGTGGCCGTGGCCGGGGGTTATGGGGGGGGGCACTGAGGGGCGTGGCCGGTGCCTCCCCCCCCCCACCGCTGGTGGGAGTGGGGGCTGGTGATCGGGGGACTGCACCCCGAATGATGCCCGCCGCCCGACTCATTCAATTAGCGCTGGCACCCCCGGCCCCGGATCCAGGCTCCCCGGGCACTGCAACCCCCGAGCTCCAGGAGGAGGGGGCGACGGATGGCAGGCGGGGGGGGGGGGGCGTGGGAGGGGCCCCTGCGTGCTGGCCGGACCGAACTGAGCCGGGCAGAGCCGGGTTGAGCCGGCGCGGGCGGAGCGCTGCAGGAATCCGCCCTCCCCGCCCTCTCCTGCTTCTCTCCATTCTTCCTGTTCTCTCTCCTTCCCCCTTCTCTTTCCCTCTTTCCTTCTCCTCATCTCTCTCCTCCCCCCCCCCCCCCGTTCTCTTTCTCTTTCCCTCTCTCCTCCTCCTCCTCCTCCTGGTGGTTCTCCCTCCTCTTTCTCCCTCTTTTCCTCCCTCCCTCTCCTCTCTTCCTCCTCTCTATTCCGGTTCTCTCGAATCTCGCCCTCCGCCCTCTCTTTCTCTTTCCCTCTCCTCTCTGTTCTCTCCTCTTTTCCTCCTTTCTCTCTTTTCTCCCTCTTCTCTCCTTCCTCCCACTTCCTCCTCCTTTCTTTCCCTCCTTCTTACTCTCCTCTTCCTTCTCTCTCCTTCCTTCTGGATCTGTTCACTCTTTTCTCTCTTCCCTCTTTTCTGTGTCTCTCCTTTTGTTTCCTCTAGCCTTTTCATCACAAGGATCCCATGAATTAGGTGGTATTTCCCCATTATTTTACAGATGGGGAAACAGGCCCTGAGAATTCCCATGGTAACATAACTTACGGATAAGAAGTAGGGCTGCCAATGCAGGTCTTGATTGGAGTGGATGGGGAAGGGAGTGGGCTATTGGCAGTTATCAACACTGATATCTTTTCTGTTCCAGCCTGTTATATGCCTATAAGGCTTTAGGAGCTTTGGGAAGGACAGTGACAGGAGCCAGTATAAATTGGGGGGAGGGGGGAGTTAAAGAGCAAACATTTATTAAATGTTCTTTGAATTGTGTTGAATTAAATCGAACCCAGAAAAATGCACACTGCATTTAAAATTATGGAAAATTCAGATCATAGGCTTTAGGCCTGAAGTGAGTAGCCTTAGATGCCCTTTAGTTCTACAAACATTTAATGCCTACTGCATACAAGGTACTGCTAACTCGTTTTAGATGGGAGAAAATTTGAGCTGGTTTTTAAATTTTCAGATACTTTGGGGCTCATTTATATCCCTTGATTTTACATTGGAGGTGGAATCAGGTGAGAGAGAGAGAGAGAGAGAGAGAGAGAGTGAGTGTTACTGGGTTCATCTGGGTGCTTGTAATTGTAGTTCCCTAGTTCCTTATTAAACACTTTTAACCTTTTAAGAGAAGTGCTCTCCAAATGTCAAGCATCATCATCATCATTATGGTTGTTGAGAAGATAGAAGGAAAGTGAAATTAGCTCCGGACTGGTTGTATGACTGGGGAACTGGTGATCTTAATGAGGAATAATGTAAATTATTAATTATCTTCTTTGGATGTCTCTTTGCTTAGCCTCTGGGCACACTTACAAAGTAATAATAGAAAGTATCTCACTAAGGAGAGAAAGAATACTAGGAAAAAACCTGTAGCCCTTTCAAAGACGGTGTGGTGGTTAGGTGAGAGCTGTTGGAAGTATCACAGTTCAGATTCCTCCTTGGCAGAAAGGTAATTGTGGTAATTCTCAGTGAAGCTTTATGCATGTGAGGTGGAATTTAAGAAAAAAATTGACATTTGGACCATGAATGAAGCAACTTTACTGGGAATAAAATGAGACTATCAGTCTATCTATCTATCTACCTACGTACCTACCTACATTAACTGTATATTGGCATATTTGCTTTCCTTTGTGATTGTATGTATTTTATGCAAATGAAAACATTCTGAGAAGGGGGTCTGTAGACCTCACAGGACTTGTGCCTAAGGAACCCATAACATAAAAAATATAGTGCCCAGTGCATACAAGGTATGGTTAACTCATTTTAGATGGGAGAAATGCACCTGGAATATAGTTCATCCTAGCCCTCCCCCTTCCCTTCCCCTCTCCCATTTCTTTTAAAAACTATTTGGAATCTAGTTTGCAAAAGTATGCATGTAGTTTTAACCACAATAGTGACCTAGGTTAAAATTTTTTATCCAGTTTACTGCATCTTACATTGAGGCTGTTGGATTTATTTGCTTTGTAGCTTACTTTGTACATTTAATTGGAAGTCACAATTGATAGCTTTGTATGTTCAAAACATTAAGGCGATATCAGTTCCTATTGAGTGTAAGGTATGAGGGGGATACAAAGATGGGGGTGGGGAGACCTACTTTGCAGTGAAGATTTTAGTCTAGTGGGGACTAAAGTCCATATATAGATAACTGTGCTATTAATTAGGGTGGCAGAGGTTAGAAAACGAGGAGTGGCGTAAGAGATTTGCAGGGGGCCGTGTTGTGCAGTGCTTCATCATGAGCTAGTTGGTGTCGGTAAGGTGCCATTTTCTCTTTATGAATTTCATTCAGTGTTTGATTAGATGCAGACTCTAGTATGCCATAATAGTCTTCATTCTTGGAGTGAGAAGTTGCTAGAATGCTTTGACCTCACATTTTGGCTGACTAATTTCATTGAGCATGAATCCTTCAAGGATAAAAATCCTGGTTTTTGTTAAAGGAAGGGCTCAGTGGAATTTCTGACTGATTTAGCTAGCATTTCCCAGAACTTTTTTGGTCCCAGCACCCCTTCACACTCTTAAAAATTATTAAGGATCCCAAAGAGCTTCTGGTTATGTAGGTTATATCTATCGATATTTACCATATTAGAAATAAAAACTGATACTATTTTAAAAATATATATTAATTTATTAAAAGTAGCAATAATAACCCATTATATGTTAACATTTCTATTAAGAATGTATTTTTTGAAACAAAAATTAGTGGGAAGAGTGGCATTGTTTTCTTTTTGGAAATCTCTTTAATATCTGACTTAATGCTGGGTTCTCATATCTGTTGCATTGTCTGCCTTAATATGTTGTATTGGTTAAAGTACATGAAGAAAATCTGACTTCCCAAAGATAAATAGTTGGAGAAGGGAGGAGTATTTTAATAAGCAAATAATCCCTTAGTATTATAAAGCATTGGGTCTGGAGTCAGGAAGATCTGAGTTCAAATATTACCTCGGACACTTCCTAACTCCTGGGCAAATCAATTAACCCCATTTGCCTTAGTTTTCTCATCTGTCAAATGAGCTGGAGAAGGAAATGGCACACTATTCCAACATCTTTGCTAAGAAAACCCCAAATGGGATCACAGAGTTGGACACAATTGAAATGACCTAACAACAAGAAGTTATAGGGTCAGTTAGGTGGTGCAGTGAATAGAGCACCGGCCCTGGAGTCAGGAGGACCTGAGTTCAAATATGGCCTCAGACACTTAACACTTACTAGCCATGTGACCTTGGGCAAGTCACTTAACCCCAATTGCCCTACCTTCCCCCCTCCAAAAAGCAAAAATAAAACAAAACAAGTTATTGTGAAAATAGTTTTGGACTCTCAGAGCACTCCTTTGAGAATTCAACAGCAGCAAATAAAGTGATTTGCCCAGGGTTACTCAGACAGTATATATCAGATGCAGAATTTGAACCCTCAGGTCTTCCTGACTCCCAAGTCATATGCCTAGCTGTTAGGTTATGAAAAATACAGATGTGTGCTACTGAACAGTGAAGCTCTTACTGAAGTCCAGTGGTGACCTATTCATCTTGCACTGGAATCAGGGAGGTGGAGCAGAAGGGTAACAATGGGATAGAACTCAATGGTCATGGAGTGTTCTTGTATTCTTGAGGAGTGTTTCCCCTCCTCCCTTCCCAGGAGGAGTTTAGTTTACTAGACAGACATAATGACTTATGTATGGTAACTTCCTTGGGGTATATGCCTAGCAGTGAGATCTCATGCTCAGTGTGGACATTTTAGTGTTGTTTTTTTTTAAACATAATTCCAAATTGCTTTCCAATTCACAGACCCCCTGACATCGTCTAACATTCTGATCTTTTGTCATCGTTGCAAATTTGCTAACATGAGGTGGTATCAGCTATTTTGATTATCATGTCTTATAGAAGTGATTTGGAGCATTCTTTTATATGGTTAATAGTTTGCAGTTCTCTGTTTGAGAATTGTTTGGTCATAGCCCCAGCCTGGATGAGGAGGTGAATGGGGTCAGGCTGAACAGGGGGTGGAGTGGTTCTTCCCCACTCCAGCTCTCACTTGGATCTCTCCTTCCCAATGCTCATGTCACCTGAGTAGCAGCAGTAAGGTAGAGCACCACCAGGCCTCAGCTTCAGCTATTGCTGAAGCCTATTTGTATGGTCTCCCGTAATTAGAATGTGAGCACCTCTAGAGAGCAGAACTATGGTGGTTTTCTATTTGTGTATCCTGTGCTTAGTGTTTAATAAATGTTTTATTCATTTGCATTGACTCTTATCCATTGGAAAGGGAAGATCCTACTTCTTTCTCTTTGAGCCATTGGACTGTCAACATTGACATGGAGGGATCATGAAAAGGGCATGACCAGACTTGGGGTGGGGGGGAATCAGCAGCCAGCCTGAAGTCTCAACTCAGCCTAGAACAGTGATGAGGAACCTGTGGCTTTAAGGTCCCATGTGGCCCCCTAGGTCCTCATAATAAAAGGATTTGTTTTGTAAAACCTGGCCTCAGTTAAAAGACCGCACCCTAGGACCTAGGAGACTATACGTGATCTTGAGGCCTCAAGTCTGTGAGGCCCTGTGAGGAACCATGACCCTGGGCTTTGGCTTTTAGGCACATTCCCTAAGCCCTCCCTCTGTCTCTCCCATGTCCTTTCCTTCTCAATTCAGAAATGCCCAAGTCTCCCCATCCTTAAAAAGAAAAAACCCTCACCAGACCCCTCCCTCCCGTCAAACTTACCTCTTTCTCAGCCAGAGTCCTAGAAAAAAATCTGCCTGTACTTATTCACTGCCTCCACTTCCTCTAATTTCCTCAGTTCTTTGCAGTTTGACTTCTGACCTCATCACTTGACTGAAACTGCTGTCTCTAAAGTGAGGAGGGGGGTCTTCATTTTCAAATCCAGTGGCCCTTTTTCGGTCTTAGGCTTTTTTCTATCTAACATCTAGATTTGACACTATTGAACATCTTTTCCCTTGAGATTTTCTTTGTAAAAAAAAAAAAATTTTTTTTAACATGCAACTGGGAAATAAGATATATAGGCACTGGGATATAAAAATCCATCATGCCCTACTAGAAGGTTAGGAGGGTGATGGGAGGGTATAAGAGAGAATAGATTAGGGGAAGGGGTATTCAGTAGGCTTACTATTTTGGGGTGGGGGTAGGGGAAAGATGGGGATAAAATTGTAACTCAAAATCTTGTGGAAATGAATGTTGAAAACTAAAAATAAATAAAAAACAAAAGATATTTTCTTTGTGTTCTCCTGGGTTTTCCTTCTACCTTGTGTCTTCCTTCCTTTTTTTTCTTTTGTTGGTTCATTATCTAGACTACTACCTGAATGTGTATGTTCTCTAAGACTCTGCCTTGGGCCCTCTTCTCCTATGTCTACATTCTCTCTTTTGGTTATTTTTATCAGCTCCCGTCCCAGACTGATAGATCAAGGTCTAATCTCCCCATATCCTGGAGACAGCTCAAATTCACCATATACAAAAGCAACTCATCTTTTCTGCTCTACCCCTTCCTCTTTAGACTCCCCTCTTTCAGTTGAAGGTACCATCATTCTTCCAGTCTCCTAGGTCCATAGATTCAACATTATTCTTCTCTCCTCACACACACTCAGCTCACAGTCAGTTGCCAAATGATGTGGTTTATGTCTCTACAACATTTCTTGTATCCAGCCCCTTCTCCCATCTACCAAAGCTACAGCCTTAGTTCACGTTCTCCTTGCCTCTTGTTTAGATTTTTGTAGTAGTACTCTCATTGGCCTCTTGCCCCATTCCACTTCATCTTCCATAATGCTGCCAACGTGGCTTTCTCTAAGCACAGATCTGACCACATTTTTTCCTTACTCACTAGGGCCCTGAGGCACACTATTACCCAGTAAACTCTCTCATCAAGAGCTAACTTCAAGTTTTGAAAGCATTTTTATTGTCTGCTGGATGAAATATAAACTCCTCTGCTTAATTTTTAAAGACCTTTAACGTATGACCCCCAACCTCTTTCCTGTCCTCTTGTATACGACTCCTTCGGTACTCTGCATTCTAGCCAAACTAGCTTCTTCTTTGCTTCTTAGACACAGCAACACCTGCTTGGGCTCTCCATACCTTTGCACTAGGCTTGCCCTGTAACTGGAATGAGCTCGATCCTTACCTCCATTTCATGGAAGCCCTCTTTCCCTTCAAGGCTTACCCCATATACCACCTTCTTTGTGAATCATTTCCTGATCTGTAACTGCTTGTGTCTCCCCAGATAATTTATGTGTAACCACTTTGTATTAATTCTTTTTGTTTTGCTTAAACTCACATGTTCTTTTTGCCTTCTCAATAGAGTGCAAGCCCCTTGCAAGTAGGAATTGGGTTTCTGCAGCCCCATCACCTAGCACATAGTAGTTACTGGATGAATTTTGTTGATTGCTCTAAAAGCATAGAGGAAAAACAGATTTCCTAAGAAGAAAAGAATAGGAAGAGTTCCCCATTTTTTTAGAAAGGTCTAGCTTTAGCTTTTGAAGCATTCTTTGATGATATCACAGAGTTAAGGCAGGCTCAGTAGCTTATCTCCAACTGTCTTTGGCTTTAGGACATCAGTGTTTTCTTTTTCTACTTGTAATTCTGGCAGGACAGTTATGTTGGTTAAAAGAATCTTCTCTCATTGCAGGTATACTTAAGGAGCTGAAAAAATGACTGACTCCAAGTATTTCACAACCAATAAAAAAGGTAAGGCCAGGTAAATGTGTGAGATTCTCAAGGAAATAATGCATTGTCATCCCTCCAACCAAGGTCTTGAAGGCTCAGCTAGACCCACCAGTGGATAAGGTGAAATTTATTTTTCATATCTTTGACTACTGGACTGTTCTAGAGAACCCTCTTGCTGTTTGAATGCGACGGTAAGCCTGTGGAAGGCAATTCCAGTGTTTCATGGTAGTAAAAAAGGGAGAAATCATGCCCAAGCATCTATGTCTCCTCTTGCTTTGGGAAGAAAAGGGGAAAATCTCCCATGCTTGTGGCTACAAAAGCTGAAGAAACACTTAGATTGAGTATCAGAGTGATGCTTACTCTGGAATAACAGTAATAAGGAACAAAAAAGAGTGAGACTTCTGCCTCATTTTAGGTTCAGGTTGGATGAGAGATGGCCTGTGTGGTGCCTTCCCAGTCAGAGATTGTTTGTTCCCAAAGACAACCTGGCAGAGTAGACTCTAGTTCTCAGGGCTTACACTGAGGAATAAGTCAGGTGCCCCATTCTGGCCAGGAGATACCACCTTGAACTGAGATAACAGATTTTTCCGAATGTAGGACTAGGAGCATTATGCGGTTGAGAGCTCTCCTTCAAAAACTCTGGCTCACTCACTCTTCTAAAACTGTGACTTTGAACCACCCACTTAGGGAGCTGTGGCTAGCCTCCCTTTTCTAAGCTCACTTGGGGTAGGCAGCTTTTTAGTCACTGGTTTTACCATCTAAGATTAACTTCCAAGTTAGGAATCTTGGTGCAGTGGGGGAAAAGCACTGCATTTGGAGTCATAGGGCCTTGTTTGGAATCCTGGCTCTACCAGTTTCTCTGTGCCTTTGGCCCAGTCATTTAACCTCCATTAGGTTCTTTACCTATAAAATAGAAGAGTTGAACCAGATGATCTCTCTGGTCCCTTCCAGCACTAAATCTGTGGTCCTGTGATATCAGTAGGGATCCACAACATGAATAAAACTGGGTTGATCTGCCTCTTCAGTGCTATGTATGCAAACCTGAAGATTACAAAATAAATCTACAAAACCCAACAGCATTTCTGTATTATAATCCAAGAGAAATATCAGAAAGGGAAATTCCATTCAAAATAATGGTGAAATATTTGGGAGTTCATTTACTAAAACCCATGAGAGCTGTACAGATTAAATTTCAGAATATTTCTTAAAGAAATAAAGATCTTAAATTGCTAGAGTGTGGTTCAGAGTTCATAGCTGGGCTATGCCAGTATAATAAAAATAACAATACTACCAAAGTTAATTTATAGATTTGGTACTATCCTAGTCAGAATACCAAAGGGGGATACTTTATAGAGCTAGATAATAGATTAAGAATTATCTGAAGGAACAAAATAATAGACTATCAAGTTAAATAATGGAAAAAATTAAGAGTGAATGCAAAATAGCATATCCAGGCCTTGAACTGTTTCAGCAATCATCAACACCATTTGATACTGGTTAAAAAATAGAAAATTAGATCAATGGAACATATTAGGTGAAGAACAGTTCAGAAGATCAATGTTTGATAAACCTCAAAAAAACATGGAAAAAAACTTATTTGATGAGAATTGCTAGGAAAATTAGAAAGCAGACTGACAGAAATTGAGCTTACACCGAATTTTGCCCCATATTCTACAATAGGTTCAAAATGGATGCAGGATTTCTTGCCTTCTCAATGAGTAGGGGAGGGAGAATTTGGAACTTAAAATAAAATTCCATTTTAAAAAATGGATTCATGAACTAAATATTAAATATCATACCATTAAAAAATTAGAAGAAAAGTTGATCATAAACTTAACAACAGTGTACAATTAACTTAATGTAGTAAGGGATAGAGGCAGTTGTAAAACATAAAATAGATAATTTTGATTAAATGAAAAACATTTACACAAACAAAATGCATTTAGGATAAGAGAAATGATTGACAGGAAATTTTTTTTCTATGATAAGAGATTTTTATTTAAGATACAGACTACTAAGAGAAATATTTAAAATTAGTAGCCATTACCTAACAGATGAATGGTCAAAGGATATAAATAAACAGTTTTCAAAAGAAGAATTGCAAACAATTAACCATATTGAAAGAATGCTCCGAATTGCTATTGATAACAGAAATACACATCAGAACAAACATGAGGTTTCATACTCAGCAATTTGGCAAAGAAGACAAAAAGTGGGAATTTTTAATCTCGTAGTGATTGTGAAAAGACAAGCACACTAACGTATTGTTGATGGCTCTTGTGCCAGTATGACAGTTTCGGAAAGCAGTTTAGATTTATGCAAACAAAATGACAAATATATGTATACCCGTAGGCCCCTAGAATCCACTACTAAGCATATACCCCAGAGAGTTCGTTAACAAGTTGGCTTCGTAGACACTAAAATTTTTTTTTTTTAAAGCAATTGGGGTTAAGTAACTTACTCAAGGTTACACGGCTAGTCATTATTTATGTGTGGGTGCTCATTTTCTGAGGCCGGATCTGATCTCGGGTCATCCCAACTCCGAGGCCGGTGCTCTTACTCAGTGCGCCACCTAGCCGCCCCCTTTAGGGCAATTGGGGTTAAGTAACTTGCCCAAGGTTACACAGCTAGGTTTTTTTGTTTGTGTGGATTAAGTGTCGGAGGCCGAACTCAGGTCCTTCTGACTCCAGGGCTGGCGCTTTATTCACTGCGCCACCTAGCCGCCCCTAAAATTTTTTTAATAGCATTTTTTTTGTGGTAACAAAGAACTAAAAACAAGATAGATTCCCAGTGATTTCAAATGCCTAAACAAAATATGATAGGTGCATGCAGTGGATCATTGCTGTGTTGTAAGAAATGATGAGCATGATGAGTACAAAGAAACACTGTAGAAGGAGGCAGACAGCATATACAAGGATTGTAACAATGTAATTGGAATGAACAGCAGCAGAACAATCAAAACTTAGAGTTGCAAAACTTTGATGATATAACTTGTTCCCAAGGAAGAGACAGGAGATACTTCTGTTCCTTCACTCCTTATGTTGATTGGTGTTGCTGAATTGTTTTTAACTTTTCCTTTTGAAACTTTTCTGGTTGTTGTTGTTGTAAGGGACTTCTCTTGCAGGCTGAAGGAAAAGACAGAATGGAAATTGTTGGTGAGTCTGCCTTCCTGGAGACACATAGGAATTATGTGAATGTAACTGTAAAACACTCTTTTTCAAAAATAAAGCCAGACCTGAATAATTGGAGAGATGTTAATTGCTCATGGTTGGGCTGAATTAATATGAAAATTATAGTTCTACCGAAATTAATTTGCTTATTCAATGCCATATCAATTAAACTACCAAAGAATTTCTTTTTAGAACTAGAAAAAAAATAATAAAATTCATCTGGAAGAACAAAAGGCCAATAGTCTCACAGGAAATAATTTTAAATAGCAAGAAGAAAGGTGGTTTTGAAGGACCGGATCTTCCACTGTACTACAAAGCAGCATTCACCAAAACTAGTTGATACTGGTTAATAGGAATAAGACATACTGAACTAATTGAACACAGTAGAATAGTTTTTCATAAACTCAGGACCCAAACTATTTGAATAATTACTTGATATATGACAAAAAGCCCAAAACAAAAAAACAAAACTGCTGGGAAAACAGGAAAACCATTTGGAAGAAATTACATTTAGACTGACATGTCATACCACATTCTACAGTCAGCTCCACATGGAGAAAAGACCTAGATATAAAAGGTCACGAAAGCACATCAGAGCAGCGCATACCTCCCAGAAAGATCAAAGGTAGAGAAAAAGGATCTATATGTACAAGAATATTTATAGCAGCACTTTTGTTGTATCAGCGAACTGGAAACTAAGAGCGTCCATCAGTTGGAGATGTAAATGGTATTGTAACCTAAGAAATGATGAAAAGGTTGAAAGAACTTTGGCAGGATTCATAGGAACCAATATAGAATGAAGTAAGCAGAATAATATGAGTAATTCATACAACGGTTACAGCATTGTAAAGGAAAATAACTTTGGACTGCAGTGATCAGCCATGATTTCCAAAGGACGTTCAGATGTAGTATGGTACCCAAGTCCTGACAGAGACATAGATGATGAACTCAAGGTGCAAAATGGGCTTTATTACACATGGCCAATGTAGGATTTTTTTTTTTTTTTGGCTTAAATGCTTATTTGTAATAATGGAGGGTTTTTTTTATTTTGGAGGAGTGAATTTGAGGGGATGATGGGGGCTAGCGCTAGTGATGCCTCAGGAAAAGAAAAGAAAGAAGAGGAGAAGAAAGAAGAAAACAGAAGAAAGGAAAGAGGAAAACACAAAGAAGCAGGATAGCTCTGAAGCTAACATGCTGAATTTATAACTAGCTTTGAAAGGAATGTGTTGGATTTACTATGTGTTTGGAAAATTCTACCTAACAGAGAGTGGCAGTTTCAATTTTTGCCTCTTTTTCTTTGCTTTACATAGGAAATATTCATGTTTATCAAGTTCTGAGTGATAGAATAACACTTTTTACTTTTGAAAAAGAAATCCAGAGCAACTTGTTTGCCTGTGTTCAGTTAATTCCAGATCTTTCTAAGCTGCTTCCTAAGAAGTTTTGCGATTTTATCTTCAAAAAATTTTAAACACATTTAAACCAAATAATTTTAAGTATGTGTAGTCATCTGTTTGATAGATAAAATGTATCATTTCCTTGTTCTATTGTTAGAAACACTGTAGTCTGTAATACGTTAATACTAAGATTATCATGAAGTACCTGGTACTTCGGTGTCAGTTGAATGAGTTCTGAGGTTCTGCAAGTCAAGTTCATCTTCACCCATACACTAAGACCATTCTTGTTAGTGCTGGTTTGATCTGTATGCTCGGCTCAGCAGAGTTTCTGGGACATGGGATCTCTCACTCCCCCGCCATATGCTGAGTCTCTTATCCTGTATGTCATAATTCCGCTGGATACCTCCCCTGGTTCTGTTTATTTGTGAGGTGCAGCATGGGTCTTACTTAGTTCCTTGGCTCTGGGACTCTCTCCTGACAGATTCTCTTCTCTTCTGCCTCCGTAGGAGAGATCTTTGAACTGAAGGCAGAGCTCAACAATGAAAAGAAGGAAAAAAGGAAAGAAGCTGTCAAGAAAGTGATTGCAGCCATGACAGTGGGGAAGGACGTCAGGTAAGGGACCATGCAAGGGGACCCCTGCCCCCAGTTCTTCCTTTACTCCTATTTGCTTTTCCTGTCACCCCTTTAATTCTACCTTTTTTGGTGAGGGAGAAAGGAGTCCTCCCTAAACTCTCTCAGGACTGACTCCTTTGTCATTTCTACCCTGGGCTTCAAATAATGTCCTAGGAGAAGATGGTGAGTTTGATCTTGTCGTTTATACAGATCTAGCTAGCATGGCACTGCCAGGGAGCCAGTATCCTTGTAAGTCTGGGATCAGGATGTGTTCATGCAATGTTAAACCTGCCTCGGGAGGCAGAAGCTCCCATGATTCCTGCTGAGTTCAAGTCAGCATTGCTGCTTCTTTAGGAGCCCAGAATTCATATGCTGAGTTAAAGAACCAGCCTATTTTAAGAAATCTATCTGGTTAGAACAGATTACAATGTTTCTGTGCTTTAGCATAATTATTTTGGACTTTTAAATTCCTTGACCAGATGTGTGAAACCATAACTTGTGAGGCAGGTCTTCATGAAGGATATTCCACAGCAGTTGCCATCTTTTTGTTCACACATTTGACTGAAAGATGTAGAGAATACAAGAATGACTGAGCTTATTTTTGGTTGACCATAAAAAAGTGTTTTATGTTGTAGACCGAAATGCAGTCCTCAGAGGCTTTCCTCCAACAAGATTATATACTAGAATCATACAAGATTCCTCACAACATGTAATGACAGAGGGGCAGGTAGATGTGCAGTGGATAGAGTACCAGCCTTGGAGTAAGGAGGACCAGGGTTCAAATTCAGTCTCGGACACTTGACATTTACTATCTGTGTGACCCTGCTCAAGTCACTTAGCCCCAACTGCCTCTCAAAACAAAACAACAAAAAAAATGTAATGACATAGATAACGTTCAGCCCCCTGATGAGTAATTTTTTAAAGGGTCTAAAATAGGGAAACTTATGCTTACTGAAAGTGTTTGTCACTATCATGGAGGGCCGTAATAGTGTCCAACAGGACATTACAATTGGTAAGATAATAGATATTCCTGCTTGTGAAAGATATTGCATTGTTGGTGTCAAACCCTGGAACGTTGTAGAACCTCCTGATTGAGATCTGTCATCACTTGGGATAATTTGTTCTAACTTCCCACAGGAAGAGTCAAAGAGTGACAAAGAGAAGAGTGTCTGTTGTCTAGACACTGTACAGTGTATAGAGTTGTCCCTTGGGCTTAGGCCTTTTACAGACATTGTAAATGGACAGTGAACTAGGCTCCAAATTGAATATGAGGAGGACAGTGAGCTATGCTGCCTTCAGGAAATTGCCAGTGCTGATAATGACCCCAGCCTTCCATGAGACAAAATTTTAAAACAAATTTTTAAACACCAATATTCTTTGGAATGCTACAGCTTCCAAAGAATTGAAATTCTTGGTCTTCAGCAGGGCAACAAAGTTTTGTGGTGAATGTTTGTAGATGGAGGACATTATTGGAATTTCATGAGTGGACAAAAAGATGGGCTGGTTCTGGAGATGGCAGGATAACTGATAGCCCCTGGTGCTCCTTTGGCATCTATGTGATGTTAGATTTAGAGAAGAACCCTAGCCCCTTGTGGGGGACCCTCTTTGGTAAACTTGTGGGGGAATGTAGGCATCACTTAGGAAAGGCAGGCATGGATCCACTGTGACCTGGAGTATCTGAGAGTGAACATTCGAATGGGTCCAAAGTACTGGGATGACCATAATGGGAACCTGGGGCAGGGTGTGAAGAAACAGTGCTGAAAACTCTGATGTCACTGGTGCTTTATGCTGAAAGTTTTTAGCTTTCAGATTTTAAGCTGCTTAATAACTGGTGATCATCTAGTTCAGTGGTGGGGAACTGTGGGTGGCCTCAAGGCCCTTTTATTAAGGGGATTTGTTTTTGAAGTTTGGAGTCAGTCAAAGGGCTGCACATGTGGTCTTGAACCTGCAGGTTTCCTACCCCTGATTGTTATTGAGTTGTTTATGCCAAGGAGAAAATCTCTTACCTTTTCAATTCAAACTTAGCTTCTACTTAAGAACATTTTACTTTTTTTCTGTAGTGTTTTTTTTTTAATTTTAAATTTTGTCAAATAATAAGCCATTTAAAAATTAATCTGTTCCTGTTCTCTTCCTTCCCCCCCCATTAAGCAAATTAAAAACCAAACCAAACCCTTGTGACATTGCTCCATAGTCCTTCATAGAGGAACATGTTCCCACATTAGCCATGATCAGACACTTCCTTTTCCCCCCATGGTTGGTTCTGGTAGTATTTTTTTTCCTTTTTGCTTTTTGGAGGGCAGTTGGGGTTAAGTGACATGCCCAAGGTCACACAGCTAGTTTTTGTGTTAACTGTCTGAGGCTGGATTTGAACTCAGGTACTTCTGACTCCAGGGCCAGTGCTCTATTCACTGCTCCACCTAGCCACCCCCTCTGATAGTCTTTTCACAAATGATTAGGATTTGGATGATAGCCTGAGATGGGAGACTTTCATATTGTCAAATGCCTTGGAGTTCCTGATAGTGGGAGTCAGTGTCTAGAGTTTTTTCTCAGGCATTTCAGTACAAGATTTTAAACATGTTCTAGAGTCTTTAGATTGATTTGATACTGCTAAAATTTTGATTTTGTAAATAGACCAGCTGATTTCAGATTTTCTGTGTATTGACTAGCCTCCTGACAGATGATACGAAGCTGTTTTTACAGGATGGTAGTAGACTTTATCACTGTCAGAGACTTCATTTACCCTCAGTTTGTGCATGAAACTCGTGCTGGGCCCTCTAGAGAGTAAGTTAAGGAGACATAGGCCTTGCTGTCTAGGAGCTTACGATATAGTAACATGTGGCTCATATTTTATAAATGAGAATATATATTATTTTAAAAGCCTTCTTTAAAAATAGGCTCAATAAGTTAATATTAATACCTGGCTACAATCTTAGGCTTCATCCTTCAATAATCTATGATTTTTGTGGATGTGTATATGCCTTTCACAAATGCAGATTGCAGTCTCTCTTTGATTTTATAGATTGGTCTTTGAGAATTGCCATAACTGAAAAATTAATCATTGTGTGTTGCAAAGGTGGTTCAAGGATAACTGTATAACTTAGTTTGCTATGAGATCCAAACTTATGATCTTTATAATTGGATTTGGACTTGTTCCACTGACCTAGCTAGAGGGGACCCACAGTCATCTCCACACAAAAGTTGCAGTGAGGGATTATTGGCAGTTAACTTCTGTAACTTAGCACAGAAGTCTTCCCTGGGTTGCATAGCATATGTGCTTTCAAGATTTATTGAACAAGTATGGATGTTGGTATCTCTCATATAACCTCTGTCCCACTTCTTTTTCCCTCTTCTTTCCCTATCCCTACCCCTAGCTCTCTCTTTCCAGATGTGGTGAATTGTATGCAGACGGATAACCTGGAGCTAAAGAAGCTTGTCTATCTGTATCTGATGAACTACGCCAAGAGCCAACCAGATATGGCCATCATGGCTGTCAACAGCTTTGTGAAGGTAGCTTTCCTAGCAGTCTGCTTGCCACGTGTCTTCTGGTTTGGTCGGTGTCTGTACTGAGGACACGTAAGTGCTCTGTGTTCTGAAGGATTATACAAAACTCAAAACCTCACAGAGTAGTCCCAGGCATAGCTAGGAGAATGGCTTAGCCATTGCTTAGAAGCCCCAATTTCAGGGGACCATACGCCACAGCCTGCCTCCTGCCAGGTGAGTCCAGTAGATTCTCCTCTGGCCAGGTGAAAAGGAGCATGTCAGTGGAGTCATTTCATCATGCTTGGCTGCTGAACCATCAGTATGTCTCTTCTCTCTTAGTGCCAGAGAACTAATGATTCAGGCAGATGCGTATGTATAATCTGTATTTTAGAAAAGTAGATAACAGATTCCCCACGGAGGAACTGATATAATTTTACAGACCTTCTGTTAGGTCTTGTCTGGAGGCGAAAATCAGGATGCAGAATTTCTTCTGCTCCTCTTTTCACCTGCTTTCCCATGTGCCTGTACATGTGGAAGCAATAAGTGTTTGGTGTACAGACTAGTAGTAAATAAAGAAGCTTCTCCTGGTAGTGGAGAGAGAAGAGGAAGATAGTGTTTCTAAGTCATTGTTAGTGCCACATTGGTAACATGAGTAACAAAGGACCAGCTCCTAAGCAATTAAATGGGCAGTGAGGACCTACTTTCTGCCGAAGTGGAGGGGAGGCTGGGATTCTAACTTTGAGCGTGCTCGTTTCTTGTGTGGCTTATGGAAGCCATCCTTATTCTGTGATGGTCACAGTGTGTACACTTACGCTTTTTTTGTAGGACTGTGAAGATCCTAACCCCCTAATCCGTGCCCTGGCAGTCAGGACTATGGGATGTATTCGGGTAGACAAGATCACGGAGTATTTGTGTGAGCCACTTCGCAAGTGTCTGAAGGATGAAGATCCTTACGTCCGAAAGACTGCCGCAGTCTGTGTGGCCAAGCTGCATGACATCAACGCCCAGATGGTGGAGGATCAGGGCTTCTTGGATTCTCTTCGGGATCTCATTGCAGACTCAAATCCCATGGTAACATGCTCTTGCTCTTATAGAGGGGACATTATTGAAAGGAGGCTTCTTGTGAAGCTGCATTGTATTCAATTGGCCCTAAGTGAAATCAGCTCTCTTGTCTTTAGGGGATTATACAAGACCTAATATTGAAACATATGATCTCTGAATACTTGGATTAGTGTTGAGAGGTGGGAGTGGAATTCATCCCTGCAGACAAATAAAACTTATGGCAAATAGACTTAGGATGAACCTTTGTTTCTGCCCCCATCCTCTGTATTTGCTCAGAAGGAAGGTGAGAATTTTCATAATTCTCTTCAACCTATTATACCATAGCTATGTGTCAAATGGTCTTTCAAAAATTACCTAAGTAAATGACACTAATAAGGTTTTAACTGATGGAGATAATTGGATCAGAGCAATCCTTATTTTCTAATTATTTCCTTAGATTTGTCCAGGGGCCCTCTGGGGCCTACTTCCTTTTAGTGGCTGAGGTTAAGATTAAGAGGTGTTTAGCAGTCAGATTATATGAGCTCCTGAGGTATTTTACTTAACCCTTTGGGTTTTTATTTCTGTTGCTATGACTAATCCCCTCCACATTTGCCTGTGTAAGGAAAAGGGCAAAAATCCCAAGGGATATATACCTTGACTATTCCAGTTAACTGTGAAGGTCTTTTTTTTTTCTTTTTGGAGGGCAGTTGGGGTTAAGTAACTTGCCCAAGGTCACACGGCTAGGTTTGTTTTTTTTTTGTTGTTGTTTGTGTGTGTGTGTTAAGTGTCTGAGGCCGGATCCCGAAGGTCGGTTTTTTTTTTTTTCATTTTTATAAATTTATTTATTTGCTTTCAGTTTACAACATTCAGTTCCACAATCCCTTGGGTTTCAAATTTTCTCCTCCTTTCTTTCTTCCCCCTTCTCCCCAATGGCAACATGTAATCAAATATAGCTTCTACAGATATGAAGGTCATTTCTCTTGGGTGATTTGAATAGAAAGTACATGGCTGCTTTCTTTGGATAAGGCTTTTGATGAATTCTTACCTTGAAACTTAGGATAGATGACAATAACATTTAAGGGTTATTAACCTTTCTTAATATTTGTGTGTTGAATTTTTCAGCAACAGTTTTAGATTTGAATTGTGTGAATGATATGGTGAACTCCCTACTCTTTTTTCTAAGAGCCCTGGAATCCATGGCACTCTTGCAGAATGACTGTCAGGGAAAGGGGCTCCCTAGGCAATTTGACCTGAACTAGGTACTATCTACTTGATTCTCAATAAATGAAATATCTGACTTCAGGTTGTTTAGGCTGTGATGAGCTGTTAGATTTTCAGTTTTAAGATTAGAGCATAGAGCACTTTAAATTCTTCTTCATTGATTTCTAGTTCCCCAAGGTATAGGGAACAGTCTTTTATGTAAAGTCCAACTGATTTTTTTTTTTAAAAGCAATTGGGGTTAAGTAACTTGCTCAAGGTTACACTGCTAGTCATTATTTATGCGTGGGTGCTCATTTTCTGAGGCCGGATCTGATCTCGGGTCATCCCAACTCCGAGGCCGGCGCTCTTACTCAGTGCGCCACCTAGCCGCCCCTTTAGGGCAATTGGGGTTAAGTAACTTGCCCAAGGTCACACGGCTAGGTTTTTTTTTTTGTGTTTGTTTGTGTGGGTTAAGTGTCTGAGGCCGGATCCGAACCAACTAATTTTTAACAGGCTATTGTGTTATGACATAGCATTAAACCTTTAACTTTTTTTTTCTCCTGGGCATGTGAAACTTAAGTGCAGTTTTAATTGTGATGTTAAAAATTTTGTTCTATAATGAAGGTTAGGCAGCATAGTCTATTGTAGAAGGTGCTGAGATGGGACCAAGTTCCATTTCTGGGTCTGTCACTGGTTTCCTCTGTGACTATGGGCAGATTTGTTTACCAAGGTCTAGCCATCTTTTGATGGCTAGAAATACGGAGGATAATTCTCTCTCAGGGTGTTTTCTTTTTCTTTTCTTTATTTTTAACATTAGTTTAAGAAAAAAATTTGAGTTCCATATTCTTTCCCTCTCTGTTCTTACACCCATTAACAAGCAAGTAACATGATGTCAATTATATATGTGATGTCATGCAAAATATATTTCCATATTAGCTATGTTGCCCCCAAAAAGCAAAAAACATAAAGTGAAAAAAGTCTGCTTCAGTCTGCACTCAGTTCATCAGATCTCTCTGGAGGTGGATAGCATTTTTCATCGTGGGTCTTTTGGAATTGTCTTCAATCACTGTATTGATCAGAGTAGCTAATTTTTTAACTTGGGATATTTACAATGAAAAACTTGAGACCACTTGCTGCATCCTCTGTCTTTTCACCCCCAGAAACCACTCCTTACTCTCTTCCTTCACACCTGTCCCTGAAGAAGTGTACCCTCGACCACATCCTCTTCTTTCTTCTACATTGTATTGTCCCCACCATCTTTCCCGTTCTCTCTTTCATCTTCAGTTTCCCCAACAACTGATTTCTTTACTACTGCTTACAAACCTCATCCTGTTTCTGAAACTGATACCTCCTGAGTTACCAGTGATCTCTTGCTTTATAAATCTAATAGCTTTTTCTCAGATCTATGATCCTACTTTATTTTAGACTGATATTTGTCCTTTAACTTTTGTCAGTTTCTAAGAAAAGCGTAAAGTTAAAGAGTTATATTCTTGGAATGTGCTGTAATGCAACAGGGAAGAAAGCCAAATTTAATTTCCCTAGAGAAACTAAGATCTGTGATCATGAATTTTTTTTAGCAGAACTGATGGCAGACAAATTTAATCAACTATAACCAATATATCTCCATGATGTAAAACTTTTCAAACTTTACTCAGATCTTTGTTCTCATTGGTGTGGATACAGAACACCATCTATCTCTTCCCATTATTTGCTGTTCTAGTCTATGTCCTTCTGTAATTTGCCACAAGTGAGGGCATCCATATAGACTGAACTCCTGTACCTTGAAGATGCTAGAGGTGCAGTCAGACAGTCTATCTGTTATCCCTCACCCTTGCCATGTGACCAGCCCATTTTCTCTATTACATTTCCCCAGAGACACTGTTCTTTGAAGTTCCTTTTTGATTAAATGTTTTAGCTTAATCATTTCCTCTATGCACCTCTCTGTTCCCTATGTGAAATTCATTTACATTCTTTGGAGGTGATTATATCTCTTTTCTCAGAGCCATAAAATAAAACCAACAGAAGACTAATATCAAAAAGATGGGCTTTTGTTTCCAGGAGAAACTTGGCATCTTTGGAGGAGCTTTGCAATTTTGGTCTTGTCCACTTTTCTCTTCTTCCTTAGCTTTGGACCCAATTTTTTGTTCACTTGTACTGTCGGTCCCAGATGTCCATATTGATGGACCAGTTCTATAGGTTACCCATCTAACAGGATATGTTATGATCTGGGCAGTGAACATTCTTCATCTGTTTGGTCTTTTCCATGTGGAAGGTCAGGCACTTGATTGGTTACAGATTTCTTTCAGGAGGGTTTAGTCTTTCAGGGCTTGATGCACCCAGAACAGTGTTTGCAAACCAGAGCATGTGGAGGACTTTCCCATTCATGTGGTAAAGGGGATTCCTCTTCAACTTGGACGCTGAGCTGGATTTCCTCTATCGCAATGGTGAATACCATTGGCAAGCATAATGTATCCTGGCTTTGTGCTTCACTTGATGTTTATAATCAGAGGGTCATAGAGTAGGGGTTTTCCCCCTGTGGCTATATCTTTCAATGAATCTTTAATGATTTTGATATTTGGATAGGAGATCCTTAAAGGAAAGTTTCTACCAAATCAAGTGCCTTTTCATAATCAGCAGTTAACATGATGGTATCTTGCATACTCTACATCTGTAGTCATTCATTAGAGGGTAAGGGGTGGAGTCGCTTGTAAAATATCACTTGTAAAGCCTGCAGATTCCCAACTGATACTCTCATTACACATGCCTTCCATTCATGTGTGGTTGTTGAGTCTTTTTTTGCAGTTGTGTCCAATTCTTTGTGACCCCATTTGGGGTTTTCTTGGCAAAGATACTGGAATGGGTTTGATGTTTCCTCCTCCAGCTTATTTTACAGATGAGGAACTGAGGTACACAGGATTAAATGACTTGCATCTAGGGCCATACAGCTAGTAAGAGTCTTAGGCTGGTATTTGAACTCACAAAGAGGAGTCTTTCTGACTTCCAGGCCCAGTGCTTTATCCACTGGACCACCTAGCTGCCCCCTGTGTGGGGATGAGTCACTTAAAGGTTTTAGACAGGTAGGAAGAACATATTAATGAGGTATAAGATTTCTTTCCACATCTTTAATATCTTTCCCTCTTTTGGATACCTTATGAAGCCATCCCTTAATGTGCTCATAGTTGTTTTGCTTCCAGTATGACTTTCTTACAGACAGACAGACAGACACACACACACACTTCAACCCAACTATTTTTCCTGGTTTTGTTTCCTTTAGTCCCATTTTGCTTCCTATATAAACACATCATGAACTGTGATAGTAGAGTCCAAGTGTGGTGGTCCTCTTATCTTCCACATGAGTCTTTCCTTAACCTCTTATCCTTCATAAGTCTTTCCCATTAAACAAATTCACCATTAACTCTTAATCCTCCTTCATCATCCTCTAATAATAATTTGTTTGAAAGGCTTTGTAGATTTTTTCATTTCTTTTTGTTGTCTTCCTTCTATTTTTAGCCCTTAAATGTGCTTGGATGCTTGCTTAGTTATATCTCTTGGCAGATTTTCTCTAAGCTGGTTTTATTTTCCACTGCTTTTTTCCTTTATGAGGTAATATTGATCATAATCATCCCTCATCCTTTTTTAGGTTTTTACAAGTGGGTTTATATTTGAAACCATTGTTGCCTTTGGCCACCAACTCTTTCCATTTGGCAGTTGGAAAAAAATATTTGGTTGCCTAAGGGGCTTTTAGGTATTTTTCATCTCCTTGTTAATGATATTGATTTACAGTGACTAAATTATTGTAATTGTGTCATTGTCATTTCTTCTGCCTACTCTTAGTACTTACCTGTTGAAACAAGAGAACTTATCTATAGTTGGATTGGACCTCAGAGATCATCTAGGTCAACCCCTTCATTTCATAGTTGAAGAAATTTAGGCTTAGGGATATTGTGACTTCCCAGAGTGGTTCAAGATTGAGTTATTTGAATTGTATGCCATATATTTTCTCATTATTTTACCATTCTTTTATCTTCTTACTAATTCTTATCTTTGCTCTGACAAATTGATCGGAATTTACACAGATAATAGATTCAGAGATGCCTCCTACATCTTTTTTTTTTTAAACAAATGCTTTATTAACTTCCCGTTTACATCATTCATTTCTACCAGATTTTGAGTTACAATTTTTTCCCCATTTTTCCCCTACCCACCACCCCAGAATAGCAGTCCCACTAGATATCCCCTCATCCAATCTGCTCTCTCCCATATCTTCTCCCATACCCCCTTCGACTTTGACATTAGGGCAAGGTGAATCTCTGAGCCCCAATGCCTGAACATCTTATCTCCCAATTACATGCAAAATAGTATTAATAATAGTACTTCTATACATTTGAAACATTTAATTTTAAGACTTTGAATTTCAGATCCATTCCCTTCCTCCCTTGTCACCCACTCCCTCTGGGAAGATAAGTAATTCAGTATGTGTTATACATGTATAGCTATGCAAAACATTACCATAGTAGATATATTGTAAAAGACTGCTTATATTTCCATCCCACCCCCCACCTGGTCCATTCCCTACTTTGATCCTATCCCTCTTTGAAGGTGGGTACTTCCAACCTCCCCTCCCCTTAGAATGTCCTCCCCTCCATCATCCTCCCTCTCATCTCCCTTCCCCCTATTCTCCTGCAGGGTGAGATATCCCATTTAGTATGTATGTGATTCTCTCCCTGAGCCAAATTCAATGAGAATATGCTTTTGCCTTTTTGCCTTCCTGTTCTTCCCCTCCCCTGCAACTATTTCTCGTTGCTTCTTCTACATGAGATAGTTTACCCTACCCTGTCTCTCCCCATCTCCTCTTGTCACTTTCCTCTCTCACCTCTTAACTTCACCCCTTAAATATCATCCCTTCCCACCAAATTCAACCTGTGCCCTCTATCCATGTATAACTGTAAACATATATACACACATTCACATATGTATTCATATGTCCATATACCCTTCTTCAGTTATTTTCATAACGAGAAAAGGTTTCATCAGACATAGTTATTGTTTTTCCATGTAGGAATATAAATAATTCAACTTTGATAAGTTCCTTTTGATTTCTTTTCCCTGATTACCTTCTCAGGCATCTCTTGCTTCTTGTGTCTGAATGTCAAATTTTCTATTCAACTCTGATTTTTTCCTCAAGAATGCTTGAAAGTCCTCTATTCTACTGAATGACCATATTTTCCCCTGAAATAAGATACTCAGTTTTGCTGGGTAGGTGACCCTTGGCTTCAATCCCAGCTCTTTTGCCCTCTGGAATATATTCCATGCCCTTTGATCCCTCAGTGTAGAAGCTGCCAGGTCCTGGGCTATTCTGATTGTGTTTTCACAATATTGGAATTGTTTCTTCTTGGCTGCTTGTAGTATTTTCTCCTTGATCTGGGAGTTTTGGAACCTGGATATAATATTCCTAGGAGTTTTCTTTTTGGGATCCTTTTCAGGAGGCAATCGGTGGATTCTTTCAACCTCTATTTCCCCCTCTGCGTCTAAAACATCAGGGCAATTTTCCTTCAGAATTTCTTGAAGGATGATTTCTAGGTTCTTTCTTTGATCATGACTTTCAAGTAGTCCAATAATTTTTAAATTATCTCTCCTGGATCTATTTTCCAGGTCAGTGGCTTTTCCCATGAGATATTTCACATTGCCTTCTATTCTTTCATTTGTTTGGATCTGTTTAACAGCATCTTGATTTCTCATAAAGTTACTAGCTTCCATTTGCTCCAGTCTAACTCTGAAGGAATGAATCTCCTCAGTGAGCTTTTGAGATTCTTTTTCCATCTGGCAAATTCGGCTTTTTAAGGCATTCTTCTCCTCATTGCCTTTCTGAGCCTCTTTTGACATTTGAGTTAGTCTATTTTTTAAGGTGTTATTTTCCTCAGTCAGGCTGTTGACTGTCATTTCATACTTTTCTTGCATCTTTCTCATTTCTCTTCCCAATTTTTCCCCCACTTCTCTTATCTGCTTCTTAAGGCCCTCTATGGCCTGTAGCCAGCTTGTATTTTCATTTGGGGCTTTTTGGTGCAGGAGTTCTGACCTCACAGTCCTCCTCCTGTTCTATGCTTTGATCCTCTTTGCCCCCAAAATAGGAATCTAAAGTTGCATTTTTCTGTTTATTTTGTTTCCTTTGCCTAGGCATATTGCCACTTAATTACTTGATTTTTGGGCTTGTTGCCACAGTAGGACTCTGCCACCAGACAGGAGAGCTTCTGTCCTAAACGTGGGGTCTTCACAACTTCTGGAGGTTGGGTGGCCTCTGTAAAGCCTCCACCTGCTCTGGCAAATTGGATACCCACCCCAGGCCTTACCCCTAAGACCACAATCCAGATCCAAGCAGGTTAAAGCAAGAGAGATTAACTCCCAGACTGATTGCTAGATCTTTCTACAGTTCGAAGACCAGGATATGGAGCTGCC
Source organism: Gymnobelideus leadbeateri (assembly GCA_011680675.1). Classification (NCBI taxonomy): domain Eukaryota; kingdom Metazoa; phylum Chordata; class Mammalia; order Diprotodontia; family Petauridae; genus Gymnobelideus; species Gymnobelideus leadbeateri. Next base: position 1,226,247 of record WOXC01003576.1, read on the forward strand.
ACCGATGCTGCAAAATGGCCTCTGTGCCTCATTTCCTCGGCAGCTTTTCGCCCCTCCCCCCCCAGGGGAGGAAGCTGACTGGTTCCCCAAATACTGGTCCCAAAGTCCATAGGGCACTAACCTCTAACTTTGTCCTAGGCATATCTGTGTTGATAATTCTGGAATCGCCACAGCTGCTGGTGTTCTGGGGTCCCTCTAGCCGGCTGCTGGCCTGGCTGCCCTGGGGCTAGAACCGAGGCTCACGCGGGCCTGGGCTCAGCTCCCAGAGCCTTGCGCAGTTGGTTCCCAGTGCGCCCGCTCTCAGAGCGATGCGCTGGCTGCTCCCTGCAGGGCTGTCCTCAGCAGGAGGTTAGCTTCTCTGTGTTGTTCTGTGGGTGCTGGGGCTCCAGAAGTTGTTCAGATTCCCCTTTTAACATTGTTTGGAGGTGGTGTGGGGCAGAGCACCTTGGAAGTGCTGTTTCTACTCGTTGCCTCCTACATCTGTTTGTCAAAGTAAAATAAACTTTTAAAAATGGTATTTGGTTCTCTCCATGTCTAACACCTATCAGTACTTTTCTTTAAGAAGGATTTTATGATTTAAAGACATGAAGCTTCTGGGTATATGGATTTGACCTCTCTTATTCCTTTTTTCCTAATCCATGCTTTCTGATGCATTTTTTTTTTACCTTCCTCTTGCCTAATCCCATTTTTGCATTGAAGTCATTGGGTTTTCTATTTTAGCTTGATGCTGACTTTAATTTAGAGGACTTTATTGAGTTCTTCCTAAATCCTCTGTCTCTTCATTTCCAACAAAAGATTTTGATATATAAACAGGAATTATCTCTGTAGTGGTCATTTTTCAACTATGAGTGTATCCTATAGTATGTTACATTTCATATTCATATATTGTTCCAAATTGTAGATGTCACAAAAATTATATTTCACATGATATAAAATCAGTTGTACAAAATTCTCTGGTCTATTTACCATGCCTGCTCTTCATTATTTTATTATTTAAACAATTTTTATTTTTTACAATGAACTTCATCACTATACACAAACATCACTAGACACAAACATATACGGTGGACAAAAAAAGAGAATTGTATGTGAAACTGTGACTTTATACTGTGTATAATTTTTTTTAAAGTGTGTATTAACAATATAGCAACAAAATTGCCTCGTGTCTCCTTCTAAACTTTTTTTTATATTTCACTTACTTTTTTGTTGATTTAAAAAAATTTTTTTTCTCAGGTTAGAAGTCTTCACTTGTAACAAATATAGTTGAGTAAAATAAATACATTAATCATGTCTGAAAATGTATGTTATGCACAGGGGTATGGTGGAGTTTGCTCCTGCTGGTTCATGAGAGCTTATTGTTAAATTTTTAGTGTCAGCATTTATATCTCAGAAATTGACAAATGCTAGAAATCAGGGCTTGATTTTATTATTTTGTTGATTGTCTAGAGTAGACTTGAGAAAGTGATGGGGTGAATGTTAATAATGTATATTAAACTTAAAAATATGTTGTGTGTTTCTGGAGAGCCAGTTGTTAAACACCTAGTAGTAGCACACCCCTGATCATGCCCCTCTAGTTCATTACCTCTTTGTTGAGGGGCAGGATGCATGCTTCATCAGTCTTTCATAGTTGTTTTCCTACATCATTGTTAACAGTGTGTAAATTGTTTTACTGATTCTTTTGTTTCACCCTGTTTCAAGTTCATAGATGTTTTACAAAGTTTCTCTAAGCCATTAATACAACAGGTGCCTGCAGCATCCCCTCCAATTCTTTTCTTTTCTGTGGATTGCCTTGTATGCTCCACCCTGCACTTGCATTTGAGGAGATTGGGGGACTCCCAGAGGAGGTGGCCATGACTATAACTTTTTTTTTTTAGTGCCGTAGGGGTCACCATGTTAGAAAGAATACACTCTACCCACTCACTGCTCTAGTTCAGAGTCCCCACTGGTGTCTTTCCCATTTAACAAATTCACCATTAATTCTTTTTTTTTCCCTTTTTGGAGGGCATTTGGGGTTAAGTGATTTGCCGAAGTTCACATGGGTAGTTTTTGCGTTAGGTGTCTGAGGCCGGATTTGAACTCAGGTCTTCCTGACTCCAGGGCCGGTGCTCTATTCACTGGGCCACCTAGCCACCCTACCATTAATTCTTAATTAGAAGGGGAAACTAGTTTGGCACAGTGGATAAAGCATCAGGTCTGGAGTGTGGAAGACCTGAATTCAAATTCAGAATCAGATATTTACTAACTGTGTGACCCTGGGCAAGTCACTTAACCTTGTCTGCCTCAGTTTCTTCATCTGTCAAATGATATGGAGAAGGAAATGGCAAAGCACTCGAGTATCTTTGCCAAGAAAACCCCAAAAGGGGTTATGAAGAGTCACATACGACTAAAAATTCTCAGCAACCACACATGAATGGAGGGCATGCATAATGTGATCAGACAAGACTGACAGCGACTGCACAACAACAAACTTAATCAGAAAGCATAGCAAAAACAATGGAAACACCACATTCCAAACATAGGAACCTGGCCCACGGCAGTGAGAGGGATTCAGGGCTGAGCTTTAGAAAGGCATGTACCAGGCTAGAGCAAGGGGACCATGGGGTCTGAGCAGAAATGAGAGTGTGGACTTGGACTGGTTCCTGAATGAACTCCCCCATACACAAAATAGGGGCAGCTTCCTAGAGGCTCTGGTGGGGAAGTCACTCCTGAGAACCCTGAGGGGGGTGAGGTCAGGGAGCAGTGCTGAGCTCAGTCCTCCTCCCTCCTTGAAGGCTGGTCTTTGGGTCTGCCGTGTAGATTAGCAGATGCCTATTAGGGATAGTCACAGTGATTCAGGGTTTAGAGTGGTGGTCTTAGAGTCAAGAGGATCTGAATTAAAATCCTTCCTGGAACACTTTATACCTTGATTGGTTCCAGTCTGTCCCGCTCAGTGAATGAGAAGGGAGTTTGTTTCAGCTGGAGCCTCAGCTTCTCAGGGAACCTACCTCCTCCTTAAGCTGTCCCTGAGCATGTTTGCCCTCTGTCTGTGTTTTCTTTTTATTATACTCTATATAGAAAAAGTTACTTTTGGCTTCATACACTGAACCAGCTAAATCTTAGTATTCTGCGCAGCTATTCTGCCCTGAGCTCCCCAGAGTTGCCCACTGCCACCATATTGGGGTACCCTGCCCCCACTTCCTTGCTTCTTGGAGGTGAGAGCACTGAGTAATGAAGAAGTGGCAACAAGGTGACACTACAGATGGTCACTGGCCTTCAGGCATAGTTGTCCTTCGTCCCTGACAGGAGGAAGAAGGGGCCTTCAGTTCAGGTCCTGTGGAGAAGCCGAACCTTGCGCTTGGTGAATGTAGTACTGGGTAGAGAAGGTGGGAGACCTTTAGGGTCTCATCTCTTTCAGATCAACCTGTGGATTGGGGCCTAGAGCCCATGTGTCCAAAGCTAGAGCAGCATGGATGGCCCTTGGCACACTTTCAGAACTGGGACAGTAGTCAGCACACTACTCCCTCACACACCAGGGAAGCCTATATATCAGGTCAGCAGTGGAACTGGTGATGTCCAGTTTTATAGGGCATGGGGGTGGAGTCTGACTTGAGCATGTCTGATTGATTTTTTATTGCTGATATCAGCCAGGGATCTGTCAGAGATCTGGGATGAGGATTGGGTCAGGAGCCAGTTGACTTCATATTGGTACCAGCATAGAAATTTTCAGCAATGGAAGATTCTGGAAAAGGTCTGAGGTGGGGCTACCAGGCAGGAAAGAAACTACCATGTCCTATGGGTGTGGAGCAGGAGGGGAGGGGCACGAGTTGTGGCCCTCTAGGTCCTCAAGTACTGCCCTTTGAATCCAAACTTCACAGAACAAATTCCCTTAATAAAAGATTTGTTCTGTAAAACTTGGACTTGGTCTGAAGGCTGCACCCAAGGACCTAGAAGGCCTCAGGTGCCCTTGAGGCTGAAGGTTTGCCACCCCTGTATGTACGCACTGACTTCAGTGCTTTACAAACATCTGTCTTATCTGAGCCTCACAGCTGTAATAGGTAGGTGCTGTTATCCCCAGTTAAAGAAACTCAAATGGACAAAGGTTCAGTGACTTGCCCAGGATCACTGACTGCAGGCCTAGCACTCTATCCAGTGGGGCGCTGAACTGTTTGCACCTAGATACTACTACCTACCATCACAGACCTAAAAGGTCAGAGATTTTTTAAGCTACTTTTTATCCCCAACAACATAGTTTTTACTAGGATATTTATTTCTATGTGCCATAAAAAATGATGAGCAGGCAGACTTCAGAAAAACCTGAAAAGACTTACATGAACTGATGCGGAGTGAAATGAGCAGAACCCGGAGAACATTGTGCACAGTAACATTGTAACACTGTTCAATGACTGACTTTGATAGGCTTAGCTCTTCTCAGGCATGCAAGGCTCTAAGACAAGTCCAGAAGACTCGAGGATGTGTTATCTGCATCCAGAGGAAGAACTCTGGAGTCTGGATGCAGATGGAAGCAGACTGTTTGCTCTCTTTTCTTTTGTTGTTTTGTTTCTCTTTTCTTGTGGTTCCTTCCATTAGTTCTAATTCTTCTTTACATTGTGATTAATGTGAAAATATGTTTAATATGAATGTATAAGTAGAGCCTGTGTCAGATTGCATGCCATCTGGGGCAGGGGGAGGAGAGGAAGGGGGAGAAAATTTAAAACTTAAAATCTTATGGAAGTGAATGTTGAAAACTAAAAGTAAATTAATTATTAAAAAATTATTTAAAAAAGAGTATTCAGATAACTGACCAAAATGAGGTACCAGTCATGAAAAAGACAGCTAACAACTCTAGCTAGCACAGACTGGACTGGATGGCTTGGAAGTTACCTAAACTATTATGGCGTGACTTATCATTGTGTGTCCTGCAATGACCCTTGCCTCAATGTATCCTTTTTCCTCTCTGTCCTCCAACAGACCATTGCAGATTCTCCAGTTTAGAGGTTTGAGATGAAAATAATTAATTTGTCTAGAGTTATAACCCCAGGCTTCTCTGTAGCCAGTCCAGAGATTTCTTTATTGATAGGAGGTTTTTGGAATACCTGACAGAACGTTCCGTCCTGTCTCTGGAGAGTCTTCAGTGTATAGAGAACAGCCTTTGATTTATTCCATCACCTACATGTTGAGCCAGACAGATGTTCTGGTGCTGTCATAATTGAACCCTTTGGATGAAAAAGTGGATAGTGCAGGCCATTCAGGGGCTAGGAGGTACCATGGGGCCAAATCGAGTCTGGGAATCAGAGATAGCTTTATCTGAGTAGTATATTCAGAACCAGACTGTCTGACCCAGGGTCAGCTGTGTGTTGCCTGTAGTCTGCAGATAACATTCACATCATTGGCTGTGTGCCATAAGCTAATCACTGGAAGCTGAGCACTGTCTACAGCTGGTGTGTTTCCCTTCTTTATCTTACAGCACTCTGAAACATATCTGAGTGCAGGGATCCTTTTTTCTAGTTTATAAGTCAGGGAAGGTGAAGCAGGTTTGGAAGATAGTTCTTGTGAGAATTCTAATGGAGGATAAGGCCATGAGAAAGAGCCAGAACCTCCACATGGCTGGTCTTCTGTTGACTCTCTTGGTCATACTCTGGTGAGCTTGTCTGACAAAGGTGTAACCGAGCAGGACAGCTGTGAACATCCATTTTCAACGACCATTTATAAGTATATTAGTAAATTAGTAGATTTATTAGTAGGTCAACATTTTCAGATTAATGACTGTCTCTTTTCAAATGTGCATCTCCAGTGTCTTACACATAGTAGTCCTTGTGTAGATGTTTGTGGATTGTTTTCTTAATTAATGAGAGCTGTAGCAGTCGTGATGGAAATATTTTTACATGATTCACTTAAGGTTTGGGAATTGTCACTCTTGTACCATTTGGCATCCATGGCTAACTCCATTGTCCTGACCTGTATCTGCCCACTGGATCCAAATGATTCTGGAGGAGAAAGTGAGGCTGGCGACTTTGCATAGCTCTCCCTCACTTAAATCAAATTCACTATCATGTCACAGCATCACCTCCCTGATGTCATGGCCCTCCTCCAGAATGAAGGACAGACAATAGCTTGAGTTCACAGGATGATAGAATTTTAGGGTTGGAAGGGACCTCGGTGACCATTGAGTTCAACCCAGACCTGAAACAGAATCTGTGTTTCATGTGTTTACCCCACTGCTTCTTGGGCATCAACTTCTTGTGCTTTTGGAGAGTTCTTATTGTTAGGAAGGTCTTCTGACTGGTCGAAAGTCTAAATGGGCTTTTTTTTTTTAAGTTAATTTATCTTATTTTTAGTTTTCAGCATTCACTGAAGGTTTAAAATTTTCCTCTCCTCTCTACTTCCTCCCCAAGATGGCATGCAGTCTCATATAGGGTCTACATATACATTCCTATTAAACATATTTTCACATTATATAGAAGAATTATAATGAATGGGAAGCCATGAGAAAGAAAAAAAAAGAAAATAAATCTGCTTCGCTCTGCATTCAGACTCCATAGTTCTTTCTCTGGATGTGCATCTAAATGGGCTTTTTTTGCTCCTGATTCTGCCCCTGGGACCAAGTGGAGCAAGTCTAACCTCTCCCCCACCACATGGATCTTCCTGTACTGGTGGACAGGAGTCACGTCTTCTTCACTTCCCCTCCCCCTGACCAGTCTTGTTTTCAGGCTCAGCATCTGCTTTTCCTCTCCTCACTTGATTTAGATGGGAGGCATTTCACCTGCCTTGTTACCTGCTTCTGGATGATCTCCAGCTTCTCCTAGTGATTCCTTAACTGTGGGGCCAGAGTTGAGCCCAGCCCTCCACATTTCCCCACTTCCAGCTGTGCTACTGAAGTTTGAGGGAGCTTTTTGGGCTGTGATTTAGCACTGCTGAGCTTGTTCCCCCTCAGCTTCTGCATTGTCTTCAGACAACCTGCTGCCCTGCTAGCCCTGCCCCACTTGGTCTTAAGGGAAGATGAGCTAGTGAACCCAAGTGTGAGTGAGTCTGTGATCATCTCTAATTTCCTCTCATTAAATTCATCCCATTGCTCCACCTGCCAAGATTTTTGGTTTGTCTCTTTCATACACTGTTAGTTGTCCCACCCAGGTGCCTGTATTCAATTTTGGGCCTTTATTCGAGTCATGATAAAAACGTTAACTAGCCTTGGGCCAAGCACAGATCTTGGGGCCTAGAGCCACTGGAGCCCTCTTCTTGCCAAGTTGACATTGAGCCATTATTGCCTGTTTTGATGCCTTTGCATTGGCTCTGTTCCATGCTTTGATTACTCCCTGCCTCCTCACTTCTGGAATCTCAGGTTTTCTTCATCGGAAAGTGCAAGGGTTGTTCTCTGTGGTTCTTCCTGGTCCCTCTCACCTGCTAGGTAGGGCCTTTCCTTCTGGTATATGTGGTTTTTTCAATATGTATATATACATACACAAAACACACTCACACACATATTCTGGATTTACGGAACACCAAATAAAAAAGACATTTCCTTTTACATAATAGAATAGAAAAAGGATTATCCATATAATCTAAAAAAGATTGTGTGTGTATGTGTGTCTCTTTCTCCCCACACTTATCTATAAACATGTGTACGTATACACACATATGTGCTATATAGATGTGTGTCTGTGTATGTGGGTGGGTGTACGTAGACACACACATGCATAGACACATCATATACACACCTTATTCACAAACACACATCTCCCTTGTGAGACTGTCAGCTTTCTCAAGGCAGGGACTACTTGCCTTTCACTTTCTAACCAAGTTGTTTAGCACAATGCTAGGAACATGGCAGGTTTTTAATAAATGCCTGTGACTTGATTTCATTCCAGTCATTCACATAGTTCTGAATTCACTCTCTTGTTCTACCATTAACTCAAATGTCTGTCTTTTCCACAAGAATAGCTTTATATACATTGTCAAATACTCTGTTAAAATGTAAGTAAACTGTCTGCAATTTGTGTTTGTTTTCTAAAAACTTTGCAATTTTAGTCCCAAGGAAGAAAAGCCAAATGTCCAAGATATTTCTGATTGCATTTGATATCCTGTGGACCTTTTAAACTCTTCTTCAGGCTGCCTTGATAGATGGGTTCCTGAATAGTGATCCCTTAGAAGTTTATGGCAGAGGCTCAGTAGAATTACTAGCAGATTAAAAAAAGTCAGAAGCTTTGCTCTAATTCTAGGTCTTCTGCTGATTTGCTGTTTAACCTTGTTCAGACCACCTCAATTTCTCTTGCTTTCTTATCCTTAGAACAGATTCATGTGCAAGATTAATCTGGGGAGTAACCAGTAAAATTAAAAAGAGCTTTGTATACTATTCTGAATGTTAGAGGCCAAGGTCAGTTTGAGTTGTCCTGATTTCCCTGTGTGCTTGGAGTGCGGGGGTGGTGGTGGGGAATGGTTGCTAATCATGTGCAAGGAATTATACATAATTAGAATATTAAGAGAATGGATGTTATGAGAATTTGCATAATATGCTTCTTTGACTCTGCCTCTGACTGAAATAAATGCCTCTTATTTTTTGTCTTATTCAGAAAGCTTCTTAAAGAACCAATGTTGGAGGCAGGGCAGGGTATTCGATTGCTCCTTTAGGGCCCAAGGATACATAGGACACTGTGCTAGGTGAGGTTCTGTAGGATTGTTAGAAAAGAAAAGAAAAAGAAAAAGGCATGGTCTCTGCCCTCAGGCTTCTGCTCTAGTTAGGAAGGTGCAACATAAAATTAAGCTAGAGAAATCGTTTATTATGGGTGTGTTAGTCCCTAGGGAGAGACCTCGATGGGATGATGGGTTTAGGGTTTTTAACAGTCATGTAAATGAGTATGGGGATTAAGGCCTTTACAGACATGCATAGGACAAAAAGGGACATAGGTGCAGAAAAGAGATACAAACAAAACAGTGTGAGATTTTGGAGGAGGGAGGGAACCTTGTTTCTGGTTCTAAAGAATCTGGGAAAGACTTTAAAGTGAAATTTTTAAAAAGCCTTTAAAATTATTCTGAATTTATCAAACACCAAATAAAATGTATATTTCCAGAATGTATATAGTAGGACAAAAAAAGGATCATCTATGAAACTTCAGGTCTCCCTTATGTACAGCTTGCTTTTCTTTTTAAGTTATGTAATAAATTCTACCTGTATCTTTCAGAGGCTTGCTTATCTGTGATTCTTTATGACTTTCTTTCTGTTCTCTTAGTGTTTTCAAAAAGATGCCGCAGTGGCCTTCTTCTTTTTAGTTGTTTTAATTCTTTCCCTTTTCTCTCTTGGCTCTCCCTTTCCACCTCCCCATTGGAAAAAGGGGGGGAAAAAGAAAAAGAGCTCTCAAGTCTTTTGAAGTTATTTTTCTTTATGATGTTATTGTTGTATAAATTGTGCTCCTGTTTCTGCTCAGTTCATACAGGACTTCACATGTTTTTCTGAGCTATCCATTTGGCTAATTGTACAGTAGTATTCCGTTCTGCACATATGCCACAGCTTGTCTAACTGTTCCCCCATAGGGCACCTTCTTAATAGAAAAGCTTCTTTAAATATGTTTGTGCATCTAGATGGTTTTACTCTTTCTTTGCTCTCTGTGATCTAGGTCTAGTAGTGGTGTTGGAGTCTCAGGTTCTGCTCAGTTTGGTGACTTTGGGGTGTCATTCAAATTGCTACTTAGAACGGCTGGGCTAGTTTTCAGCTTTGCCGCCATGCATTAGTGTGCTTGTTTTCCCATAGTCCCTTCCAGTATTTGTCTTTTTCACCAGTCTCAGAATATGAGGTAGAAAGAAACTCAAGGTTTCTTTAATTCACATTTTCCCAATTATTAGTGATTTGGAACATTTTTTTTCTTGTGTTTGTTGATAACTTAGATTTATTCGTTTGAGAACTGTCTGTTCCCATCCTTTGACTATGCCATTTGGGTAATGGATCCTGGTTCTACAGCATTTTGAGTCAGGCATACTGATAGGCAAGGAAAGACGGCTGATTTGTGTGCTGGAGAGGAGCTGAAAAATCAAAACCCTGTGACAAGCAGGCCTGAAAACCTGGTAAAACTGTCTTGGGTTTGGTGGCAAGTCAGAGCACAGAATAGAGTTGTGATGGTAATTCTAAGTTGTTACCAAAAAGCTGTTCTCTGTAACATTTTTGATTTAAGAAGGCACAGGAAATATTGTACTTTTAGGTAATCTCCCTGAAAAATTGTAAAGTTCTGTCAGTCTTTCAGGTTTAGTTTTGGCTTTAACTTTTTGGAAAATGAGCTTCCTTGGAGCTTCTGATTCCTTCTTGGAGTAAATGAGACACCGGCTAGATGGGTACTGGCTGGGAGGGGCTCCCTCTGCATGCCTTTCTTCTGTGCTGTCAGGTGCTCAGGGCCCACAGGGGGGCAGCATCTCAGCAGAAATCAGCATCCCTTAGGGAGAAACAGAAATTAGGTCCTCAAGTCACAGCTGAGCGCCTGGTGGGTTGTTGTTTTTTTTTTCCTATAGTCTGTGTTCAAGTGGGATCTTGTTTTAGTATTGCTTTGAATTTATTTTTAAAATCCATTACCCTCTTATAAAGGTCATTTTTTGCAGATGACAAAGCTAAGGCTGAGAAGCTTTTACCACCCACTTGGCTGGTGTCTGAGGTGGGATCCCATGGCGGGTCTGCAGAGCTCAAGCCATTGTGCTCTCCTGTTCTGTGCTGCCTTCTTCAGCTGGGCAGAGGGGCAGTGGAGAAGGCAGAGCAGCCTTAGCAGTGACTGTCACATCAGATTTAGCAGAAATGTTGGTCATGACAAGGTGATTGGGGGCCTTATGCACAATCCTGGGATGCCCCAAGGCCAGAGGCTTGGGGGCCTGGCTGTGCAGGGAGGTCGTTTCTTATGGCAGAGCTGTTTCCTGTGGTGTTGCCTCAGTTCAGGCAGGCCATAGGAGTGAGGTGCTAGAGGAAGCAGGGCCTGCTAGCTTGGGACGCCTCTGCTCAATGCTTCCACCCTAGAAACAGAGAAGGAGCCTGTCTTTTTAATGCCCTGTAAACTTGTCATAGAATGGAGACCTATAAGGAAACTGGATCCCACCCCCTTTTCAGAAAGGCATTTTCTTTACTCATAGCTTAGAATTATGGTCCATTATCTTTGAAGGAGCATAAATCTGTAATGAAGAACTAACTTAAAGTTGGGAGGTAATAAGCTAGGTTAACCCACATGCCTTTTTTTTTGGTGGTACAGAAAGAAGATAAGATTTCAGTTTGTTTCACCTAACATTTATTGAGCCCCTCCTGTATGCAAAGCAATATAAATGCAAAGCAAAGTGGGTAGAGGACTGGCTTAGGAGTCAGAAAGATCTGGGTTTAAGTTCTGCCTTTAATATATGTTGGCTATGTGTCCATGGAAAATTCTCTTAAACTCTCAGTGTTCTATGCATTTCTTTCAGAGTGTACATTATTGGGTTTTTTTTTTTTTTTTTAGGGGGGGAAGGCAAGTCAGTTGGGGTTAAGTGACCTTGGGGGCCACACAGCTAGTAAGTGTCAAGTGTCTGAGACCGGATTTGAACTCAGGTCCTGCTAACTCCAGGTGCTCTATTCACTGTACCACCTAGCTGCCCCTCAGAGTGTATGTTAAAGAGGAGTTGCTGTTCTAGATTGTTGAAGGGAATCTTCCATAATGGGAATTGCCCATAGCAATGCAGTGATAGGTCTGGATTGAAAAATTATATTCAGGGCCCTGTGCCTTTTTTTTTTTTTTTTAAAGCAATTGGGGTTAAGTAACTTGCTCAAGGTTACACGGCTAGTCATTATTTATGTGTGGGTGCTCATTTTCTGAGGCCGGATTCAATCTCGGGTCATCCCAACTCCGAGGCCGGTGCTATTACTCACTGCGCCACCTAGCTGCCCCATGTGCCTTGTTTTAATTCCATTTCAGTTGGCACAATAGTTTTCCTAGGAATAAGTTTTCACAGGATGCTGAGTGTTTTATAGCATCTCACGATTTTCCTTCTGGCTGTTGTTTTTCCAGTGTTTCCCCATCCCATTAAATGTTTGTTCTTGGATCTCTGGCATGAAAGAATCTCTCAGTAGGACTTACTCCTTTGAGGTGAACATTCCCACGACTCCCGGGCTTTCTCTGTAGCCTTTTTGAAGTTGTACTGAGTTGAAGTCTGAGCCCTCTGTTTTGTCCTTTCTGAGATTTGCCTTTGGAAGCCCTCCCCCTCACATTGTTAATGATTCTGAAAAGCTGCCTTCTCAGATGTCGCAGTCTCTGTTACCAAGACAAGCTGAATGTTCTCTGGTTCTGTCTGATGTTGCTAAGGCTAGGCTTAGTGTTGCTACCTGCGATTACTTTGGTTTCTTTTCTGCTTGGTTTTTCTTTTGCTAGGAAAACATTGTATGTATAAGTAATGATTTTATTTTATCCCTGGTTCCCTTTATCCAATATGTTGGGCAGGATAAGCTCCATGTATCTCCTTTTCCCTAAGATGATGCCTTAGGTGTTTCAGTGGTTGTTTCCTGTCAGAATTTGTCATCTGTCTGAGGAGGTAATGAAAGATGAAAGACTCAGGTACATGTGGATCACTTTCTGTGCCCTAAAATCTTTTTTGTTAATCTGTCTTCAGTGTCCCATTGAGAGATTTCCTAATGCTTAGAGGGTAGGCACTTAAAATTGGACTCATGTGACGGCCTGCTGAACTCAAGCTCAACTACTGTAATTTCAGTATTTTCTGAAGATGTAGAATATGAGTAAATGCCCAGAAGAATACACTGTCTTTTTGTTCAGCATACTAAAACCTGTGAATAAAATATATGGAACTGGAGGGAAACCATGTTTTTTTAATTGTTGTTGTATTTTATTTAGTTTTTTGGCTGCATTTTAAATTCTGAATGATCTTCCTCCTTACCTGTTCACTCTGTATCAGAGAGCCACCATTTGACATGAAGATATATGTGTATGTGTGTATATATGCATGTATGTGTGTATGTGTATACATGTATATATGTACGCGCACATACCTATATATGTAAAACCATTTTTCATTCTTCTGTTTATCCATTCTGCCTTTGGAAGTGACAGGATCTTCACAGGTCCTTTGTAGCTTATTTGAGACTTGTTCACTGTTATTCTTTGAGCAGTATTGCTGTTCCCGTGTGCGGTGTTCTCTTGGTTGTGCTCATTAAACCCTTTATTATTTCATGCAAGTCTTTCCGTGTTTTTCTAAAGCCAGCCTGCTCTTCATTTCTGACAGCATACTAGTATTCCATCACCATCGTGCACACCCACTGTGTAACCATGTCCAGTTGATGGGCGTCCTCTCAATTTCCAGGTCTTTATTACCACAAAGTCGATAGAAATATTTTAGGAGATAGAAGTTCTTTTCCTTTTTCCCTGATCACCTGAGCAAACAAACCTAATAGTGATATTTCTGGGCCAGAGGCAATATACAGTTTTATAACTCTTTGGACACAATTCCAAATTGCTCTCAAATAGATCAGTTCACAGTCCCACTGACAATATTATGTTCCAGTTTTTCCACATCCCCTCCAACACTTGTCATTTTTCCCTTCTATCATTTTAGCCGGTCTGATAGATATGAGATGATATCTCAAAGTTGTTTTAATTTGCATTTCTCTAATCAATAATAGTTTTAGAGCATTTTTTAATATGACTACATATAGTTTTGATTTCTTTGTGGGAAAACTGCCTGTTCATGTCCTTTGAACATTTATCAATTAGAGGAAAATCCATCTTTGTGAATAAATTGTCGTTTTGTTGTGAACTTGATAGCAGTAGTGTAAGACTTAATTTATCAGTCTTGAATTCTATTTTTTCTGTTTGGTCTAGTAGTATTGTACTGATTACCAAAAAGGGAGGGGGGGAAGTATCCATTAATCACTAAAGGGATAGAGCTCTTCTATGACATTAGTTATAATAACTGGCTTTTAAACTTCTTAATAATTGATCTGAGCATTTCTTTTTTCCATTAAAATTTTTTTCTTAAAAAAAATTCATATTTTTTTTACATCACCTTCACTTCCCCGTTTACTTTTACCCAGAGAGCCATGCCTTGTAACAATGACTATTTCCCCCATTTTAATCGATAATTTTTTTTTTTACTATTTTGTCGTCCAATTGTTTTTCTGTCATGTCTGACTCTTTGTGGCCCCATTTGGGGTTTTCTTGGCAAAGTTACTGGATTGGTTTGCCATTTCCTTCTTCAGCTCATTTGACAGATGACGGAACAGAGACAAACAGGGTTAAGTGACTTATCCAGGATTACACAGCTGAGTCTTCCTGATTCCAGGCCTGACACTCTATCCACTACCACTCTATCTACTACCCCATCTTTTATAGAAGTAGTTTCTAAATATCTTCACCTAAATCCCATCAAACTTTTCTTACAATATGCAGTGAGCAAAAATGTAGATCCTGCAGCAGATGCGACATCCTGTGCCTTTGACCCTTCCTGCCAGGATGATGAATGTTTCATTTTTTGTTTCTAGAGCTATTTACCTGCCTTCTGCTCCCCCCATTTATATCATCGTTATTGTGTGTTTTCTTTACTGCTTCATATAAGTCTTCCCAGGTTTCTCTGAATTCCCCATTTCTTACAGAAAATAATAATCTCCTTTTAATAATAATCTGCTATTATAGGTGATGTTCACACCCCTCCCTGCCCCTTTTTTTAACATATGAGGAAACTGAGGCTGAGAAAAGTTAGGTGATTTGCTCACAGTCACATAGCTAATAAAGTGTTTGAGCAAAATTTGAATTCAGGTCTTCCAGATTCCAAGATCTGTGCTATGGATATGGGACTACCTACTTGCCTCCACTTTAGATGTGGTCTTACAGGGGTAGAGTGCAGAGGTACTATTGCCTGCCTAGTATGATACGCTATGCATCTCAGGCTCCCCAAGATTGTATTCTTACAACACAAGCACTATTCTGTCACATTTGTGTCCCATAATTTGTGTAGCCATTCCCTATTGGATGGACATCTCCTTTGTTTCTTGTTCTTTGTTACCATAAAAAGTTCTGCAATCAATATTTTGGCATATTTGGGGGCCTTTGTTTTTATCAGTGGCTGCCTTGGGGTGTATGCCCAGCAGTGAACTCTCTGGGTCAGAGGACAGGCACATTTTTGTCACTTGGTTGGCATAATTCCAAATTGCCTTCCTGAGTGGTTGTACTAATTCACAGCTCCAGCAATAATGCCTTAGTATGCTTGTCTTTCCACAGCCCCCTCGATATTGAATATGCCCATCTTTTGTTACCTTTGCTTTGTAGGATTGTTTCCCTTTATCAGCTTATGTATATTCTAAGTTTTACCCTTGCTGATATTATGGGACCGTCCCATCCTTTGGTATTAATCTTCTGTTACCTGTCTTTGTCTTTATCTCCCCATAGAGACCTTTTATGTTGGTGGGGAGTGCCTTGTATCTGCCTGGATCTCTTTAGACAGTTCTCTCCTTTTTCCTTCCTCTAGGAATTTCTTTTTGTGTCTTAAGAATTTCAGTTCTGAGAGTTTCCCAGCACTGAGCTGACTTCTGTACTGGATTTTAGGTCATGAATTCCTACCTAACCTTTCAGATCAACTAGCTTCAAATTCGGAGTACGTGTTAATTTATGCCTAGCTTTTTTTCTATCGTAAATTCCAGGAATGGTAACATTGGATTCCTTTCCTACAAATTCAGATCCAGAATAGAATTTCCCCTTGTCTGTTCTTTCATCTTTTAAAGTAGGAAATTATTAATTAGGCAAATAAAGGAATTATTATTGTAGGCACTGTTTATTGGTATCTCTGTGTGGAAATGATGATGTATAACATCTAGAAAGTAAGTAATCATTTCTATAAATGTTAATAAATATTTGAAAAGAGAAACTCTAGTGAATACACATCCACACAAAAGGTGACATGACCCTGAAGGTCATTGCTAGAAATAATCATGGTAAATAGGGGAAGTCATTGGCCTGGAAAGTGAGTTGTCCTGGGTCATTGTGGCCATAGCTATGAGAGACTCTGAATGCAAGATCAGAAGTTAGTTAAGCTTTCAGGGATGCTTCTGAATTTAAGAAAGCATGTCCAGTCTTTATCCTACTGCCCTGTTAGATAACAAGGTTTCTTTTCTTTCTTACTCTCCTGCCTCCAGGTTCAGCATGAAAGAAAAATGAAGGTCATGTCTCTGCCTTTTCAGGCTTCCTGCATATGGAGGGTGGCTCATCAATCAGATTTTATGACTGAAGAGAGAATTTTTTTCTTTCGCTGCTGCCTTAATAGGATTATCTCTGAAAGAAGGGTGTGCTGTAGAAGAATAAATTTTTCTTTTCATCTAAATCTCCAAGTCACCTTTGCTAGGAAATAATATCAAAGGTTCTTTGACCTTAGCTTTTCCCATTTAAACTGAATTTGAGCCTTAACCCTTCCGTCACACTCTAGTGTCCTTTTCCTATTTGTATAGATGAAGTTTATAGCAATTAAGACTTTTGTAAAAACTGAAGGTAATTTAACCAAGAAATCTGAGCTTACCTTTGTGCATGTAGTGAGTGATACTTTCATAGCACAGTTAGCTAAGGCATGATTCCTGTCTAAATTTTGCTCCCTTCCCTGTAACAAATAAAATTTTTAAGAATCTTTGGGAAATCAAATGAGAAATATTCAGTTAGCTGAGGCAGAAAAAGAATCTGTTGATCCACAATTGATTAAATATGTCCCTGTGCTAGTGATGAATATTAATGATTAGAATGGATCACAGCCTTTAAGGCACTTAATGGAGAGACAAAATGGACAAATGTACCTCACTTTATGTGATAGATAATGTTCCTGAAGAGTTGGAATGTGTAAAATTTTGGTAAATTAAATAATTTAAATGCACTCTGGAAATTCACTATTTAAAGGAACCCTGGAATAACTAATTTTATAGAGCATAGATATGTTTTGTAATGATAACCCCCTCCCCACCACACACACAGACACACACACCTTAATATAGATTTGCTTATAGTTAGACCTGGCTGGACTGGTTAGGAGGCAAGCCATAAATAATGTGGTGGTGTTTACTTGGTGGTAATGTCACCTAGACAGGTCACACAGACACAATGATAGAAAATATATAGCCAGGATAGCACAATCTTTGTGATATGGAGACTGGAAGTAAGGGTGGGGGAATTGTTCCTTTATGCTGGTGGATTGGTAAATGTGTTGAGGTAATTGAAAAAGGATTTCCTTGCTGATTTAGAGTTGGAAGAGTCATTAGAGGTTACTGAATCCAGCCTCTCATTTTATAGATGAGGAAACTGAGAGGTTGAGTGATTTTTCCAGGGTCACACAGTTAGTGAAGTGTCTGAGGCAGGATTTTGACTCCAAGGCCAGTGTCCTCTGTACCAGGGTATGAAACTCAACTAGAAAGGAGGGCCCCTAAACCCGTGAGGACTGTATAACATTATCTGTGTTCTGTTGTATTGTTATTTATTTTGTCCCAATGACATTTTAATCTGGTTCAGATCCATCCACTCTAGGAGTGGAGTGTTTGATATTTCTGCTATATGCTGTGCTGTCCTGTTTTTTGTGTAGGAATCAGCAAGGTTGAGAATATTGGGATTGGGCTGGGTGGGGGTGGGGGCAGGAGGTATTTGTTAGCTTTGGAGAGTTTGGAAGGTCATGGTTAAGTTTGTCTGTGATTTGGAGGGGAGAAGAGCAATATCTTTTGGTCACTTCTAGAATAAGGAAGCTTTTGAGTCAGGAATCTGTCCTTTGTGTTCTATCTTTGCCTTTTAAATTGGATATACTTTTTCCTCTTTCCTTCTTGTTTTAATAGCATAATAAGCAAAAACTGTCTTTGAAATAGCTGAACATATGTTTCATTAACTACATTCTATACTTGGTTTAATTTCTAATTAGATTTTGTTAATAGAGAAATTTAATTTCTCATCCTGTTTAGCATCCAATCCTTTTCTGCCCTTCCCACTACCCTCTTGGATTTCCCAGGCCTTCTCTTTTGTCTCTCAGTACCAGAGCGTGTTCTCAGGTGCTTTGGGCATAAAAGAGGTTTAGTCTCATAGAAATGGTAAGACCCTGCTCATCTCCATCTTTGCAGGTTTGATGATGCTCCCATTAGCAGGCTTGTTTTTGGCAGCTGGTAGCCCTGACCATGTCTTAGTGGTGATTGAGTCAGTGATGACCCAGAACAGGGATTCAGTCCTCCAGTGGCTGAGTTTGGGCCCTCTAGCCATAGCTTGGTCTGACTTTTCCTTCTGTGGAAAGTGGAAGAATTTCTCTTGCGGGTAAACCACAGTGGGGAGAGGAGTCATCTCATGGAACAGCTTTGAAGACTTTTTCCTGCTCTGCAGTTTGTGCCATTCTTCTGATAGATTTCACCTACTCTTGCCACAAAGGTATGGCACCTTCCAGTGGAGGTATTGTACCAACAGTCAGAAAACGTCCCATGATAAGTAGAGCCTCAGTCCCAAATGCTACCATCTGACAAAGGGTATCGGGGCCATCTCTCTGTTGTTCAGATCTCATCTTTCATTAAATGGTGCTGACATTTTCAGTTTGCCATCTTTTCACATCATCAGATGGCAACGATAGCATTCTATTTGTGGGATTATTGTTCTGTCTCTAGTAATGAGATTGGCATAGATAGACTGTGCATAATCTCTAAAATTCCATAAATGCAGAAAGATAGTAGAATTACACGTCTTCTGTGTCAATTCTGAAGTTGAGGTGTTCTGCACATTATCTAGTTAATTTTGTTATTAATGCTTATAATCCAAGTATTTTGTATTTTTCTTCCTTAATTAGGTTAATCTGTCAAATCTTACTGGTTAGTTATTTCAGCAAAGAATGGAATTGAGAATATGTTTAATATACTCGAGGAAATTTCAAGTAGTTTCTTCTAAGAATTTAAGAGGTACAAGGCACCGAAAAGGCAATGAGATAGATCATCTCTGCATCTGTGGAGCTTAGCTCTAATGGAGGAAAAAAAAATGTATAAATAACTCATGGAAGAAGTAGCCTGCTAGCACAGTGGATGTGGAGCGCTGGGACTGGATTCAGGGAGACCTGAGTTCAAATCCTGTCTCATGCACTTCTGGCTTTGTAAGCCTGGGCAAGCCACTTAGCTTCTGTTTGCCTTGGTTTCCTCATCTGTAACATGGAGATAATAGCAGCTTCTAGTTCTCTGGGTTATTGTGAGAATCAGATGAGGTCACGTGTAGTGCGATTTGCAAGCCTCAAAAGCGCTGTGTAAATGCTAGCTATTTTTATTAGAGGCTATAATAAGTGTAAGGGAAAGACCCAGAGTGCCAGGAGGAATTTTAAGAGAAAAAATGATTTCAGCTTTGGGGGTTGGGTCGTGGAGAAGGAAGCAGCATCTGAGTTGGGCATCAAAGCAGAGGGCTTGACTTTGGGCATAGGTGCCCAGGGGTGAACCAAGACATAGAGGTAGAAAGTAGGGTGAGCATGGTCCTCTTGGCTTGAAGGGCAAGGAAGGAGGTAGTATGAAAAGTTAATGGAGTTTAAAAGAACTTGGTCAATGGACCCTGACAGTTACATGGCAGTGAGATAATGGGCAGACTCTATCTTTGAATTTCAGCGTGTTTTTATCAACATATGCACTGTTATCCTTGTGACCATATAAAAGAGAATTTTTATTGGCAAGCTTGTATTCACTTAAAAGTGTTAATCTTCTAGCAGCCTTCTAGTATTCTACATAATAGCAATGATTTATCATGACTTTCGTGTCATTTGACTATTGTTTATTCCTATTCAGGTGGAATGAGCTTGATGGACAGTACATGAGCTACACACTCCTTAGTGACCCAGAGCTCACTCCACTTCTTTTTTTTTTAGGTGGTTGCTAATGCTGTGGCAGCCTTGTCAGAAATCAGTGAGTCTCACCCAAATAGCAACCTGCTTGATTTGAACCCTCAGAACATTAACAAGCTGCTAACAGCCCTGAATGAGTGCACTGAATGGGGCCAGATCTTCATCTTGGACTGCCTGTCCAATTACAACCCCAAGGATGATCGGGAGGCTCAGAGGTGAGTCTCTTGACCCAGAACATGGTGAGAAAAATACTCTCTTTGTAAGCATGTGACTCATGAGTTTGCCTCAGTGTCTGAAAGTACAACTGAATAGGGATTAAATTTCAGTGCCTGTGGTAAGACAGATCTTATCCCAGAATTTAATCTCTGGATTTAGGGAAATTTAGATATTGCTAATTACTATAGTATTCCAGACAAAAGAGTTCTCCAGAGCTTTGTGCTGGTTACAATAGCCCGGTTTCCCTCAACTGCATGTTCATAGGCTCTTAGGTATAGATCTGGATGAAAAACCAGCTGAGGCCAGGGAGCTATGACAGGCAGTGTCAGAGAAGGGAATTGAGTACTGGAGCTCAGACCCCAGAGCCACTCTACAACATTGCAATCTCCATCGTCTCCTCATCTTCCCTATTTCATTTCTGATCTTCTGGGAGACTTGAATTCCTCTGTGACAGTGTGGGTACCTGTTTGTGGTATGTCTTCCCATCTTCTAGGCTAAGTCCATGACTGGTCTTTAATCAGACCTAAAGGATCCAAAATTCTTGTGTCCTAGACAAGTACCTCCACCTTTATGGTTGTGAGTGAGCAGAAAATGTGGTGTTTTTTCATCAGCTACAGATACCCATGGCTCTGAGTTAGACCTGGAGATGTTCTTTTTAAGAAGTGACCATGGGTGGGGACTGGCAGTTGCTGCTAAGCCAGCTTTCCAGGACACTTTGTGGATGCAGATCCTCTTGGCTCTCAGAGCTGGACAGGGAGATCTCATTTCTCTTCAGGTGTGTGTGTAGCCTGACACGAAACCCGTAATTGTAGAGCTTACCATTCAGCTTGTCTTCTTCAGTGCCTTCTGTCTTCATGCGCCTGTGTTAGTTCTTCTCATGTCTATATATATTTTTTTCTTTTTGGAGGGCAGTTGGGATTAAGTAACTTGCCCAAGGTCACATGGCTAGGTTTTTGTTTTTTGTGTGCGTTAAGTGTCTGAGGCCACATCCGAACTCAGGTCCTTCTGACTCCAGGGCTGACGCTCTACTCACTGCACCACCTAGCCGCCCCTGTGTTAGTTCTTCTCAGCAGTACAGAGACATTTAATAGAGTTGGTCACCGGCTGCAGAAGCTGACTGAGTCCCCAACTAGCACAATATCAGTGCTTTCACTGGCTGGAAAATTGTTTTCTAGACTAGACTTGAGGGGAGCCCAGCTGCATAGCTGGGACACTACTAGCTCTTTGGTTTCTCCATTAAAATAGCATATGACACCTCCTGGGAAAAAAATATAGCTACAATTTCAATTTCCTCATGATCTCTAAAGTTCCATCACATCATCCCTTTGTCATGTGCCCTGAGCTGTAGCAGGGTTGGGCATATGACTTGGATCCCTGTAAATCATGCTAATTTTTGCAGAACCTTCAGCTGGGAGTTGATTTTGCATTTCTTTGGAATTATCTAAGGAGTGGGGTGGCCACTTATGGCCTTCTAGATCCTTAAGTGCAGCCTTTTGACTGAATCTAAATGGATTGTGGCCATATGTGGTCTTTGAAAGGGTGTGTGTGTGTGTGTGTTTGTGTGTGTGTGTGTGTGTGTGTGTGTGTGTGTGTGTGTGTGTGTGTGTGTAGAAATGTGTTGATTTCTTTTCCTCTAAAAGAACCTCACTTCCTCAGTACTTTGGAATTTTTTTGCCAGTACCAGAGGTAGCTGATCAGCCTTTTCTTTTTAACCAAACTTTTCCTTGGTCCCATGATGAGACCTTCATTCACAAGCTGGTTTATTTCCTTCACTATGGAAACAGATCCTAGACTGCCCCGTTAGCCTATCAGCTTGACTTCCCCTAGGCCAAAGAGAGATGGGCCACAAGGCAGGGTCCTCTTTTCTAATATGGGCAGGGAGAAAGAGCAAGGAAATGTGCAAGGTACGTGGTGTGAACGTCCAGTGTGTTAATTCGGCTGGTCCCTCTCTGTGGGTTGCCTCTCTTAACCTTCTAGACCCCCCTCTCTTTCTAGAGCTTGCTGAGAATGAGGCTTCCACCCTGGGTGATCCGGGTCTCACCTAAGCGTAAAACTTTGATTTCTCTGATCTCTCATTCCTGATGCCTGGTTTGTGGGACCCTGACTCACAGCTCTGGAGAAGGGTCTGGAAAAGAAATGAAAGGTGATACAGCTTTTGTTTTTTTTCTCTCAGTATCTGTGAGCGGGTGACTCCCAGGCTCTCGCACGCCAACTCAGCAGTTGTCCTGTCAGCTGTGAAAGTCCTGATGAAGTTCTTGGAGCTGCTGCCCAAGGACTCTGACTACTACAACATGCTGCTGAGGAAGCTGGCTCCTCCCCTGGTGACTCTGCTCTCCGGGGAGCCTGAGGTGCAGTACGTTGCCCTGAGGAACATCAACCTCATTGTACAGAAAAGGTGGGCAAGTGTCTGTGCATCGATGTCTTGGTTTCCTTCTGGTGCTGGTCATCTGTAATGGGCCCCTGATGTTGCTTTCTCTTAAGTAGATGTGTGAAGATGACCTACACTTGATGTAACCCAAGATCAGGGACAGACAATTGTTTTGAGATGTTTTTTATATTATGAAGAGATCACATTGCTTGTGCTGTAGAGCATTGACTGTCTTTGGAAATGGGGCTGTTTTAGCTTCTTAGCCAGGGCCTGCTCGCTTACTATGGGCCATGTTAGAGTCTGGCTCAGGGCTGAAGGAGGGGAGTGGTTGCTATTGTCTACCCAGAAAGAGCACTGGGCCACTGAGCAGAATTAGCCATGACAGGTGGATGAGAGCCAAACAAAGCCATGTTCATGGGGGGAAATATTAATGCTACAGCCACAGTTGAAAATGTGGAAAGAAAAAATATCAAAGAAATCTCTTTGCCTTATCTATTTTGACTTGTTTTCCAGGCCTGAAATCTTAAAGCAGGAGATCAAAGTCTTCTTTGTGAAGTACAACGACCCCATCTATGTCAAACTGGAAAAACTTGACATCATGATCCGCTTAGCATCCCAAGCCAACATTGCCCAGGTCAGACTATTAAAGGACTTGTTTTATACTAGGTTATCTTTCAAGGATTAGACTCAGTTTTAGAATTGAAGAAACATATACTAAGAAATTACTTTTGAGAGTTCTTAATAATTTAATAACATTCAAATTGCTTTGATTTTTAATAGGTCCTGGCAGAACTAAAGGAATATGCCACTGAGGTGGATGTTGATTTTGTCCGTAAAGCTGTGCGAGCCATTGGTCGATGTGCCATCAAGGTTGAGGTAAGTATCTGCTGTTGGGTGTGGGCCCAGCTTCTGGCTCCTTCGTGGCTTCCTCATTTCTTCTCTTTGGTTTGGTGTAGTGCGTCTCAGAGCATTGGCCAGGTCGGCCCCTCGAGTGCTCTTTTGGCTAGAAGGTGCCTGGCGGTAGCTTTGGGGGGAAGCCAGGACCTTGTGGGGCTTTTTTTGTGTCTGTCTGCTGCAGGGAGTCATGTTTGTGTACCAACCTTTCTTGCATATTATTTAGAGAAAATAAGCTTTTAATAGGGGCGCTAAAGTTAGGTAATTCTGGACTCTGTTCCTGCTCTTTTTGTCTCACTTGTGTCTCCATTTTTCTGTTTGATGTCACAGTATGTAGAGCACTGGACCCATAGTCAGGAACCTTGAGTTCAAATCTGGCAGCAGCCATTTATTAGTTCTGTGATTCTGGGCAAGCCACTTACCTGTTGTATGCCTCAGTTTCTTCACCTCTAAAATGGGAATAACAGTAGTACCACCTGCCAGCGTGAAATGACATAACACATACAAAACAGCATGTGTTAGCTGTTGTATTATTGTAGCAACAGTGATGATTCCTCTGTTGTGCTTTATTTTAGACTAGGAATTCAACCACACATCTCTGCCATTCACAGGAGGATTGTTTTGGTGAGGGGTCTTGTTAGTGCAGGAGCAGAATTTGTGAGGTACAGGATGTTAGGGTATCCTTACCATCCTCTGCCACCATTAGATATTTGTTGTCCTGTTCCATTAAGTGCTGTGACAGTGGATGTTTCAGTGTGTTTCAAAGTCAGTGCTTTGTAAAGATCCATATGTTAGCCTCTTTTTAAAAATAAAATAGACCACCTTGCTCCAAAATTAACATTCTCTAGTCCTAGCATTGTTAGACCATGCAAATTCCTAATGGCTATTGCTGTTACATATTGTGACCAATAAAAAGCTTTCTTGGTATCCTTCAGAAAGCGAGTTAGTTTTGGTTGGCTGCTTAGCTATTGGACTTTGGCTTTCATGGTACCTGACAGGAAAGGATTTTCCAAGGAAACTAAATGTTAATGCTTGAGTATTGTTTGTCATTTAATTCTCTCTCAGCCCAGATTGGCTAGTGAACACAGCCATGAGGAGGATTGTGCCTAGTGTTCTGTTGTTTTAGAGAAAACACTTGGGGGAATTGAGGAGGATCCAGCTCCCTCATGACCCCATAGCCTGAAACAAGGGCAAGAAAGCTGTGGAGCTCCTTTGGTGGCATGGCTGAAGCTGCAGTGACTGTCCCTGTTTGGACCAGAGGGCCTCCTGGCTCACCCTTGATGCATTCGGTGTCCATGGGCCCTTTTCTCTGGCTGTATTCTCCTAGTGCTTTGTGTGACTGCTATAACCAGTGGATTACTGGTTTGAGTTTAGGGCTTATTTGTGAGACAAGGGTCTGTTAACCAGCAAGGTGGAAATGCTGGATGTTAACTTTTAATGACATGAAAATAAATCACAAAGATGTATCTGTTTGGCTTTAATTGTTTTGGAAAAGAAATTACGATTTCCATTAGATAAATTCAAATTTACTGGGATAAAAATGGAATCTGGTGATGTGATGGGCAAATTTATCTAAACCTGTTGTGTCAACACAGTGCTGTGTATCTTGGGTAATCTTGTGTTTGCTTAGGATGCCAATGAAGCCAGGGTTATTGGAGAATTTGATCACAACTTGAGTGTTCTTTGGGGAGAAGTAATAGAAAGGGCCTGCCAAAGGTAAGTTTCTGACAGGTTATGAGATTCAGAGACTTAGTGGTAGATGTTGAGACAAGTGCAGCCTCCACTCCAAGCTTTGTGCACCTTCTCCAGACTGTGGGCTGACTGTGGGTTTTCATTTCAGCCCTTGGTCATAGAGGCAGAGGGGATCTCAGAGGTCATCAGAGCCAGAACTCATCCCAGGTCCTCTGACTCCATCAGCCCTCTCTTTTCACTCACCCCAGGCCAGCTTCCTTCTATCACTTTGATTTTCAGAATGCTTATTCTTCACATTTGTCTACCTCAAGTATTGCTCTAATGATTTTTATTCATGTATCAATCAGTCAGCAGATATTTATTAAGAGCCTACTCTGTGCTAGGTGCTAAGTATGAAGAACAAAGCCATCCCTCCTCTACATCCTTCCTCTATTGGAGAAGACCACGACCACCTATCAGTCTACAGACAGCAAAACAGAAAGTTAATACGGGTAGTGCTCTAATGACTAAGAGCTTCCCCCATGTTACAGATCAGATGTAGGATCTGTTTGGGAGCCTGTGCTTTGCTGAGGTTCCCCACCTGTCAAGGATTGCAGTTGAGATGACACTGAAGCTTACAGATGTTTTTCTCTAGTGATGTCCTCAGACTCCCCTCAGCCCCGTCTCTGTTTTGCACATTATTCTGGGATAAATTGTGTCATCTGGGGTGTTGCATATTTCTGGGAAGGGAGTAGATATTTGTTGTATGGCTAGGTGAAAAGCTGGATGTACATCATATTTGGTTTCTTAACAGCCTAAACTCTGGTAGACCTTGACCAAGTTATGTCTTAACCTTTTACTTGGTTAGTGCATTGGAAAATCACTCACCAAGTGGTGACAACACTTTCTGCCTCCTGGGTAGAACATCAGACTTCTGACAGTCCATCTGACTTGTCACATTTTTGTTCTTTTTCCCAGCAATCCGCTGAGCGCTGTGTGAGCACGCTGCTGGACCTTATCCAGACCAAAGTCAACTATGTGGTGCAGGAGGCGATTGTTGTCATCAGGGACATCTTCCGCAAGTATCCCAACAAGTATGTGAGATGAGGGGGAGGATGGAGGAGGGAGAACTGCTTAAAACTTGCTCCTCAGGCCCAGAAAAAGCAGTGACCTGTGAGGCAGCTCTGTCAGAAACTGTCACCTGGTGTCTGTTTTGCTTTATTCTTTGAAAAGTTGGTGTGATAGTCAGATCCATGTGGATTGCCCATTCAGCATAAGCATTTACAATAACCTCTGAGTCTTCTGAATTTGAACCATGTTAAAGCCAGGAGATGACCGTATGGCATGTTTTCTGTGATATAGAGCCCTTGGTGCACAGTTAGTAAACATGTAATTATCATGTATCTGGCTGTGTTTGACAGGCCTGTTGTGGAGCAGTGCAGTGTCTGCCAGCCAGAAAGTATGGAAATCCACTTTTCATTCCACATCCCTTACAAGTTGAAGTGCTTTTGCTAAGCAAAATAGCCCTTTCTAGGAAGCAATCAAGGAACTGAAAGCTTTGGTCTAAAATCAGTTGTTTTTTTATTCCAAAAAATTCATAATGAAGCAGCTCCTGGTCGGATTTGATGGGATGCTCTGGGCCATGTGTTGAAGGGATATAAGCAGGTGTGGGTTCAGGAGCTAGTTGAGATAGGTTTTGTAGTGAGGCAGCTGGCTCTTTATCAGAACCTGTAAGAAGTTTGCAGAAAGTGACTGTGGGAAGAATGCAGGTGTTTATGTTGTCGGGGTGAAAGGGGCTTGGCTTTTTCTCATTGCTGTTATTGATAGAGAAGTTCTGCCATTCTTGACTTTGGTGCAAAGCTGATGTCATTGGGGGAAGAGAGAGAGTGTGTGTGTGTGTGTGTGCGCGTGTGTGTGTGTGTGTGTGTGGTGGTGCGGCGTTCATGTTACACCAGGATTCACTTCTCTGACCAGAGCTATCTTGGTCAAAGAGAAGGGTTCCTGTGACAGAAGTGAGTAGACATGGGGGCCGCTAAAAGCCACTCTTGGGTTTGTTTGTTCCTCTACAGCAGATGAACGGTGAGGGGAAAAAGACCTGGATTTTTGAGGAAAGAGAGTTGCTTAGGGTGAAAGGAGGCCACGGAATCTCTTTGGTTCTGGCTTCTCATCTGTTCTTAGCTGGTTTAGAACTTTAGGCTCTAAGAAAGTCGCTGAACTTTTCTCTGCATTTACTAAAATAGCATCCGTAGTTCATAATTGTGATGTGAAAATATGTTGAGAAGATGGAAATTCTTTTTGATCTTTCTAAGAAAGAAAAATCCTATGGATATAAAAGATGGTATTACCTTACACCTCAGGGGTTTTTAGGTCTTGATGAAAATATACGGTTTTAGGGGAGAGAGAGAGAGAGAGAGAGAGAGAGAGAGAGAGTGTATTTTGCCTGGTAAAGTGCTGCAGAGGACAATTTAAGAAGACGTTTTGAAAAAGTAATCTTGTGGATTACATTATTTTTCATAATATGATTTAGCATTAGCAGTTTGGTTTATGGTGCATTCATCTTAGTGTTTCACCTGGCTTTGCCGTTGAATCCAAGTCTTGAGTTTGCCTTTAGTAATCAGACCTGTTTTTGTTGTGTTAGGTATGAAAGTATCATTGCTACTCTGTGTGAGAACCTTGATTCCCTTGATGAGCCAGATGCTCGAGCCGCCATGATCTGGATTGTAGGAGAATATGCTGAGCGAATCGATAATGCGGATGAGCTCCTGGAGAGTTTCCTTGAGGGCTTCCATGATGAGAGTACCCAGGTGTGCTTTTTCTTTCTTTCTTAGGATGGGATTTAGCTCGGGGTTTTCACTGGGGCCCCTCAGTACGTGATATATTTGTAGCAATCTTAATAAACCATCTTCAGATAATTCACATTTAGGCAAGCAACTTCTTAGCTAAGCTGTTCATTACTTACACTTATCAGAAGACCACTCTTAACTGCCTTCAGTCCTGACTTGTCTCTGCTCTCTTGGCTTTTGTCCCAAGGTAATTTCTGTTTCCATAGTCTCCTAAAGCTGTAACTGCTCCAACTGCGGTTTGAAAGAAATAATTCAGAAATTGGCTAGGGACTGCTTGATAATGCATTTCTAAAAAGATTATCAATTATCTGGCTCAGGAAACCAAAGCAGCTGTTTTTGGCACAGAAAAAGGTTGGTGGGTACTTTAAACACCACTTTATGTGATGGTGAATTTGAGCTCTTACCCATTAGTCGAGATTAGTAAAGTTTCATTGGCTGCCAGCTACCCTGTTGTCTTCATAGGGGAGAAGAAACATAATTCGGAAGATCAACTTTTTGTTGGAAATGCTGTGGCCTGGTGCAAAGACCTAGTTTACCTTATCCTTCTTGACTTATGTACATGTAGGTGCAGCTAACCCTGCTTACAGCAATAGTGAAGCTGTTTCTCAAGAAACCGTCAGAAACTCAGGAACTGGTACAGCAGGTTTTGAGCTTGGCGACTCAGGTAAGAATGCTGAATGAATACAGGGTCTGACTTGGCTATTTCTGTTTTCTTGTTTGTAAGGGAATGGGCTCAAAGGAATGGTCAGTGTGAGAGGCCTCAGCCTGAAGAACACACTCCCTTTACATGTCATGGGGTGTTGTATTAACAATGCAATATTCACTATGCCTATGGCAATTATAAATAGGCTTATGTGGTTATTAATCACAAAATATATCAGGCTCTCTATATGGGGGATAAAGCCAGAACATTTATTAAAATACCAAATAACTGAGTCCCAAAACCAGAAAGTCAAAGCCATCAGAGTAGTTATGAAATTGGCACAAGTAGTTAATGTAGTAACCAACCACATTCTTAAGCCTTCAAAACAGAACAGGCTGCCTCAGGCAAAGGTCCTTCTCTCCCCACTCACAGCAACTGCCCAGTGTCCAGGAAGTGTGCTCACAACAGTTCCGGCCCCCCGCAGTTCCAGTCCCTGGCAGTCCCCAACAAGAGTCCTTAGCAGAAATTCTGGCTGGCTCAAAAAGGGGTTTGCACCTCCACCTCTACCTCGGCAGTTACTGCTGCTGCTGTTGCCCCGGCCACCAACAGTCCCCAACGGAACTCTAGCTTTTTTTTTTTTCCTCTTGCCCCGACCCCTCCTGCTATGTCAGCGAGTCCAATGGGGCATGGAAGATCTTTAAATCCCATAACCCTTACAGGTGTCTTGATAATGAAATAAAGGAAGTTTTCCACATTTGTTGAATTTGGGTAATTTACTATTATTTAGCTATGAGTTGACTTTATGGTACTTAAACTTTTATAAATATTCATGAAATAGTCTTTAATTTTTTTCCTTTTATTAAAAGAGTGTTTTGGTGACTGAATCTGACATTGCCTCTTTCTGAGTTCCTGTTTTGTAGATGAAATTATCACATAGACAGGGCAGATGACTTAGTCAAGGTCTCTTTGAAAGCAGGCGACAGATCCAGAAAAGAAACCTTGTCAAGAGTGTTCTCTCATTCATTGTTCTGACTCCTAAATGTTCCCCTCAGTGTTTATGATACTTTGTGGTATTATTGATATTTTACCCTCCTGAAAATGGGAATCAGAAAACGAGGCCATCACTGATGGCAGCCAGATTTTCATTGCTTAGATAATTAGAAAAATGAGGCCACAATTCAGATCACAAGAATGAAAGGGATTCTGTTTTCTACTGTTGGTAACTTTGAGCAGCCGCTCTTGGAGGAGAGTGATTGCCTGGGATCTGTCATATCCTGGAATGGCTAAAGAGAATCACTGAGATTTGTGGGGTTTGCCTCCTTTCAGAAAGATGTTTATAGATTCAGAGTCTGGGTTGAGATTCTCGCTTTGCCCTTCCTGGTTTTGTCTTTGTTCATGGTGTTGTTTCTAGACTTTATGCTGTCTTGTGGAGTGGCACATTGTCTTCACTGTCTACCTGTTTCCTGTCCTCAGTCCTGAGGGTTTCTAATGACTTCTTAGAAGTACTTTTTTTTGCACTCTCTTGAGCATCTTCCTTGTAGAACAGATAAGGATAGAGACTTAAAATTTCATTGGTATAAGGAACTCTTAGGTGAGGAAAATTTTCTCTGCAACTTTGAGTTTTTGAGAGTGGCCTAGAGTACCAGGGGTCACACAGCCAGTGTGGGTCAGTGGCTCCAATGTCGTTACAATGAGGGGTACAACAGGCTGCCTCTGTGAGGAGCCACACTCTTGGTAGTGAGGCAGTAACTATTATCTTTTATTTTATTTTATTTTTTGGAGGGCAATTGGGATTAAGTAACTTGCCCAAGTTCACACGGCTAGGTTTTTATTTGTGTGTGCGTTAAGTGTCTGAGGCTGGATCTGAACTCAGGTCCTTCTGACTCTAGGGCTGACGCTCTACTCACTGCGCCACCTAGCCGCCCCCATATATATATGCCCAGTGGTACTCCAGGATCACAAGAGGCACCTTACTTTTTATCCCAAAGCCCCATATATATTATATATATATATATATATATATATTTTTTTTTTGGCAGTAACTATTATTAAACATTTACTTTGCTCAATCGAATGTCCTCCCCTTCCTGATTCTGAGTTTCCAGAATTGTAGAACCATAAGATTGGCAGAGACCTTGAGAGACTTGCCCCTGTCCTGTTGGCCTGACTCAGCCTTTGCAGAAACAGTGCCTGGAGCTCCAAGGCCTGCTGCAAGGTGATTATTTCACATTTGGTGCCAAGTGATGTTGTTCTCCAGTTTATTTTAATCACCTTGGCCTTTTCTGTCTTTTCAATTAACGAAAGAGAAACATAATGTGGCAAAGTATATATAGAGATCAGCCTTGCCTTTGATGAGCTCTTTGGCATCTTTTTGGCAACCTCAAGACTCGAAACTCATGGTCCTGAGCTATGTGAAGCAGATGAGGCCGAGAGAGTGGTGAGTTTAAGGGAAGGCTCACCACTGTAAGCACAGGAAACAAGGCCGGCTGTTTCCCTACATTGATAAGAATTAAATGAAATAATGTGCAGAGCCCTTTGTGCTCCTTGATAATTAAAGAGGTTGATAAATTAAGATAGTATTAAAATGAAAAAATTTAGTTGAAAATTTTTTTAAAAAACAACCTTGAATTAGGGACCGTTTCCAAGATTTTATCTTTTGCTGTTTTTGTGCCTATTTGCTTGTTTTAGAGAACTTGGTAGTAAAATAGAGTTGTGGCCAGGAAAAGGGAAAGGAAGGGAATAAGCAATTATATAGCACCTACTGAGTGCCAGACACTGTCCCAAGTGTTATTCTCATTTTATAGTGGAGGAAACTGAGGCAGGTAGACCCTATGCTTAGGGTCTTAGAGGTTTTCCTCATTCCAGGCCCAGGACTCTACCCATTGCAGCACCTGTTCTTTTAGAGAGTCTGATGGAGGTGAAATAGAAAGTGCCGGCCTGCCCAGTGGGGTCTGCCTTTTTTGTATGCTTTGGAATCTCTGTGGTTTTGGAACCCTGAGCTTTGGGTCCTAAAGACAGCCAACAGGACTCAGGGCTCCTTGAGCTGCTGTCTCTTTACAGCTTGGGTCACAGAACGTCCAGTGGTACTCCAGGATCACAAGAGGCACCTTACTTTTTATCCCAAAGCCCCATTCAGCCTGATGATGGTCTTTGGATGAGGAGGGAGGTGGTGGAGTGGCTGCTCGCATGTAGGTGTTGCCAGTCAGCATTCAGAGTGACAGAATTCAGGGTCTGGAAGCCCCCTCCTGCTTTTGGTTTGGTTTTGAAGAGGGCAGCTGAGCACATGCTTCTCCAACAGCACCAGGGGTCTCCTGATTCCAGATCCGGTGCTCCCTCCACCATATCATGTTGGAGGGAGGAGGTTTAGTGGGAAAGCTGATGAGCTCAGTTCTTAATGTGTTCGTTTTGACTTGGATTGAAACATCCAGGTGGAGATATCTTACAGGCAATCAGGGAAGGGGGTCTAGGGCTTGGAAGATAAAATTTGGGAGTTACTGGTATGAGATGGGCAGATGATGGTGGTAATAGTTATAATGATAGCAACTAACACAGCTGGGTAAGTGTCTGAGGCTGGATTGGAATTCAGCTCTTCCTTACTCTAGGTGTAGCACTATGCTACCCTGCTTGGTAGTTCATGGAAACCTGACTGCCTCCAGAAGTCGTGATGTTCTGGCTGCCCTCTCCTGGCTGGGGGTTCCTTTTTTCATGCTCCCAGTCTTACTCTACCAGAAGAAAGCATCAGCCTACAGCTGGCTTCTCATTGTCACTTCCAGACCCTCTTCTTGTCTTAGCTTCAGGCCCTATCGTCTGCTGGTCATTTTGTCTCCTTTCTGAAGGAGTAACTTACTCGATTGAAGTGGGTTCAGCTTCCCTGCTTTGGTATTTGCAGGATGCTGTTCCTTGTGGTGCTCTCGGGCTCCTGGTGTATGGGGAGGGCTTACTGATTTGTCCCACCTGGCACCTGACCCATTCTGTATGTCTCTCAGTGTAGAGTTACTTGAGCTACTTCCCATAACTGTCACCTCTGTGATCCTGTGAAATTTGAAATTTCTTCTACTCTGATAATAATCTCATATCCATTCATTTTTCTTTCTGCTTCATTCTTTCTAGGCCTCATCCTTGCTGTGACCTTTCATCATGCCATTCCTCCCTGTTTTCCCAGTTGATTTTCTGGCCTCATTTTCTTCCCATTTGCTTGACTTCACTGTTCCCTCAGCTGCCATCTTATACCTTTCATCTTAGAGCCCAAGCCCTGTCCTCATTCACTCCATTTTCTCACCTCCTACTCAGTTCTCACCTGGACGTCTGGTTTCCAATCTCACCACTCCGCTGAAACTATTTTCTTCCAGGTTACCAAGAATCCATTAAGTTCTTAATACTATGGCTTTTTCTTAGTATTTACTGCTAAGCATATACTTCAAAGAAGTTTTTGACAAAAAGAAGGCCTTCACATACAACAAAATCACCTTGTGTAGTAGCAACAAAATTGTGGAATAGCTAAACAAATGATAGTGCATAGTGCCAAAAAACTGATGAAAAGTGAAGTCAAGAGGCCGAAAACAATGTAGAAGATGACTGTAAGAATGGAAATGGAAAGAACATTAACCACGAAACAATCCAAATGAAATGCTGAGAAACTATAAAGCACAAGCTTGTCCATGAAGGAGAGAGAAGAGGAGATGCCTTTTGCTCCACAAGTGTGCCAAAGTGCATGTGAGGTCAACTTGTTTTTTGCTGTGTTGGTCAGTCTTCCAGAATTTTTTTTCTCTTCCTCTTTTTCTTTTTTGAAAAAAGTTCTTTGTTACAAGAAATAGCTCTTTGGGAGGAGGAAGGGGAAGGTTACAGTAGGAAATCTGGGTGCTGCAAAGATAAAAGATGCCAATAGATATATATTTTTTTAAAAAGTCATTAGTGATTCTTTAAGGGAACAGTCAAGACTCAGATGGATGCAGGATCATAAGGATTTGAGAAGGTGGGGGAGGATTTGGGGCTTTGGCACCTCTTTTGCACTGGGATGCATGTAGCTCTATGGTCAGACTTTGTGAGATCATTTGCGAATATTTGCACTCAAATGTTGTGCCCCCTCCCTTCCCTATGACTTAGTTCATGTTTCTGCTCCTTGTAATTTTCTAGACTCCCATTACCTCAGGTGTCAGACGTGTCTTGTGGTCCATGTCTCCCCTTTTCTTTCCCTAACTTCAAATTTCTTTTTTGCTGCTTCAGATTCTTCTTCAGACTAGGAAACCACAGCTAGCTTTGTTCAAATCTTCTTCAAAAATAGATTCTAAGTCAGGACCAGAAGGACTCTTCCATGACTAAAGGACGGAAACTTCAGTGGCTAGACTGGGACATTATATTTTCACACTTGGAGGACTTTTTTGCTTCCTTCATGGTTCAAATAGTTGAGTTTGGATAAGTGACTTCCAAAGTGAGCTACAGGGAAGATTGTGCCCTAGGTCACATGAGTTAATGTCTCAAGTGCTTCTAACACTAAACTATGTGGCTTCTCACAGGATGAAAATTTTGGAAGATCTTTGCATAAATCTCAATCCCAAGTTAAATGGTTTTACTCTGTCATTACACAAAGTGCTTTTTAAAAAAACCAGTGCCTGCAATTTCGGGTCAGGATTGACCTGGGTTGGTAGAAACAAAAGGAAACCTTTAGGCAGAGATTTAAGTAAAAGACATAGGAGCTGCTGTAAAACTTGCTTAACTCTTTTGGCACTGTTTTTCAGTCTTCCAAGCCTTAACTAGAGTTCTGGTGATTTTACAATGAGTTTTTGGAGTTTTTCTTTGTTAGTTTTTCTTTTAACTTTTGAATGACATTTTTTAGTCTTATTCCCTGCTGGGTTAGAAAATATAAGATGACCCTCTTGAAAAGCTACGTTTCATTCACATGGTGCATCATATATTGTATGATGAGGAAGTTGGGGTTTCTCTATGCAGATAAAATCCAAAAGAACTACTTGCTTTTTCTGTAGGATTCTGATAACCCTGACCTTCGAGACCGGGGCTATATCTACTGGCGCCTTCTTTCCACGGATCCTGTGACAGCCAAGGAAGTAGTCTTATCTGAAAAGCCCCTGATCTCTGAGGAGACAGACTTGATTGAACCCACCCTCTTGGATGAGCTCATCTGCCACATTGGTTCTTTGGCCTCCGTATATCATAAGCCTCCCAATGCTTTTGTCGAGGGGAGCCATGGGATCCACCGAAAACACTTGCCCATTCATCATGGGAGGTAAGCACTTTGAAGAAAGATTCAACTGAGTGGGGTAGAGGGGGAGTGTCCTGAGAACGAAGTGCTCTCATTCTCTTGTGGACTCAGGCCCAGGGAACTTGTAATCACTGATAGAATTTTGATGTCAAAGAGCAAGCTTATTTCTGGTTACTGGATACTTGGGCAAGTTTGGTTCCTTCTCAGAGTTGGTAGCTGGGAGAGTTAGATGAAAAATGGAACTTTAAAAAATACATGACATTTCATTTTCCTGCTGTGGGCATGTTTTAGAAATAAAAAAGCTAGATGTTAAGGCATTTGCAGGTAATATTACTAAACTGTCAGCCTAGTAAGATACTTTGGTATCAGCCATGAAGAAGATTGGTCCAGATTGATGGAAATCCCTCTCTTGTGGTTATTTTCAGAGAACTGATGCTTTAATAATAAAGCATCTATAGCAAGAGCTGTCTTTAGGGAGAGTTAGAGTCTATACAGTCCAATGATCTTTGACTGAAAACTAGATTATTTCCTGACCATCCTTCTACAGTCTATTAACAAAAAAACAAATTTTGTTAAGTGGGTAGGCTTCATTCATCATCACTCAGCTGGGTGTGTGTGTAAGACCTTCTTATTCCTGTAGCAACACTTACAAAATTCTAGTTACCATTATTTTAGCATTGCCTCTTCTGTAATCACTGAAATTTCGAACGTACCAGTATTGCCCTTTCAAACTGACATTCCAGGGTTGCCTGCTAGAAATTAAAAATGTTCTTTCTAAAATCTCTTGAGCTGCTCTAGTTATCAAGTACCATTAACACCTCAGTTATCCTTATAGAATCTCTTCATAGTAGTTAGCTATCAGGGACAGTTAGTTTTACTAAAAGAAAAATGAAGCTCAGATCTGGGAACGATTTGTCTCAGGGCAGAGAAGGAGCAGGTCTGTGGAGCGTTGACCTCCAGTCTTGGCCTGGCTTCATTCCCCTTTTGTGACTCTGTAGTCAGGCCACAGTTCTCATGATTAGAGTAGATCAATAGTGGCCTGTCAGGTGGCCTTTCTTCAGAGAGCTCTCTGTAGCAGGCTGTGTAGATGGAGATTTTGACCAGGGACTTAGGTTCTGATGGGGCGTTGTGGCCTTTCCTTTCTACCTCCATTTCTCTGTGAGTAGCATTTTGCCTTTATGAGTGATGTGTCTAAAGAAGTCATTAAAATTCATGAGGCATTTCTAAAAATGTTACACAGGAGGTAAAATACAGAAATTCATTGCTTTGTTGTTGACAATGAAAGGAGCAGGCAGTCTTTTAATGGAAATGATACTGTGACCCTTAATATGAACTTTTTAAAGCCCTTCTAAGAGAAGTGAAGTGACATTGTTTTCACTTTGGCATTTGATCCCCTGTGTCAGGCCCTTATTTGGGGGGTGTCTGGACTTGTGGTTTCCTAGGGGTAGGAAATTTCCCAATGAGAAAACTCCCGCTTGTGAGTCAGCAGCTGACTGGCCCTTGAGAGGTACCCAGGGCCCTGAGGGCTAAAGGGCCTTGGCCCAGGTCACCTGCACATTTGCAAGCCTGGAACCCTAGAGCTTGGTTTATTTGGGGGGCACTAGTATGTTAATTATGCTGTCCTCATGCTTACTCCAAAGGACCACAGGAGAAATGGATAGCCTGTTTCACCCTTAACCTCCAGGGATTCTAGGGCTCTTCTTTTTCTGAGTGACTGTCAAATATAAAAGGGAAAATTATGAGAAAATTTTCTCTAAGGCACAAGGAAAGAAATAAAACCAATCTTTAAGCTTTTCAAGGAAGCCTCTTATTTAAACACCTTTTTTTGGTTGGGGTCTCTGAATTGGTTGTTTGATGATTTATTATATGATCCCCTCCCTGATATTTTTGAGTTGCTGCCACCACTTGTGCTACCTTTTATTAACGAGGAATTTAGTTGGCACAGGATTCCTCTTAAAAAAAACACACATGGCTAATGGAATGCTTTTGGAAGTATTGTCGACACCAGCATTAATTTGCAATTTGAGGTTAATAAGTGTTACTACATCTGACATGAAATGAGACCACACTGAAAATGCTATTCTGTCTTTTCTAATGGTTTAAAATACCTTTATTACTAGATAGGTTGTGTTTTGGGTGGAATTCTTTTTTTTTTTTTTAATTAAATAGTCCATTTCATCTTGGTTGCTACTTAAGTAGAATAAGAGACCAATTGATGAGAGTTTCCTGTATTTTTCTGCCAGTGTGGGGTTGAGGTCATAAATATTTGTCTAATGTAGGAACATCTTAGCATTTTGAAAGATTGCTTTAGGATTAACCTTACTGTTGTTTCCCATGAACTGTTGATACAAATCCATTTCTTGTGTATTGAGAGAGAGAGAGAGAGAGAGAGAGAGAGAGAGAGTGTGTGTTTCTTAAAAAGTAGTTCCTACCATGCACCTCCAAGCTTGTTCTGAGCTTTCCATTTCAAATCTGTAGGGTATATATATATATATACTTTCTCTCTTGTTCCTTGGTCTGCCGCCTGCTGATGTTGGTAACCCATGCATTCTTTTTTTTTGCTTTTTGCTTTTTGGAGGGCAATTGGGGCTAAGTAACTTGCCCAAGGTCACATGGCTAGGTTTTTTATTTTGTTTGTGTGTGCGTTAAGTGTTTGAGGCCGGATCCGAACTCAGGTCCTTCTGACTCCAGGGCTCTACTCACTGCGCCACCTAGCCGCCCCAAGATTTTTCTTAATATTATGCTCTGCTTCCCCAACTATCTCTTGTATTAAAGAAAAACAAATAAAACCAACCCAAGCAGTTACTGTATGTGTCGGCATCTGCGATATTCTGCATCTAGAGAGAGTCCCTCTTTGTTCCCCTGGAGGAGGAAGATGTTTCAGCAAATCTGTTCTTTGGGAATTGTATTGGTCATTGCATCTGATCTGAATTTAACTGTCTTTTTGTTTTTTACTTACATTATTGTAGTGATTATATAGATTATTTTCTTCACTCAACATCAGTTGATACAATACTGACTTCTTGTGATTCTCTGAATTCCCTTATTTGCCTTTTCTTCTCTCTACATTTTTCCTCCCCCCCACCCGCCCCAATCTCATCCATTACTAAATTCTGTCAATTCTGTTTCTTCAGTATTCTTTGGACCTGTCTCTTTCTTTTGAATTTTCATAGCTACCCCTTCTAGTTTTGGATGTAATCACCTCATTTTCACCTGAGGTATTTTATTTTATTTTCCTTTATTTTAATTTAATTTAATTTATTTTATCTTTATTAATTTGTTTGTTTCCTTTTAGTTTACAAGATTCAGTTCCACAATCCCTTCAGTTTCAAATTTTCTCCCCCTCCTTCTCTGCCTCCCCCCGAGGTCCCCCCCCCACCCCCCGCCCATGGTGGCATGCAATCAAATATAGGATCTGCAAATACTTTCACATTAGACATTAGTCAGGTTGTAAAGAAGGATTATAACTGATGGAATGAACAGTGGGAAAGAGGAAACAAAACCAAACAAGAAAAGAAAGAGCAGGTAGTTTACTTCAATTTGCATTCAAACTCTGGAGTTCTGTCTCTGGATGTAGACATCTCTTTCCATCATGAGTCTTTTGGAGTTGTCTTACAACCTTGTATCACCTGAAGTATTTTAAAATAGCAACTAATCTCTCTGCCTTCATCTTTTTCGTGTGCAATCATCCTACAATTGGCTGCTTCCATAGAATTTTCATCATATCATTCAAGTATTTAAGAAACTACAATGGCTTATCATTGCCTATAACAAAATCTAAACAGTCCAGACTTTTGTTCTAGGCTCTTCACAGAATCTTTTCCTTTTTTTTTTTTCTCTCTCTTTTCCTTCGAGGCCATTTTTGGCTCATCAGCTTCATTTCTTAACACATGGTCCCAAAAAGGGCTTAAGTTCTTTTGGGGAGAGGAAGTGTCAAAATATTATAGGACTTCCTCAATGAGATTAGTCAGAAGAAATCTCCTAATAGTTCAGCTAGGAAATAAATAAAAAGTTGTCTCATGAGAGAAAGTTCTTTTGCTCAGTTTGTGGTATATGGTTGTCAGACCAGTCTATTGAATAGTATCAGTGCATACATCCAGGATAAACATTGTAGATGATGAGTTAGGTCCAGAATTGAACTGAGGGAAGAGAGTTGGCGGATGACCTTAGGAACTTTTAGAGGGCTTTAACCTGATCCCTAGCAAAAAATCCATTGTTTTTATTAAGGATATTTTCTAGGTAATGCTGTATTGGGAAAAGAGGGTAGGATTGTGGAACACCAAAATTTCCAAAGCAACAGAATTTCAGGTTACCCAAAAGTAAAAAAGACAGAAATATCTTGTTCTTTGTCTCAAAATCTGCTCCGAGAGAACTAAAATCAAATGACAAGGGTCATTTTGTCTGGTCAGTCAGAAGTTATTGGACACCGTGGGTGGAGTCACATCAAAGACAACAAGAAACCTTCTGGGGGACAACACAAACAGGTGTATGAGGAAGTAGGCATAAATTGAGAGTGTTTCTTCATTTCTGTTATGTTTTCCTAATATAGTATATCTGTTAGTCACCTTTTTTGTTTTTTAAAATTATGTTCTAGATGGAACTGACTTTTCCATATTCTGTTTTTCTCTCCATTCTTACAGCACTGATGCTGGAGACAGTCCTGTTGGCACCACCACCACAACCAATCTGGAACAGCCTCAAGTCATCCCCTCTCAAGGTGACCTGCTGGGTGACCTTCTGAACCTTGACTTGGGTCCCCCTGTCAATGTGCCACAGGTTTCCTCTATGCAGATGGGGGCTGTGGACCTCTTAGGAGGAGGGTTGGACAGTCTGGTAAGCCTTTCTCCCTCTCTTTTCTTTGTTCATGTGTAGTCCTTGCTTTGCT
Organism: Gymnobelideus leadbeateri; assembly: GCA_011680675.1. Taxonomy (NCBI): domain Eukaryota; kingdom Metazoa; phylum Chordata; class Mammalia; order Diprotodontia; family Petauridae; genus Gymnobelideus; species Gymnobelideus leadbeateri. The sequence goes on from WOXC01003576.1 coordinate 1,265,763, forward strand.
AATGATACCTTAGACTATGTTCTTCTGTGTGAGCAGTGGTCTGGACATCTCCCTACTAAGCAGTAATATCCTTTGATGGAAGATAGGGAAAATTATCCTAATCAGTCATAGTCTGTTATCCTTTGACTAAGTATGCTTCTGGATAGATTGTCTTACTTCGCTTCAAAACAGAAAGCACTTTGGTGTTTCTGGGATTTGTTACTTATAGATCTGGAATGCTTTGAGCACTCTTTCTGGAGTTGGTTAGAGGGAAAATTGCTTGGCTACTTTCCGTTTTCTTTTTTCTCCCTTCTGGTCCTGCTTCCAATTAAATTAGCTTCCAGGATTCTGATATTAAAAGGCGTATTATGGTCAGCAGTGAACAATGCCACCTTTGGGTTGAGAAGGCAAAAATAGCTCAGGTTGTAAAGTTGAAGAGAAATGAGACAAGATAGGGAGGGATCTCACATTGACAGAAACGTGGAGTAATATAAGGGCCCATCCATGACTTCCTGGCATGGACTGAAAGCAGCTCTTCGCAGCTGGACACTTGGAACAAATCGAGTTTGTTTGCAAATATGATATTTTGTCCATTTGATTCATTTCCCAATATTAAAAATTTAAAAGTAGATGTCCCCAAAATAAGTGAGTGCTTCCAGAGACCTGTAACTAAGACAGGGGTTCTCTGTGGCCTCTATACTCAACTCCCTTCTCTGTTCCACTGGAAGCAGTAGGAAGTCTTGAAATTAATGCCAACATAGTGGATATTTTTGCTTTCTGACAGGTAGACTAAGGAAAGAGTCCTACATGATGGCAGTGAGGCATTCTAACAGACAGGCACTTCTTCCAAAGACTGCCCTGACCAGGCTCTGGCTCCAGGTGGTGGTTATACAAACACACAAGTGATTTCACATGTTTTTTGGCCACTACATTTTAACTTTTTGCATAGAATTTTAAGGGAATTCACTAGTAGCCCTTGTGAATAATCCCGTAAGAGGCAAAAACAAGCCTGGCTCCATGTGATCACTCTTACAGTATAAACTGTAACCAGCTTCCTCCTCTACTTTGCATAGTCACCCTCCAGTTTTAGTAAATAGCTTTTATGACCATTCAGATAGGATGGAAGCAGCATGGCCACATGCCCCTTTCCATCTTTTTTGTGCCCCAAGGAAATGTATTTGATTGACAGTTACTCTAGACTGTGCCTCATGTATCGCAACTTGTTTATCCATTCCCCAGTTGATGGGCATCCTATTTTGGGCATTCTATCTTTGTCACCACAAAGCTGCTGTAAGTATTTTAGAGCACTTTTCCTTTTCCTCTGATCACCTTGGAAAACAGACCTATAGTGGTATTGCTGGGTCAAAGGGTATACATGGTTTGTATAACTCTTTGGGCATAATTCCAAATTACTCTCCATAATGGTTGGATCAGTTCACGGTTCCACCAATAATGTATTAGCATCCCAAATTTCCCACATCTCCTCCAGCATTTGCTATTTTCCTCTTCTATCATTTTAGCCAGTCTGATAGATGTGAAATAATATCTCAAAGTTGCTTTAATTTGCATTTCTTTAATCAATAATATTTAGAATATTTTTTCATATGACTACATGTAACTTTGATTTCTTCATGGGGAAAGCACCTGTTCATATCCTTTGACCATTTATCAATTGGGGAATGACTCATATCCTTATCAATTTGACAAAGTTCTTTATGTATTTGAGATATGAGACCTTTATCCAAGAAACTGTCTATAAAATTTTTCACCCCAGTTTTCTGCTTTCCTTTGAATCTTGCCTACATTGGTATTATGTGTATAAACCCTTTTTAATTTAATGTAATTGAAATTTTCCATTTTCCATCCCACAGTGCTATTTCTTGTTTATTTGTAAATTCTTCTCCTATTCATAAGTCTGATAGGTCATGTGTTCCATGTTTTTCTAATTTCCTTATAATATCTCCCTTTATATTTAGGTCATTTATCCATTTTGACCTTATCTTGGTAAATGGTGTAACATATTGGTCTATACCCAATTTCTGTCAGATAGTTTTCTAGTTTTCCCAACAATTTTTACCAAATACTGAATTCTTATCCCAAAATTTTAAATCTTTTTATTTGTCAAACACAAAGTTACTATAATAATTTACTGTTGTGTATTGTATGTCTATGCTGTTCCACCAGTTCACCTTTCTGTTTCTTAGCTGATACCAGATAGTTTTGATAATTACTACCTTATGATATAGTGTGATACTGTTAAACCTCCTTCCTTTACATTTTTTTTCCTGTTAATTCCTTTGGTATTCTTGATCCTTTTGTTCTTTCAAGTGAATTTTGTTATTTTTTTTCTAGCTTGATGAAATTTTTTTTGGGATGAAATAATTTAATTGGGATGGCATTGAAATAAGTAGATTAGGCATAATTGGCATTTTTATTATATTGGCTCTGCCTACCTATGAATAATAATATTTCTCCCGTTATTTAAATCTGACTTCATTTATATAAGATGTGTTTTATAATTATGTTCTTGTAGTTCCTGCGTTTGTTTTGGCAGGTATATTCCCAGGTATTTTATGCTATCCATGGTTATTTTAAATGAGGCATCTCTTACTATTTCTTCTTGGAGGGTTTTGTTGGTGATACATAGAAATGCTGATGATTTATGTGGGTTTATTTTATATCCTACTATGTTGCTAAAATTATTGTTGCATCTAGCTTGAATCTCTAGGAATTTCCATCATATGAACTGCAAAAAGAGATAGTTTGTTGTTGTTGTTGTTGTTGTTGTTGTTGTTTGTTGCTTTTTTTGGAGGGGGGGAAGGTAGGGCAATTGGGGTCGAGTGACTTGCCCAAGGTCACACGGCTAGTTTTTTGTGTTAAGTGTCTGAGGCCAGATTTGAACTCAGGTCCTCCTGAATCCAGGGTCAGTGCTCTATTTGCTGCGACACCTAGCCGCCCCCCCAAAAGAGATAGTTTTATTACCTCATTACCCATTCTTATTCATTCAGTTGTATGAGACCAGCAGTCTCCATTCCTTGCTGCTTGCTTTTTTAAAAAAGTATTTAAATTCCACATGTTACTTCAAAGCTGCCATACTTGCCTGCATGTCCTTCTGAACCCTCTCTTATTCTCCATGCATCAGAACAAAAGTTTCAGTGATTTTTTTGACATCGTTATTGCCGCTCCTTCCTTCCCCTATTAAAAACTGGGAGATAAGAAAATAACTCTCATAATAAATAAGTGCAATCAAGCAAAACAAGTCCTCGAGCCAGGGTGTCTGCGTGAGTCCATCTCGCTTCACCAGGAATCGGGTAAGCGTTTCATAATAGATCCTCTGGACGATGACTGTGGTCAGAGCCCTTTTGTCTTTGGAAGTTGATTTTCCTCACAAAGATATTGTATTTTAAATTGTTCTTTCTGCTTCTGCTCAGTTTTCTGCTCAGCAGCTTGGGTTTGGCCTTGATCCTTTAAATGATGTTCTTTAACTTAGTTCTGGTTGTTGGATGAATTGTGGTGTTAATTCATTGACCCAGTTTGGAAAGGAACCTGCTGCAGCTTCAGGACTGAGGGATAGTCATCAGTTTACACATTCAGCTTCTCACGGATGTGCTCTGTATCCGAAGTTTGATCCTTGACTTTGGCTTTTGAATAAGCCTCCCAACTTGGAGTGAAGGCACGTTAAGTTTGTTTTTGGCAGCAGTGACTTCTGCAGAACATGTATTTTCTTGTAAACTTGTCTCCCTGTTTCATGTATGTTGATCAGCCTGTGGCAGATGCAAGTGGCACTTTGCTGGCCCGTCCTATTTTCTTTTGTTCTTTTCTCTCTTAGAATCCCTTTTTATTCAGTTTTTTATGAGAGTCAGAATGTACAAGCCTTTTAATGTTCAGTTGACATTGAAAAGCTTAGATGTTATTTTATTTTTCTCCATGGAATAATTCTGTCTTATGCCTTGGTGTGCTCTTCATCCATTTCAATAAGTATTTGACTTCCTCCTGTGTGTGAGGTACTGAACTTGATGCTGTGGTGTTACAAAGAAGACACCATGACCTCTGCCCCCAGAGAACTTGAGTCTCTACAGGTGAGATCTCATGCGCACAGTATAATGTGAACGTGGGATAAGAAATTAGGAGTAGGATGCTCTCAATAATTGGTTGGTCCTTTGAAAGAGGCATGGGAACCTGGGATAGACTGCATTAGAGTTAAAGGGGTCTGGGGGCTGGGCCTACGGTTTCCCTAGAATACACAGCTTCTAGTCAGGATCTTCTTTGAACTGGGCAGATCAGTGCTTCCTTTGCACCTTCTCCTCCTGGAGGTGAGTTAAGAAGTGAGGATTGGACTGGAAGCGGGATTCTTACCTGCTTGGAAAGATGATGAAGATGAGTGCCATTTGAGATGTTTTGAGTCTGAGGATCCAGTAGAATGTCCAAGTTAAATTATCTAGAAGATATTTTGAAATGCTGATACAGCTTGAGAGTTGGTCAACTAAGCATTTATCTAGTTATTATGTGCCAGGCACTGGAAATACAGAGCCAGAAATAAGGAAAAAAATCCCTCCTTTCTAAGAGCTTATGCAGAGGTGGGTAACAAAGAGTTGGCTTACCTGGAGGCCCTCCCTAACTGGAGGTTTCGGGGGAGAAACCTCTCCTCTACCTTCCATTCAGAAGGCTCTGATGAGTAATGAAGACCAAAGCTGACATGAACTGCAAAATGACAAAGATACTGGTGGGTTGATAGAGAAGTCCATGGAGTGTAGCAGGATGGCAGACAAGGAGATAACTAGCCTGAAAGCTAAGTTAGGAGCCATTTTTTTTTTTTTACATTTTTTTTTCCTTAAGCAATTGGGGTTAAGTAACTTGCTCAAGGTTACACGGCTAGTCATTATATTTATGCGTGGGTGCTCATTTTCTGAGGCCGGATCTGATCTCGGGTCATCCCAACTCCGAGGCCGACGCTCTTACTCACTGCGCCTCCTAGCCGCCCCTTTAGGGCAATTGGGGTTAAGTAACTTGCCCAAGGTTACACGGCTAGGTTTTTGTTTGTGTGGATTAAGTGTCGGAGGCCGGCTCCGAACTCAGGTCCTTCTGATTCCAGGGCTGGCGCTCTATTCACTGCGCCACCTAGCCGCCCCAGGAGCCATTTTTAAGGTCAGAAATGTTCCTCTTCTATCCCAGAAGCTACAAGAAGCCACTGGGTTTATTGAGTCATAAAGTGCCCTAACCGAGCTTATGATAGTAATAGGTGAATTAAGACAGCAGGGCATGCAGTGTATGTACTCACTCGAATAGGATGTCAAAGTGTGATAAGAAATGAAGAGTATTCTCTACAAACTAATGTCTTGCCATGAATCTCAGCAGTATGTACAGGTGTGGGCATACTGGACAGTCTGTTTTTCTACAGTGGTTTTTACATTTATTAAAGACGTTTTATTGGACTGAAAAATGTAGAAACCATTCTTAGCTCACTAACCCTCATACAGAAAGGCAGCAGTTGGCTGCCCCTTGTCTAGACAGTCCGGCACCCCCTCTCCTGTGAAGCTCTAGCCTCCTCCTCTTCCCTAGGGCCCCTTCTTTTCTCCACTGCCCCTTGGCTCTCACATCCCTTTGCCCTTCCCCCTCCTCATCGGCATCTAGGCCTCTTAAGGACAGGAACTGAAGCCTTTGCTGCTTAGAAGTTTTTGCTCTTGCATTGCCAGTCCAGCTACCAAAACCTTTTTACTTCCCTTTGGTTCCAGTACATTTGCTGGCATATTTTTATATTTCTGCTTCTTTTGTATACCAATGTAGGATATAAAAAGCAAATGATAGAGTATTAGCTCAGTGCCAGGCACATTGTAGGTACTGTAGAGATGCTTGTTCCCTCCCCTTCCTTCCCTTTCCCAACCACAGTGGAAGGTTGTTCCTTCCATTGGATGCCATTCATTTTTTCTCCTTATTTCCTTTTTCTTTCTTTCTTTTTTGTATTTTGAGACAGTCTGGATTAAGTGACTTGCTTAGGGTCACTCACTCAGCTAGTAAGTGTCTGAGACTGGATTTAGTTGCACGTTTTCTCCTTATTTCTACCACTGACCTTGTGTTTTGGGGGAAGAATTTCTTTTCATTTGTTACCTGTCCTCTTTTCCTTAGTTTTTGCCTTTTCCACTGCCTCCAGTTTTGTACTAATGGTATTTATCCTTCTTTAAAACCACTGAGATGCAGCCCATTTCAGACTCATTGCTTTCCTGAGATGTGGAAAATAAGATGCCCCCTCTGTCATAATAAGAACTAAATTAATGCTGAATTTTACTACGTTCCTTCATCCTGATTGCTGAAGCCCCTTCTCTCCCCACCCCTGCCACTTTTCTTTGTCTCTAAGCTTAATAATTTGGTTTGGGATATAGTTTGATTATTTAACTTGAAATGATCAATTCATTGTTCTGATGTTGGTATAACATTAATGCTTAGTGTTACTAAAGTAGTTTCTTTTTAAACTGTTTTCAGTATGATTTTGAAACTGTTGATCATTGTTTGGAAATTAATTATTCCTGGTAATCTGACTTTTTTCACAATTTGGCCTGTGTCATTGCAGGTCATTCTGGTTTGTTATGGGATAGTAAGTGACATGATGTTTGGATTCTCTACCTTAGCTTTTTTTTTTTTTTTTTGAACATGTGTGTCACAGAGTCTGACATCTCTAAGGTTATACTTAAATTGCTGGAATTTGTGACCTTTACTTTCAGGCTGTCAGGTGAGGCCTTGGCTTAAGTCTTAGCCATTTATTCATTAAAGAGCCCATGCATTATTCCATTTGACTTATTAGTATTATTAAACTGGAAAGGAAACATTATTCAGAGTACTCTTTCTATATTCCAGAGAGGGAAGAGCCTTAACTTCAGAAGAATCTGCTCAGTATTCAGGGAAATAAAAAGTGAAAGTCTTAGGTGGCTAACAGGTGACTGTTGACTTCTCAGTGTGTCCAACCCTTCTCCCTGTCTCTTTCCTGTGGGATCTTGCCTTCCAGGTATTTCTTAAATGTTGATCTTACTTCTGGCCTCTCCTACCAAAAATAAAAGCTCTATATTAACCGCAAATAATTTAGTGATCTTCATGGTAAGGGTTTTTATGCTAATCTGACATCGATAGCTCTAAAGAGCGCCTGTTCTAATGTCGGTGTTGTGTTTGGGCTTTTGGCCAGTGGGATTCAACAGTCTGAATTGCAGAGTTGGAAGAGCTCCTGTCGGTGGGACTTGCTCACTCTTGTTGCCAGTGACTGGGGTGGTTGAAGTCTCCACACATTTCTTACCCTGAAATCCAGCATCACTTAAATTCATACCAGGGGCCAATTGGGCCGCTCCTACTAAATGTAGCAAATGACTTAAGTTTGGTCATCTTATCTGCCTTTTGGAAGAAGAGATGTGAAATACATCTGAAATCTTGTAGAAAATGGGACCAAGCAGTGTTTGCCTTGGCTCTGGAGGTGGCACTGTCCTGCTGGGTATTGTCATTATCATCTAAGCAATGATTAGGCCCTCCTCACTTATACTGGTAGTGTGAATGTGGATATAATGCTGTAGGCCTACACTGAAAGCTTTGTGAATTAAACTTCAATCCATTTTGTGATAACATTCTTCAAGAAAGAGATGTTTTAAAATTCTCTCCTAAGGGATTAACTTTCCAGTCTGTGGGAAAAGATAAGTTTAAGAAGGCCTATCTAACTTTTTTTTTTGCCTTTTTTTGGGAGGGCAATTGGGGTTAAGTGACTTGCCCAAGGTCACAGGGCTAGGGGTTTTTTTTGTTTGTTTGTTTTGTTTTGTTTTGTTTTGGTGTGTGTGTTAAGGGTCTGAGTCACATTTGAACTCAGGTCCTCCTGATTCCAGGGCCGGTGCTCTATTCACCGCACCACCTAGCTGCCCCCCCATCTGACTTATTTAGTACATAATTACTGAGATGTGTTTAGTATAGTTGAATCTCTTTTTTCTAGAAATCTGTGAATAAATGAGAACAATGAAACTACTCTGGTGGCAGACAACGGAGAATTAAGCCTTTTGATGAGGGTAAAACAGGAGAGTGTGAAAACTGGCTTGAAGCTTACCATCAGACAAAACAAAACCTAAAGTCATGGCAGATAGAAGGAGTGGAGCCAGTGGCAGGTTTTATACTCTTGGACTCAAAGATCACTGCAGACGTGGCCATGAAGTTAAGAGACCCTCCTTGGAAGGAGAGCTGTGGCCAATCTGGACAGCGTGTCAAGAGCAGAAACCTCACTTGCTGCCAGAGCTCTGCTTTTTCAGTAGCGGTGTAGGGCTGTGAGACTTGGACTGTGAGGAAAGCTCAAATTGTGGTGCTGGAGGAGAGTTTTGAGAGTTCTTTGGACAGCAAGGAGATCGAAGCAGTAAATACTTAAAGAAATTCATTTAGCTTATTTATTGGAAGGTCACATATTGAAGCTGAAGCTTAACTGTTTTTGGCCACATGATGAAAAGACAGGACTTATTGGAAAAGACTGGGGTGTTGGGAAAGATTAATGGCAAAAGGAGAAAGGGATAGTAGAGGATGAGATGATATGGACAAGACTGGCAGATGGGGGGATAGAATGGTTTGACATGGTCTCTGGCATCATGGAGAATTGGATGTGACTGAGCGACTGAACAGCGACGTTATTGGATACACAGGGAAGTCAGCAGTCACCGCTCAGCCTCCTAGGACTTTCATGTTTTATTTCCCTGCATACTGAGCAGATTCCTCTTAAGTTAAGGCCCTTCCCTCTCTGGAATATAGAAAGAGTACTCTGAATAATGCTTCCTTTCCAGTTTAATAACACCAATAAGCCAAATGGAATAATGCACCAGCTCTTTAATGAATAAAAGGCTAAGACAAGCCAAGGCCTCACCTGACAGCCTGAAAGTAAAGGTCACAAATTCCAGCAATTTAAGTATAACCTTGGATAGCTCCACAGATGTCAGACTCTGTGCCACATGTGCTCCAGAAAAAAAAAAGGCTAAGGTGGTGAACTCAAACATGTCACTTCCTATCCCTTAACAAAGCAGATCATACTGTGGACATCTGTTTATTCTCACTAAACTAAGTTAAGTTGTGTTTGAAAAATGCTGATTAAACCCTCCCTTAGCAATCACATGGGCTGTGTTTTATAGTCCATTTCTGAACCACTTATTAGGGATTAAATAGATTACATCTTAATAGCTGAAATACCCTGCTTTCCCTTAGGAGACATTGACCTAATATGAGAAAGGAATAGCAAAAAATCATATCCTATGTTTTAAGAACTTAAACATTTATGATATACACAGGATTCTAATCTAAATCTCGTGGTTTTTGGTGTGGTTGCACTTACTCTTTTAAAGAACATTCTTTTCTGAGCCCAAGGGCAAAGTTGTTTCCACATATCATGTCAGTTCAGGTTGTTCTTTGGCTTCTCATCTCTTCGTCTTCAGGCCCCCAGCTAATAAGGCAGCAAATGGGTGTGGGTAGAGTTCTGCCCAGGAGCAGACTGAGAGGCTGAGCATGAGATTCAAAAACAAACCTGTGTTCCAGAGGGGGTTTTCATAATCCCAAGTAGGAAATACACAGTGCCTGCCTCGCTAGGAAGATTGTGCATCAAGGTATCTAACCCGAATCTTTCATTATAATGGAAGGGTCTTCTTGGGTCTATTCAGTCGACTACTTTTCTTTTTTTGGAGGGGGAAGGCAGGGCAATTGGGGTTAAGTGACTTGCCTAGGGTCACACGGCTAGTATGTGTTAAGTGTCCGAGGCTGGATTTGAACCCAGGTCCTCCTGACTCCAGGGCTCGGTGCTCTATTCACTGCACCACCCAGCCACCCCTGCTGGTTTTCTTTAGAAAAATCTTTATCATTTTGTCACTGTCAAACAGACTTGGGTTGCTGCAGAATGTGCTTTACTCTCCAGTTCTTACCTTATTTTCCTTTTTGTGAGTGTGAAGTTGTACTGGCCATGCCTGATGAGTAGCTTCGGCTTACTCTGTGCAGGGCCCTGTGCTCTCAGGCAGGGCTTGTCAGTCCCTGACCACCCTGTTGCAGGACTCACATAACGGGCCAGACACAGCTTTGCCCTAGAAATGACCATTAACTGCACAGCTGCCAGTGCTCTCCAGCCATAAGCCCCGGAGTGAGTAATACAGATGCTTCGAGGTAGTAAGTGCACCATGACCCCAATTCCAGACCGTGTGGGCGGGACAGAGAGGGGAGCTCAGCTGCAGCCGCTGGCATAACAACCCATTGACCTCCATGCTATGCCTTGGATGGAGCAGGAGTGGAGAAGTGACATCCCTAGCAATTGAGGTATAGAATAGGGTGTGAGAAGAGCTGCACCCTAGGCCTTACCTCTCACCCCTACTCAGACGTGAGCATTTGAAATGATTCATTGTTTATTACTTGATCTCTTCTGTCCTCCCTCTTACTGAGTTGGCTACATTGGCAGCAGCATTTTTTTCTTTGTGGCAAAAAAATGGAAAAAAAGCAGCTTTGGTAATGGGGCCCTGGGATTGTCAAAAGTGATTGCTACAGTAAATCAGGAGGAGTACGTCCTGGAGACCGTTTGTTGAGCTCAGGGGTGGCTAACGTGGCCTTTAAAATCTCCTGGAAGGCTGTTTGACGCCAGAATTTAACTAGCAGATGACATCCTTCACATGGGGAAAGTATTAGCATGGTTAATTAAGGATCTGGACAGAAAGTGCCTCTGCCTTGGCTGTGAGCTGAGATGTATTTAATCCTTCTTCACCCTGCTGGTCACAACATGGTGGAGAGTAGTCCCTCAGCTTTGTTACGTCATAGTGGACAGAGACAAAGTTATAACTATGTCTGAATAAGCCTTAAAAAAGATAGGCATTTTGGGGGTGCTAGGGATGGGAAGGGTTGGGAGGGAGCAGCTACTTATTGCAGTGGATAGAGTGCCTGACCTGGAGAGGAAGACTTATGTTCCTGAGTTCAAATCTGGCCTGAGACACTAGCTGTGTGATCCTGGGTAAGTCACTTCACCCTTTTGCCTCAGCTCCTCATCTGTAAAATGACCTGGAGAAGGAAATGGAAAACCACTCTAGTATCTTTGCCAAGAAAACCCCAACTGGGGGTCACTGAGAGTCAAACATTATTGAACATGGGTTGGGAGAGCAGAAATGGACCTGAGATTTCATTTATCTAGTGAACTTTTTTTCTTCTTTTTTAAAAAAAATTAATTTATTTTTCATTCTCAACATTCATTTCCGTAAGATTCTGAATTCCAAATTTTCTCCCCCTCTCTCCCCTCCACCCCTTCCCAAGATGGCATGCGTTCTGCCCTCCCTTCTATCACTTCTATTTTCCTATAGGGAAAGATAGAATTCTATACCCTATGGCTAGTATATCTTATTTCCCAGTTGCATGTAAAAATAGTTTTTAACTTTTGTTTTTAAAACTTTGAGTTCTACATTCTCTCCCTTCTTCCCTCCCTCCCCACCCTCATTAAGAAGGCAAGCAGTTCAGTATAGGTTGGTTGTACATGTGTAGTTACTAGTCATCATCTGGTGAAGTTGTATTAAGTAAGCTCCCTTCTCCAGTGTGGACTTGCAGCAGATGGTGGGGAGGGTGCCACACTTGGTAACTGGAAGAGGTGGACCTCAGAGCTTTCTGGCAGGCTGCTCGGCTTTTCCTTGGTGGTGCTGAACAGAGTTTAGGCATGAGGAGGACTAGAGTTTTTAGAGGAGCAGTGTGAGGTAGTGGCAAGCCTGAAGGCTTCTCTATGTAGTAGGCACAAGGGCACATTCTTCCACCTTTTAGAGCCTAATGTTCCTCATCTGTAATTGGTGCTAATTACACCTGTAGTATTGACCTAGCCGGTTGCTTGTGAAAAAGCCAATGAAGTAACATGTGGAAATTATTTTAAGATCTTTCAAGTGCTGCATAAATGTGAGCTGTTTTTATTATTCTGCTCTTGTGGATCCTGGGCTTTATCCCCACAGGATCGAAGCTTGAGAGCCTGGTGGGGTTTTATCTGCTAAACCAAGCAAAAATAAAACAATGATTGGAATTGCTCTCCAGGGACTTTGTCTCACAGCTAATATTGACAAACAGCATAGAAGGAGAATACATTTAGTCTTCTCCAGCAGAGATATTAACATAATACTCAAGGGTAAAAAGACCAGCGCCTTGGGATTGAACATTGTTTGGGTGCCCTGCTTCTAAGAACCATCAGAGCCCAGACGGCCTTTGCTCATCGTTCATGAGACACCTTGCTCTCAAGTGTTTTCTTTTTCCTTATCCTTGAATAGCAGAGCCATACAGAATCTTGTCTCTTTCTGGCTTATAGCAGCCAGTCTGTGGACATGATAACATCTGGATAAATGAGACAAAATTTTTCTGAATCCCTCACGACTTTTGGTTTTGTCTTTTCTCTCTTCCTTTAGGGGTTTCTCTCTCTTCCCCTGCCTACAATAGTAGAGCCATCTTTCATATAGTAGTGAAAAAATTGGGAAAATTTTTCTTTCTTTAGAGATACTGACAAACAGTTAAATCTTTTCTAGTTTTTAGTACTGATATGTTTTGCAAAAGCTTCCAGTTACCTTACAGGATAATATTACTTGATTAATTATGACCCATCTTTTTACCAGAAAAATAAAGACCCAATAGAAGGCATGGGATTCTCCCAGTCTGTCTATGGAGTGAGTGCCTGTGACAGCTCAATTTTTCTCCACCCACTTTGTATTGAGCCAGACCCTTTTTCAAGCTTTCGGTGTGAAAGGTACATAAGACCTTCCACTATTTGGCCCTTTTAATCCTTTTTTCTTCTATTTTCTCATTCAGGTATCCTGTCCTCTCCAAACAGAATTACATTATTTCTCAAGCCAGCCCTGAGATTGTCTTATTTCATACATTTTTGGGTTTACAGTTCCCTTTTCCTAGAATGCCTTTTTTTCTTCCCCCTTTCTCCTCCCTGCACGCGCCCCCCCCCCCATTGTCCTAGCTTTTTCAGAGTCTTCTAGGCTTAGTCAAGAAGCCATGTCCATATGTAATCTTTCCTGGTCCTCAAGCAAAGCCAGTCTTTCCCTTTTTGGGATTCTAACAGCACTTTATTATGTTTCTTGTGACTTTTAACACATTTTGCTTGTAGTTAATTTGTGCATTTGTTTTATTTTCCATCTCTTATTTAAACACATGGCACCCCACCCCTAATGCCCACTTAGTACAGGACTATGTACATGATAGGGACTAAAAAATTTTTTTAATGTTGAATTAGTGAAATTTCATGCTTTCCAGGAAGCCCATCTTAAATGAGGTAGATGCTGTTGGAGAACTTGAGGCAAAAATGCTACATGAACATCTTTTCCATGATTCCTCACCTACTGTTTTCTCCTTTCAGTTTCTTGTCATTGATGACTTGCTTTTGAAATTTTGTACTGAAAGGGTTTTTACAAACTCTGTAACTGGAATTTCTGTCACTCTATTTTATGTTGAACATGCCTATTAATGTAAGTTCATAGTACTGTGGCATCCATGGACAATAAAAAGCAGCTGTCACGGGCAGGGGAGGAAGCCATTATTTAGTACACATTGGTTATAAATTCTATGTTCAAGTCATCAGGTGAAACTCTAAAGTGTCTTCTGTAAGATGCAATAGAACATACAAAGTGAATCTTCACAGTATGTTGGTTCCCTTCACTTCCACGCACTGTTGTATTGTAATGTTAATTGTGCTGCGCCCCAAGGTGAGAGATCTGCATTTGTCAGGCAAAAGCCAAGGTCAAAGTACTTTGATCCTTCCGTGGTCCCCTGATCTTTGGACATGGATCATTGTTCTCCCTGACATTGATGGTTCTTTTACATAGGCTTCCATTACTCTACTGTAGAATCTTTCAGGTCTTTGGTATTTCATGCATAGAAGTGCAAACAAACCTTGGATCGCCATCTTTTGTCCTTTGTTCTCACCTACCCCCTTTCCACAGGAGATGAATGAGTAAAAATCTTGGGTGGTGGCAACCTGCCTAGTAGAAAGGGGTAATGTTTAAGAATAAGATGGATTTTAGTGTTTGTTTGCATGCTGTTCTGAGAGAAAACTCATGGCCAGCTTTTATCATGGCACCCTCAGTGCAGAGTGGGAAATGGGTGAAAGGCTGATTATGGGTCAGTCTCTTGCTGGTTCCTTAAGGACACTTTGAAATCTTCTAGGGGATCTCCTTATTTTACAGATTAGAAGAAAAAAGCCTAGGAAATTTTCATGATTTTCCCAGGTTCACAATCTGGTTATTTAGCAGCAAGGCCAGGACTTCAGTCCAGCTTTTCAGATCTTCAGCCTCCTGCCTAAAGAGCTATCTCTAGCAGATTCTCTTCTCAGAAGAATTTAAAAGGAGTTAGTAGGAAGAAGAGTTGTGAAGCCGGGCTCCAGAGGTGGTGTGGTTTCTTTTTTGTCCCAACTATTTTTTAGCATTTTGTTAAGTTTTAAACCCCATTTTTTTTTGTGTGGCTGCAGGCACAGATCTGAAAATGCAATTTTCATTTTTATTTATGCCTCCTTTGCTTGTTTGTTTATCAATTAAAAGGCTGTTCACAAGTGCCAAGGAGCAAGTGTCATAGATGAGGAAGGGGTAGGGTTTGATTTTTATTTTTTAAAAGGACATTGGAAGCATATCAATGTTTGGGGGACAGGATTTCTTGGGCTTTTTCAAACTCTTCTCAATCCTGTTTGAGTTTGTCCAGACACTGCTGTGGAAAGATTGGATCTGAAGTATCCCTGAGAGATCTCAGCTCCATCTTCCTTCTAAGGGTTTTTCTTAGATGTCCTTTCCAGGACATTACAACCTACACCTTCTTTGTCCCAGGGGAGACAAGTTATTAGACAGTATGTATTCCCCAACTGCTCAGTGGTCCAAACTACAAATTCTGTTCTGGCTTCTAGTATGTAGCTAAATGAACTCTACCTTTCTCTCTTCTCTCTCCTTTCTCTCTTTCAGCTTGGCAGTGACCTTGGCGGGGGCATTGGAGGAAGTCCGGCAGTAAGTGCCATCCATTTTTTTCACAGTGGGAAAATAGGGTCCCTCCCCGACCCCAGTTTGGTGTGACTCTTTTTCCTGCACTAACTCTCAGAGCAGCCATTGCTGCTGTCAGACCTTATGTGCAGACTGAGGTGGTGGTGTTAGAAGAGTAGCATCATGAGAGAAGGTCATTTTGAGCTGTCAAGGTGGTGCCCCCACTCTGTTAGGCTACATCCTCAGGGCTTGGAGTCTTGGTCTCTTCAGGCATTTCTCTGGCTTCCTATCATTAATAGTTAAAAAGAAATGGAAACTCCTATCTTGGTTAGGAAACGCTCTTATGCCCTGGTATCATCTAGCATACAATTGAGAGAGTGATCTGGACTCGGTAAGATCGAGAGGTTCCTGAGAGAGTGTGTTTGAGAGAAAACCCCCACCGTTGTGGGGGAGGGGCCCCCAAATGCTTACTCTTGTATTGGGAGAACAAGACATGACTTTAGAGATGGCCAGACCCCAGTGGAAATGGAGCTGCTGCCCTCTCCAGCACCAGCAGCCCCTTCCCCTCTCATTTTAGATGCCCAGAGGCCTTTTGCAAAGAATCATGGAAGCTAAAATTGGAAAGAAAGAAAAAAGAAGCCAACCTTGGGTCCCTGTGTCCTCATTCTGCACTTTTGTGCTCTCTCAAAAATAGCCCAGAGCGCGTGTTCCTGTGAAAGTGAAGCCCTCTTGGGCACAGAGCTCATTTGTATTGAAAAGAGAGAGGGTGTGGATTGGCCTCCCCCATTGCCGGGCTTGCTTTGTCTCACTGAGTGCTTCCTTATTGACTTGTCGGTTATGCTCAAGTGCTGGTGAAGCCCACCGGTCCTTGGTGACACTAGATGTGTTTGGTGTGCGTTGTGACTCCTTCCCCTTTCTTCTTGACTTAAATTGTTATTTTTTTCCCCTGTAGGTGGGACAGTCCTTCATTCCATCTTCTGTGCCTGCGACTTTTGCCCCTTCACCTACTCCTGCTGTGGTTAGCAGTGGACTCAATGACCTCTTTGAACTCTCCACTGGCATAGGCCTGGCGCCTGGAGGGTTTGTCGCTCCCAAAGCTGTAAGTCAAAAGAACACCATGGGGGGACCTTCTTGATGGATAGTGCTTGGGCTTGTGATTTTGGTGTTGGACCTGACTTCTACTGTGTCTTGGACCTGGGACTTTGTCCCCCTTGTTGAAGGGAGCAGGAGGAGATAACAGGGCTCAAACTCACCAACCAGAGACCACTGCTATTCTTGCCACATTTGCTGTTATTTGTAATTGGTCCATGGTGCTTAAAATCTTAAAGGAGGCAAACTCTTTTCCTGTGTATATACCGTATCATTCAGTCTATCAACTTTAAAGTCAGACCAGGGGAAATCTGATACCATTTTATTTTTTTAATCTTGGTATAGTGTTGAATGGAAAAAAATATATAAATAACATGCTATTCTCTGACTCTGAGAGTCATCAATCATGAGAACTGAAAGGGCCCTCGGATTTCATCTGATGCAACCCTTTTATTTTACTGATGAAAAAACTGAGAACCAGAGGGATCAGGACTTGCCCAGGGTCAGATAGGTTGTGAAAGTTCTGAGACATTAACCCTGAACTACTGACTCCCCAGTCTGGTTACTGTTTTCACTAAGGCATCTTCTTCCCCTTGGTCTTATAGCATGTGTAACATAGAATATATTTTTCTGTTTTCTGTCATTTATTATTAGTGTAAGACATTTAGTTTTGAATATAAGGGGTTTATAAATTCTGTCAGATCTACCAAGTAGAAAGTTTTTAAGGATTGCCCTAGTTATGGACTGTTGTCTGGGGCCCAGTTAATTAACTTTGAAGACTCATCACCAGGTGAGCACAGAATGATGGATTTTTATTTACCACTTCAACTCTTAAAAACCATTGACTGCTCCCGCTGGCAGAATTATAGCCTTTTGATGTAATGAAGCATAAATGTTTGTGGAATTAATAAGAACATGAAAAATAAGGCCTTAGAAGCTCCTTTGACAGCCCCTTCAGAATCTAGGGGTGCATCCCTGGGCCAGAGCTCCCAGTCTTACTGGGCTTGACATGCTTCATTAGCTTCTGGGGAACCATGCTATTTTATTTCTTACTGAATTGTTTACTTATTTACCTAGTTCGTTAACAGAGGATCTCAGGTTGTCCTATCCAGGAAGTTTATGCTTTGCATACACAGTCTTCTGTGTTGATTACTTTTTCTATAAAGTTGTTCTAGTATAATTTAGCTCAGAGCAGGATGTCAGGTTGCCCTTGACTAATTGAACCTTACCCAGGGCCTTGCCCAATTCTGAATAGAATTATAAAGCCTCCCAGAAAATATAATTTTGTTTTAGAAAATTAGGACAAAGCACATGACATATTATCAATTTTAGATTTCATTGTAGTTTTGGGCAGGATTAATGCAGTGTTTTGAATATAATGAAGCTCAAATATCTAATTGAACATGGTGATGATAAAATCCCAAGAACCCCAATACAGCGTTTTAGCATTTACTTTCAATTACTAATAAATTTTGAACCAAAACTGTTAACACCTATCAGGAGCTGCCTGGAGTTCCTCATCTTCCCCTATTTGTTCTCCCTACTTGAGGCACAAAAAAGCAATGACCAGGGTGGTCAGGGAAGGGGGCAGGCTTGATCATCAGTCCTTGAATAATTACAAATGAACTATAGTGGCTAATCTGCAGAGAGGCTTGTTTTCTGCCCCTACTACAGACTTCCTGAGGGGATGTTTTAGTTTTCTGTTCTTTCCTGTGAAATCTGAATGATGGCACATTATCTCTCTAGGCATTGCCTTGTCCAAATGGCTTTTATGCTGCCTTTCAGGTTTGGCTCCCTGCAGTGAAAGCAAAAGGCCTGGAGATTTCAGGAACGTTCACTCACCGGCAGGGCCACATCTACATGGACATGAACTTCACCAACAAAGCGTTGCAGCACATGACAGATTTTGCCATTCAGTTTAACAAGAACAGGTAAGAGGCGTGAGCCTTCTGCTTGGCCTTGAAGCAGGGAATGGGCCATTCAATCAGGGAAAATCTCTCCTCTTGGTAGGGTCTGAACTCGGGATGAGACCCAGGTCATCTTCGACTCAGAAGGAATTGTATGTGATGGCTCTGCCATCATTAGGAATCATGAAACAAAAACCCAGATGCCTACTGCCATGAGACAGAGAATTTGGACTTTCTTTCTTAGTGTTTTGTTAATGCTCTTTTTTACATCAATGTTGTCTTTAGCCTCTCCCTACCTTGTTGTAGAGCCCTCCGTGTAGCAGATTGACACAGTTAGCAA
Source organism: Gymnobelideus leadbeateri (assembly GCA_011680675.1). NCBI lineage: Eukaryota > Metazoa > Chordata > Mammalia > Diprotodontia > Petauridae > Gymnobelideus > Gymnobelideus leadbeateri. The sequence goes on from WOXC01003576.1 coordinate 1,284,026, forward strand.
AACAAAGCAACATCTTGGCCATGTCTAAACACATAAACACCGTTCCCCTGCTGTAGTCCACACCGCTGCTCAAAGGCCAAGCATGGGCTTCCCCTTCGGTCCTCTGAAGGTGTGCTTAGACGTTGCAGCGATGTCCTTCCTGATACTGTTACCTAAATGTGAGAGCAGAGCGCTTGTCCACTTTTCTGTGTATTCTCAGTGCTTTCATTGTTGTTGTTCAGTGGTTCCAGTTATGTATGATTCTGTGACCCCATTTAGGTCACAGCAACAAACCACACTTAAGAAGTGTTTGTTGATTGACTTGAAACAGTCTCCAAAGAGTAAGCTTTCATTGGTGACAGGAATAGCACTTTGCATAGCTAGCCCTTAATGGTGCCTCCCCACACCCCATATCTTGTTACTGAGGACACAAAATAGTGAGCTACATGTTGCAGGCTGTCATTGACTGTTGGCATTACCTTTGTCTTGCCCTAGCTTCTTGCTAAGAAGGAAGAAGTTAAAGGCCCCAGCCTAAGAGTTCTGAAGCACCAGTGGTCCGTGTTAAGTTTTCATGGCTTAAGGAACTGGCTTCAAGATCCCATAAAACATATATTTTTATTTTTTTTAAATCACCTTCATTTCTGAACATACTCCTTCCCCTCCCCCCACATAATGAGGCAACCTTTGTAACAAAGAATAAAAGAAGAAAGGGGGAGGAAATGTTCTAGCTTCTAGATTTCATTTGTGGGATCTTTTTTTTTTCAATTGTGAAAGATTCAATTCTGTTTATAAAATAGGAGTAATAGACTCTTGAATCATCAGATCTATTTGTGTTAGCGAAGAGGCTCCATTTCTGAAATTTGGGCTTGTATCATCAAGCATTTTAATTCACTCTAAACCATTTGCAAATGTTTTCACCTTCTGGAATAGTTTTTGAACTGGCACATCAGAAACCATCAGTTTGTCTGGCCGGCTTGTACTTTAGTTTGCCCTGGTCAGTGAGCTCTCTAGGAAATTTCTCCTGAAGGCACACTGTTTCAGAGCAGTAGTGTGTCACAGGCAGAAGACACATTCTAATGAAAGAGACACAGCTTTGATGGCTCGGGGCAAGTTTCCTCTGATTTCTGCTGGTTCTGAGGTTAGAATCACAGGATTTTGGCCTAGTGAGTCATCAGGGAGAGTTCCCCATCCTTAACTTAAAAATGCCCATTTCAGTGTCCTTGACAAGGAAAAAAGACTTGCCCAGTTAAGGGATAGATTTTCTGTGTAAATTATTTAGTAGTTGTGCCTTAGTGAAATATTTGCTTACTTGCCTTCATTCCTAAGACTAATCCAGACATGAAAATGGATAAATCCCTAGGTGGTTTAGAGTGCCCAGAGCACTGGACCTAGATTCACCTGCTGTGAACACCTATGTTCATATCCAGTTTCACATACTAGTTGTGTGATCCTGGGCAGATTGTTTACTTAAATCTCGGTGCCTCGGTCTCCTCATCTTTACAATGGGGATAATAATAATACCTTCCTTCTAGAGTTGTGGGGACAAAATGAGACATTAGTTTTAAACACTTTGCAGACTTTAACGCTGTATATGTGCTGTGATGATGATGTCTGCATTGGTGAAACAGAAAACATACGTATTGGCTATTTTGCTCTTTATGCCAACTTTCCTGATCTGCCTTTGCAAAATCTTTTTTATTCATGGCTGTTCTTTAGACTGAGGGATTGGGTCTTTGGTTTTGTTTTCTTTTTGTAAACATCATTTTTATTCACCAGTTTCTTGCCTCCTTTTATACTATGCTATCTTCACCCAAGAAAACTAGCTAGCTGGTATGTGCTGCCTGTTATAGACTTGACTGACCAAATTTTGCCTCAGTTTCCTTTTAGTTATTTAGAATACACAAGCTAATCAACTCCATTTTGCTTAGATTGGTTGTTTCCCCTTGAGTCATTGGATAATCTGTGAACAAAAAAGAGAGTGAATAGGAATGAAACTAAGATTTGCAAATGCATAATTCTGTCCTCTGGATAAGGCTGCAGTTGGGTCACTGTGAATCAACAGAATCATCCCTCTCTTGCTTTGTTTTGAAGAAAACGGTAATTCTTCTCCCCCTCCCAAAGACTACTTAGGTGTCATAGGGTACTAGATGGAGAGCAGGACGGGCCTCCGGATGGAAAGGCCATAGGAAAGCAGCTCGTCTGAGGCAGCAGGAGTAAAGGGGGCTTAGAGAAACACTCTTTATCAGTGGAAGCTGTGTTTGGTGTGAACCTCTGCCCCAGGTGGAGAAGCAGAAGCCCCAGGGTCTTGTTCTCATGTTGACCCAGCTACTCAGAATCTAGCTCTCATGGCCCCTGTTCTTCTTGCCATTACCCAAGATGAGGCTTATTGAGTAAAACAGCTTTCAGAGCCCCAGAGATGCTGCTGGCTCAGTCCTTGCTGCTTTTACATCTCCTTGTTTCTTTTCTCTCTTAGCTTTGGCGTCATCCCTAGCACTCCTTTGGCCATTCATACTCCACTGATGCCGAACCAGAGCATTGATGTATCCCTTCCGCTCAATACTTTGGGTCCAGTGATGAAGATGGAACCTCTCAATAACCTTCAGGTAAGAAAGCCTTCTTCCCCAAGCAGTCAGAGGTGACTGGTACCACGTTGGTCTCATGATTCTTTGTGTGCCTGCCATTGGCAGGGGAAGTCCCTCCTCCATACAGGGTTGGAAATAGTCCTGTGTGGAGTTGTGGGCCTCTTTATTCAAGTGCTTGGGCACCAGAGACCACAGCTCTGGTTTGTGTCCTGGTTTCTCATTCTGATATTAGTTGAAGGAAATTAAAGAATAGAACAAGGGAATTACTGACTGTTCTTGGCAATGGAAGTGGGAAATTCTTCTAACTGATTCTTATTTCACATCATTCACCTTCATGCTATCTATGTTTCAGGTGAGCTGGGCAACTTGCCATTACCCAGTCTGGTTCTCTGTCTTTTGCCAGGTTGTGTACTTTCTCCTCATCTTTGCCTGTTGAAATCTTTATTTTCCTTAAAGATTCCTATGTAGTGTGCCCCGTGCAGGGAGCCTTCCTGGCCAGCCTGCTCTGCTTCTGTGCTGACAGTGTTCTCTTCCTCCTCCAACTCACCTGGGTCACACTCTGCCTTGTGTTGTCCATGCAATGGCATGTAGATCCTCCTGGTTTACTGTAAATGCTCTGAGCATTTTTGTTTCCCCCAGACCAATGAGACACACAGAGAGACACACACAGACACAGACACACACACAGGCGCGCGCGCACACACACACACACACACACACACACACACACACACACACACACACACACACACACACACACACACTGAGCAGGCCTGTGGTTCTAAGACTGGACCCCTTAAAGGCAGCTGACTTCTCTGAGGGCCTGCCGTGCAGTTTAAAAGCTATTTATTCTGAGCCTCCTTCTTCCCTCTCAGATCTGAAACACAGTTTTCAAATCTGTGCACATTCACACAGTTTTTAATCAGTGAATTTGCCTGCAAGTTTTTGGGTGTTGGATAGCTACAGTTTTGCTAGACCAGGCAGGGGACAACTTGTGTGCTTGTCTGTTAGTGATTTCTCTATCTAGCAAGTACTTTAGGCCAAGTTAAGAATAGATTATATATATATGAGATTTTAATGATTTTACAAAAGGATCTGGGTGATGGTGGTGATGGGAGATGGGTTTTTTGGATGAATTCTAAAGAAAGGCTGTATTCTATGAAGCAGATGAACAAGATACCCCCCAGGAAATTTTTCCCCAAATGGAAGGAAATTTTTCTTCGGATTACAAAGCCCTAGGTTTTCATGGTAGCTTCTTCCAGTGTGGGTTTCATTCTGCAGCTGTTAAGAAGTGACTGGAAGTCTTGGACTGGGTGTAATGAAGCCTAGGAGACCTTGCTGCTGAGGGAGAGTGTGTCCCACCCAGCCTCCTATCTAAGGGACTTTTGTTTTATTTTTAATCTGACTTTTGGAGAAAAAGTCCTGAGAAGGATAGTTCCGAGTTGTCTAAGTCTGTGTTACTCAGGTTCCTCACCTAGGATCTCCTTTTTCTGTCCCCAACCCAACTTCAGATGTCTTCGCTTCCCTGCCTTCCCCTTCATGTTGCCTCTTTTCTCTTCATTGCCCCTCACCGACTCTCCACTTTTTAACTTTGTCTGATCCAGGTTGAACATGTCTTAATTAAGACCTTAATTTTCTACCCACCTCCTGTAGAGAAAAGTTGTAAACAACTTGAGTTTAGTTTTCCAGTGATTCTTAGATAGATCTTAAGTCAATAAGCATTTATTAGGCACTTAGTGTATTCCAGCGACTGTGCTCAGCACACTGGTAATACAGAGAAAGGCAGAAACCCAAATATCCCCAGTTCCTGCTGTCAGGGATAACATGCCCTTTAGTGGGGAACACAACAAGCAGATAGCTGTGTATAAACAAACTGTCCACAGAATAAATTGGAGATACTCTACTGAGAGAAGGTGTCAGTGTTAAGAGACTCAGGAGAGGCTTCTTATAGGGGAGAGAGTAGGATTTTATCTGGGCCTTGAAGGAAACCAGGAGGGAGAGGATTCTGGCATGGGAGACAGCCAGTGGAAATGCCCAGAGTCAGGAGTTAGCATTTTGGATCAAGAGACAACAAAGAGGGCAGTATCCTCGATTTACAGAATACATTGTGTGTGTAGGGGAGGGCGGATGGAGTAGGAAGGGAAGGAGATTATAAATGGCTTTGAATGTCAGAGGATTTTCTGTTTGATCCTGAAAGTGATAGGAAGTACTGGAGTGTCCTGAGTAGGAAGGGTGATGTGGTTAGGCTTGCACTTTGAAAGAACATTTTGGCAGCTGAATGAAGGATAAACAGGAGTGGGTAACATCTGAGGCAGAGGAGATCCACTGATAGTCTGTTGCAGTGCCCCAGGCTTGCAGTGATGGGAGGGTTGAAGGAGAGAAGGGGGCATCAGCAGGCCTTGGCAAAAACTTGGATATGAGAAGTGAGAGAGGATGCGGGATCCAGGGTGACCCTGGGGTTGTGAGCATGAGGGGCGGAGAGGCCGTGATCCCCTCAACAGGAATAGGAGAGTTGGGTAGAGGAGTTACAGGATGAGCAGTGAAGAGAGGAGAGGCAGAGGTTGTAGACGTTCTTCTCAGTGGAGAAATACGGAAACAGAAAGACACAAGCAGGCTTTGCGCCTGTGAACGCTGGTCCCTGGGGTCTCTGTCTCTACCTCTGTCGCTTTGGTTCGCCTCTCTTGCTTTGATGGCTGGCTCCATCTCTCTGTCTGTTTCTCACTTCCTCCATGTTGCCCATGTTTCCCAACTCTACCTCCCCTTCCCTTAAATTACTTTTGATTTGTTCATAGACAAAAAGGCATTGATGTGGACCAATAGAAATGGATCCACAGATAAACATCTGTAAATATCTCTTTTTCCCTTGTATTCCTTTCTCGTTGTGTCTTTTCTTTTCCTTCAAGGAGCTAGGGGGAGGGGGAAAGAGAACTTGCTGTGGAGGGACTGACCTCTTGTCTTGTTCTTCACAGTAGATTGGAGATGACAGACTGTTGGGAACAGTAAGTAGTAGCAGTGGACAGGAAGTGACCAGGGATTTGGCCTTGGACCCAGAAGTTTTCCTAAGGACTTTGCATAAACATAAGATCGCCTTACCAATCTCAGTGCCTCTAGGGTCCCACAATCCCTGCCCTCTCTACTCCTCCCTAACTGAGGAGCCTAGGCTGCCTCAGGCCGAAAGCAGTACCTTGGATGGAGGCAAGTTCCTGCCTGTATCATCTGGGGGAGGAAGTAGTAGCAATTTCTTCATCCCACTGCAGGAGAGGGACATATAACTCTGTCTTCTCAAGTTGAAAATTCATTTTCCCACAGAAAAACATTGTTGCACATGGTGGCTTAGCTCTTTTAAGTATATTAGTAGTCTTAAAATATTTTATGGGTTAAATTGACATTCTAATGGGAAAATATGTTCCCAATTTTCAAACAATTTAAAATTACTTTCTGAGCATCATTTTGCATAAGTTGGGTGCTGGATTAAAACTGCATTTTCTGTAGCGATTTATATGAATCTGGCATATAGATAAAAGTGATTGGTTTTCTGTTTTGTAGCCTACAGGACTATGTCTCTAAGAGCACAGACTTTGGGTCAGATGGCCTGAGCTCTAGACCTAGGTTTTACAACACTAACTTCTTGTTATGTGACTTTGAACAAGTCCTGTATTCTCTCAGGGCCTCTGTTCCTCATCTGTAAACTGTGGATAAAATCTCAGCTATTCCTTCTTCAGACTTGTTGAGAGGATGGGATAAGACAATGAATGTGAAAACTAAGGTGCCGGGTGATTGTGAGTCAGGCAGTGATGTTATTAGTATACTGTACACAGTGACTTGGGCCTGTGTTCTTGACCATAATTTTTACAACCCTGTACATGCTTTGATTATGATTATCAGAAAATGAAAATGATTACCGTAAAGTTTCACACTCTGAAGAATGATTTTTTTTACTTCAGTGTTTACTTCAGCAGCACTTGAGCTCTTTTGTTCCAGGGGCTCCTCCTTGGCACACCTGCCCTTGAAAAATAAGACCTCGAGTGAGTTAGCCTGTGTGTATGACTCTCTAGAGGTTCTCCAGAAAGTCAGGAGTTTTTATTAAGTTAGAGGTGCCAAGTAACATACATTAACTTTCACTTGCTCCTGAAATAAGGATTCTGCTTAGTTGCCAACACAACACAGCAATGAGAAATTGGGGGCCATGGGGTGGCTAGGTGACGCAGTGAGTAGAGCATCGGCCCTGGAGTCAGAAGGACCTGAGTTCAGATCCGGCCTCAGACACTTAACACACACACACACACACACACACACACACACACACACACACACACAAACAAAAACCTAGCCGTGTGACATTGGGCAAGTTACTTAACCCCAATTGCCCTCCAAAAAGCAAAAAAAAAAAAAAATTGGGGGCCAGCTTCTTGTTGGATCCACCATCTTTCCAGATAAACGAGGAAGCCATCTGAAGACATCAACAAGAAGTGTTTGTGAGAGCTGCCATAGTGGTGTTATTTGGAGAAAAACAGTCATTTCCATAGCCACTCAAGAGGCCCGCTTGCCCCTTCACTAATAGCCTTGTTGCCACAGCAGTTGACTGTCTCTTAGCTGAGGGAGTAATCGTTTTGAGTTAAGATAGTGTGAGTCATGATAGTAGTTTGGCTCAGGTTGGGTAAGAAAGCACAACTATTACTCTGCAGCCAGAATTGGCTGTTACTATGATGAGAGAAATCTCTTTTAAGGGCCTTCAGCACAGGATCCTGAAGGAATTCTCCAGTCCACATGTGTTCTATCCTCTGGGAAACTTAACCAAATACTTTCTCCAACCTGGATTTAGGAGTAGTCAGCAGGCATGCACCATGCATTATCTCAGAGACAAGAAGAGAAACTGGGACCAAAGCAAACAAGACAGATTCTCTTCTCTTAAAATATGAAGAGGCAAGTTATGGACAAGTGCCTTAGGAGCTCACTTGTCTTTAAAAAACAACAATAACAAAAAGCAAAAGCTTTTTGATGGCTTTTGTTTTTTCTAACACTGTCTCTCTGTCTTTCCCCCCCTCCCCCACACACCAGTGAACCAGCTTTACTAAAAGAGATTCCAAAAAAGTGAGGAAAGAAAACAGTTTATCAAAACCTAATTCACTTTGCTATGGATCTGTAAACAAATGTACCAAATAGAAAATAAGAATTTTAGCATAAATTTTGCTAAAGTTAAATAATAAATTATGCTAAAATTAAAAAATCTTAGCATAAAATTATCCCCTGAAAAAAATGAACATAATGATATTAGGGTGACTTTTTATAAATACTAAAAGTTGCAGGAAACAAATCCCTAATTCTCCATTTATGGCTAACTTTGAATGACTCTGATGCTGTCTCCAGTTTGTGGATCATCCACACCCACAGCCTTTCCTCTGCTAATTAGCCTCTGCCAGCAGAAATGAGTGCAGAAGTTCATTAAACTTTTCTTAGCAGGTCAACAACCCTGATAAATGAACTGACAAATGAGTATATATTGAATGTGTGCTGAGTGCTGGGGAGACAAACCTGAAGCAGGCAGTCTCTGCTCTTAAGGAGCTTATGTTTAATGGGGAAACAATGGCAAGGAAAGGTCACTTTGGTCTGGAAAAATACTGAGATGGGAGTGGACGACATATTGTAGGCAGGAATGATGACATGCTTGATTTGGCCATGTTTTTTTCAGGATTCTAAAACTGGAGATGAAGGGAGGGGTGTGGACAGTGGGGAGGGGAGGGGTCCAGAAAAGAGGGAGTGAAATGAGCTTTCCAGAAATAGTGTTCTAACACATGCACTCACCAGTTAGGAAAGTGAGGCCTTAGGACAGACTCTGCCATGACATGGTCTCTGGAGGGGTGGCCAGGAGGCTAGGGAGAAGCTCGTGCCACAAGCAGCCCCAGAGGGAGGAGGGAAAGGAAGCATGGCTGATGAAATTGGAAGAAGAGAAGATTGAAACAGATGACAAAAATGAGGTAGTTAAGACACATGTGAGTTTCTGTCAGCCAGACTGCCTCACTCGGATCAGAGAGTGCAGACTTGGCGGCAGCTTTCTTATAGGGTGATGGGAGGTGTTGAGCCAAGTAAACATTTACACATAGGTAATTTTCAGGAGTTGGAGTAACTTCAGAGTCTGGTTCTCTTTCCTTTTAAAATAGAAAAATCAAGTAAATTGGGCTATAATAAAAAATATACATTCATTAATTCTGAATCTGCACTACCCTCTTAGGAGACCTTAGCCACTATTCTGAAGGTGGCTGCAAAAGGTTTTATGAATGTAATCAAGCAACCAACTATTAAATGTTCCTATGTTCCTATCTTAGGCTCTGAGGATACTGAAACCAAAAAGAAAGAAAACAAGCCTTGTTCTCAAAGAGTATCTATTCATTCTTTCTAGAGAGACAAAATATACAGACGTGTGTATACAAAAAAATCAAAGCAATGAGCACAGCGAGGGGGGCGTGGTGGGGAGGCCTGTGGGAGTAATCATGAAAGGCTTCAGGTAGAAAAGAAGTGAGGGATTCTTTGATGTGGAGGTGGTAAGGGAAGTGTGCGATGTGGGGCATGGTCAGTGCCAAGGCGTCGAGCGAGTGTGGGGGAACAGGGAACTGTGGGTGAAGACCCTCAAGAATGCCAGTTGGGCTAGCCTGAAGGAAGGCGGCCAGGTGGTGAGGGCTGTACAAGCGAGAAGTTATTTGATCCAAGAATCAAAAGGGAGTCCCTAGAGCTTACTGACTAGGAGAGTAACAGGATCAGATCAGCGGAGATCAGATCTGTAGGGCAGTGGAGAGAGGGCAGACTGTGAGTGTTCCAGAGTAGAATGCAGGGCGTACCTCCTTCCCCTCCCCACCCTTCAGTGGGACCTCATGACTTTCTTTATATCTTTTTTTATTATATACCCCAAAAGGAAGTAGACTATTCAGCTGATATAAAACCCTTTAAAACGGTCTCCTGCTAACTGAGCTTTCTCTGACTCAGTTGGCCTTTTTGAATTAGATCAGTGTTGTTTGCTAAGAAACATTTCCTCCACATACTTTGTCAGCCTTGCCACCTGCAAGTGCTTCTGTCTCCTCATGGGAGATCACTGACTTGGAAGGACATTGTGATTTGGGAGCCCTGGGTCGGTGAGCTTTGAATGCCAGCTTCTAGGTTGTGTCGTCTTCATGCAGATTCCGGTGGGCTCTGGGGGTTCTCTGTGTCCAGGAAGCCATGGAAGAAAGCACTGGAGTGCTTCTGTGCCAGGTAAGCATTGTGCTCTGGCACCTTTGGTGAGAGGCCTGAGGGCAGAATCACTTGGATTTCTTAATTGCTTTTTGCTTTTCTTGAAAATCAGTATTTAGTAGCCACTGAGGAGCTGATCTCCTGTAAGAGTGAGCATTTAAGGTCTTAAAGGTGAGTTAGAGGCCATGTAGAAATGAGACTGAATACTTTGTCATCGTAATAACCAAGCTTGGTCCTAGGATAGAGTTAAGAAGGTGGACCTTTTTCCCTTGGTGTGTGTCTTGTCAAAGCTGTGTTTTTGCTGAACTGTTTCTTCTTCTTTGAAGTCTCTGTTATAAGAAAAGGCTCTCTATAGAGGAGAGGAAAGGATTCAGAAATGCATAAGAGGCAAAAACAAAATACATCAATTAAAAACCTATGAGCTAAGAGGGAAGAAGTGGTTCTGATGCCTTCTTTAACTCTGAATGTTATTTCTGTGACTATCATAGGCTGAGTTGATGGCATGTTTTAATCGGTTTTGTCTTTTCAAGAGAGAACAGGTTGCCCAGAAATGACAACAAAGGGCATTGTCCTCCCATCCCATTGATACTTGTCTTTAGTCCATGTCAGTGTGGGAAGAACACCATGCTGGCTTAATAAAGGAGCCTGTGAACAGAGGGCCTTCATTAGAATTTCTGTCCCCTGCAACTCCTACGCTACCATCTTAGCCTGTGAGAGCGTCAGAGTTGCAGATGGTCACAGTCTCTGATATTTTGTGCCTTGCATATGTCCATTCTCACTTAGAAGGCTTTCAGCTGAGACTCTTGTGCCAGAAGAATGATGAAATGCTTCCCAGCGGAAGATCTTTTCAGCAACAGATGCCAAACTGCTTTGCTTCACCAGACCTGTTGAGTTTGCATTTGAGGCCTGATAAGTTCAGCAGCTTAAAGTTACTTGCTTGACCTGCCTGGTCCTGTAGTTAGGGACTGTGTCCTGTAGCTGCCTCTGTGGGCTTGCAGAGCTTCCTAAATTGGTATCTTCTGAGTGCTAGGGCCTGCTTCTGGGAACCAGACACATACTCCCAGAGAGACAGATAAACCAAACCTGTAATCCCAAATGTGCTTAAGGTCAGGGTGACCCCAAGGAGTCCTGGCAGATCCATTAACAGTTGCTGTGTAATGGAGTCTTGGTTACAAAAGATGAGAAAAGGGTCATCAGCTAGGTGGCCCAATGGATAAAGCACTGGCCCTGGAGTCAAGAGGACCTAAGTTCAAATCTTGCCTCAGGCACTTGGACCCTGGGCAAGTCATCTAAGCCTGATCACCCCCACCTCCTGGGGAGGTCATGAGAAAAGTTGAAAGTCTTTGTTACTCTACAGGGGAAATGGCTGCCTGGGTGTCCTGTTACAGTCCACAGGAAAAAAAAAACAGCTGGGTTTTTTCTCCAGTTACTTGTGTTTCACAGCATAAACCTTCATCTCTTCAGGAAAATATGCAGAGAGGAGGAGGAGGGATGGATTCCTTTTAGGCTCTTCAGGACCAAGGTGGTTAATAACCATTACTCAGCATCCAGCTTCCTTTGAGTATTCTTTCCATTTACAATTGTGAGTGAGAGTTGAGTGTATATTGGGTTTATTTTACTTTGCATTGACTCATACGAGTTTTTCCATGTTTCTCTGAATTCCCCTTTTCACCTTTTCTTAGGACTCATTAATGTTACATTAAATTCAACCATTCTCCAGTTGATGGGCATTATTTTATTTCTAGTTTTTTAATACCTTGAAAAATATACTATGAATATTTTGGTTTATCTGGGGGCATTTTTGATAGTCTCTTTATAAAGCCCAAATACATTTTAGATTGAAGGTAAAGATCACGGGTTTAGGTTTATATGCATATGATTATGGTCTCTCTGAAAAATTATGTGCCTTATTGTTTCACATCCTCATAATTTCATGTGTCAATGTTTTCCAAGTTTGTATATAAATCCCTTTTGTGGTGGTTGGACATTACTTTTATGAAGTCACTTGCACACTTTGGAATAACTTCGTTATCATTAGCACATCCATATATGTGTGGATCAGCCATGAAATAAATATTGTCCCATTGTCCCAAGTGCTAAGGAGGTAAAAGAATTCAGGGTAAGCCTAATGAAAATCACTCAGCAGACATCTCCCCCACCTCCAAAAAAGACAGTGCAGTCAGAAGAGTGCTGGGTTCCCAGTTAGGATCTGGTCTCCAGTCTGGCTCTTGCTGGCCTTCCATCCCTGCTGCCTGGGGTGCCTGCCATAGCTCTCCTCCCTTTGGGGGCTAAACTCCTCCAACAGGAACCTCTGCCGTCTTTGTGCTCACTCTCTTCTTAACCCTGCACTCTGGCTTCTGCCTCATAATTCCACCAGGTTTGCTTCCTACAAAGTTATTCATGATCTCTTTTCTCAGTCCTCAGCCTTTGACATTGCTGATTCCCCTCCTTTCCTTGTTACTCTCCTCTCTCTAAGCTTTTGTGATACTGTTCTCCCCTGGTTCTGTTATCTGTTATCTGATTGCTCCTTCTTTGTCTCCTTTGCTGGATCCTCTGGGTCATCCCTGTGTCCCACAGGCCTCTATGCTGCTCATTCTTTTCCCTTCCCTTTTGACTTTCACTTGGTGATCTCATCAGCTCCCATGGATTTATCATCTCTATATTGACAATTATCAAAACTACTTATCCAGTTCCAGCCTTTCTTACTGACCTCCAGTCTCTCATCTCTAACTTCCCGTCATCTCAAACTAGAAGTCCCATAGATGTCTTAAATTCTATCTGTCCAAAACTGAAGTCATTATTTCCTTCTTCTGTCTACCAAACTTTCCCGTTACTATCGAGAATACCCAGCAGCTTCCCAGTCACCTTGGCCCATCCTCAGCAACTCACTTTCTCTTATCCCCCACAGATCCATTCAGTTGCAAGGACTGTCGGTTTTACCTTTGTAGCATCTATTGCCTATTCTGTCTTCTCTGAAATTATCTCTAGTGTAGCTCCTCATCATCTCAAACCTGATTGATAGCACTCCAGCCTGCTTGGTGGTCTGCCTGCCACAAGTCCTCCCCCTTCCTCGGGTCAGGCCATCCCTCACTCAGCTCTTTAAATGATTTTTCTGATGTGTAGGTCTGACCAGATCACCCCACGTACTCTCCCTATCTCCTCCAGGTTTAAATACAAAATCTTCTGGCATTCCATTCCCTTCATAACCTTCCCCTTTCTATCTTTCACCTCACTCCCTTCTGCTTACACTGTAATCCAGTGACACTGGCCTTTTTTGCTGTTCCTCAAACACACTCCATCTCCCAATGCTTGGTGTTTTCTCTGGCTCTTTCCTTTCTTATCCCTGCCTCTTGGCTGTCCTGGCCTCCTTCAAGTCCCAGCTAAAACCTCACCCTCTCTGAGAAGCCTTTCTTATTCCCCCTTCATTCTGGTCCTTTGTTTCTATTGATTATTTCTGATTTATCTATCTTCCACATACCTTGTTTGCTCATGGTTGTTTGTAGATTGTCTCTGTTGTTAGACTGTGAACTCCTTGAGGGCAGAACCTTCCTTTTTCCTTTCTTTGTATCCCCACTGCTTAGCACAGTGATTGAAGTGTAATAGGCTCTTAATAAACATTTATTAACTGATACAACTTTTGGGCCTTAGTTGCCTCTTCTGTGCAATGCTGGGACTAGACTACATGATCTCTGAGGGCCCTTCCCACTCACAGTCCAATCCTATGATATTCTGTTCTTTCTCTTTAGTTTTGCTTTTTTGGGAATCCAAGTTCATGGAAAGACACCTTAAGAGAATTGCCTTAGCTTAATGATTTAAAAAAGATTTATGTAGTGATGAAATTTCACTTTTGGCCATATGGAAGTCAAATTGGAACTCCAGATTTGGATTGATACTGACTGTAGTGCAAATGAAAAGAATTGGGGGGAGGGGGAATGAGGACCTTTGTATAAACTCTGCCCCTTGAGGTTATGGGAGGGATGATTCAGAAGAGATGCTCAGGGACCAGACTTGTCACAGTTTCTGCTCCTCAGTTATCCCACTTAGTGAGTGAAGAACCTTCCCCTCCCAGCCCAGTGGAGATGAACAGCTCCCCAGGGGAGGCTGTGGGTCAAAGGCACCTTTGCCAGTCTTCACCACCCATCCTGAGCTTCTGCTCATGTAAAGTGTTGCTTTGCTTGATTGAGGAGGAGAGGAGACTGTTGTCATTGTGCAGACACATGGATAAGACACATTGATTTTACTTCCAACCTGAAGGTGTTCAGAGGGTCACATAATGGTTTACATGTCAATCCTATTTTGGAATGGAAGTTCATCTGCTCTTATTACTGAGATATTTACATTCTGCTAGGAAGTCTTTCCAGGAAAGATGAGTGAATGAATTTCTCCTCATCTTGGACTTCTTTCTCCCACATTCCTTCCATCTATTAGCCTTCACTGAATCCTGGCTACCCTACTATGGGCCAGGCACTGTACTCCTTCACCGTATTTCCACCACATGTGAGGTCACCCTTAACCGAAAGCGTTCCACTTCCCTAATTAGTTTGCCATTTTTTGCCATTCTTCTTTCTGACTGTGGCCTCCAGTTATTCCTTCTTTCCTTGTGCCTCACCCTTCCTAAACCTATTCTTCTGCTTCATTGAGATCTCCATCCCTTTGGCCTTCAGATCTTTCTCAGGCTATTACTGCTGCTCTGATTTCACTTCCTTACCTCTACATCTTTATCCTTTAGTTAACCAGTTGAACTATACACTGATGTCTACTCACATCACTTACTCCTTCTGCCTCTTGTTGCTGCTCATTCTTGGGCAAACCTCTTCTTCAGACGATGCTGAATAGAGGTGGAGAAAGTTACAAAATTGTGCTGATTGAGTACATTATAAATTCATGTTATCCAACTTCAGGTGGGTCCTATATGCAGCAAGGTGATCTTTTTTATTCTTCTGTAATTGATTCCTGATCTAATTCCCCACATAAGTTTTTCCAAACTTTCTTTTCCTTCCTAAAGCCTCTTCTGCCTCCACCTCCTGCCTTTCTCCCAGTTGAGTATCTCATTTCTTACTTGATTGAGAAAACTGAGGTTCTATCTTTCTCTCAAAACTCCCACCTACCAGAATATAAGCTCCTTGATGTTAGAACTTTTTTCTTTGTTCTCTCCAGAATAAACTGTTCAGTATAATTGAGTTAATTGTGATTTATAGATCCAATTAAGTCTAATCCTTTCTTGTAACAGTCCTTCATTAAATTTTTTTTCTTATTGTGAACTGAACCATCAACAAACACAAACATTTCAAGACACAAAAAATAGGAAAGGACTTCATAGGAAACTGAGCTTCTGTTATGTGTACTTTTTAACTCTGGGGATGATCCCTTAGCAAAGAGTGTTGCCCAGAGCTGGGACTTGCAAAAAGCACATGAGAGGAGAATGTCATCCTTGCTTTGGTCAGTGGCAGCTTATTCTTTCAATGACAGCTACTGCATTAGCACATAGTAGACCAGTCACCACACATTTACATCCGTCACTGAATTTTCCCTTTTTCTGTCAGCCTGGGAGGAGGAAACATTGTTCCTCTGAAGCCTTGTAGACAAGATTGAAATGATTCTCGTCTTGAGAATCTGGCTCCCATCTTGCCATTTGCCTTGGGACACATCTGTTCTCTGTCCTTACCCACCACCTTTATTCTTTTGGTTGTGGATGTAGGAATCAAATCATCATTACCATTGCTTCTACCAAGGGCATGCCAGTCAGCTGCCATCCCACTATCCTTATGACTTCCCTTTCCTGGCTCCCACTGGCTTCTATGTATCATCTCCCCCATTAGAATATGAACTCCTTGCAGGCATGGACTGCTTCCCCTTTATTTGTATTTTCCCAGTGCTTTGAACTATCCCTGTTAAATGCCTGAATATTTGTTCATGCCTCCAGTCATGGGCTCGGTCATGAAAACTTCAGGAAAGCCAGAGGCTGGAACTATGGATCTAGGAAGAAGAGTGTTAAGAGGTCTTGGCCACCATGCCTTTTTAAAGCTGCCTCTCTGGACTTGCAAGCTGAGGGCTTACAAATCAAGTTCGAGATAGGGGAACACTGACTTCTCACTGCTTCAGAGCCATTGTAATACAAAACCTTCAGATGTGCACAGGCATGCCCACAGTTGCTCAAGAGGAGAAATTTGCCTAGTGACGTGGGGCTGTTGCTTGTTAGGCGTGGATGGGGGTTATCAGATTTTTCCAGTTGTATCATCTGGCTCTCCCCAGTTCTTTTGAACAGAGTCCTGTCCTGACTTCCCTGATAGTAGGCAATTATGCCTGTTCCACCCAGGATCCATTTTGATTTTAGGCTTGGAGAGAGCATGTGCAGGCTACCCAAGAAGGATGTGAAAGTCTAGCCTGGGAAACTTTGTGGAGATGAATTTTATAGTTACCTTTGAACTAACAGTTAATTATATGTTTACATTTAGTCTGGTTGACGTGAAGTATCTCTGCTACCTTTTCATCTGTTTGTGTTTTTCCAGCATCACTCACAGGGTTGAGGTTGTTTTGGATGGAGCTTTCCCTAGTTTTGCTCCTGAGCAACTCAAGTCACTTTGGAGAGGGGACAGAGGACTTTTGGGGCAAAGAGATTTGGTCAGAAAGAATGTGCAGAACAGCTAGGAAGGGGGTCATTTCATGGCATTGAGTGAGGACTGAGTCACATGGTGTTTTAGTGGGGCCATCCAGGGGAAAGCATTATTCTTCTCAGCTGCCGTTCGTCACACAGCCAGCCCTGGGATCAGGTGATGAGACTCTGCTGGCCAGTATCAGTGTCCTCTCCTCGTTTGGATCAGCAAAAGCTAATTGGGGAAAGCCATTTTCCCTGGAAACGAAGACAGGGCCACGCGTGACAGCGCAGATACAGTAGAACGTGGCCACAGTCAGCAGAGAAGGATCGCATCACTGACCGTTGCAGTGGGAGCTGCTCATTGGCTGTGGCTCACCAGAGTTCAGACTGAGTTCATCATGCTCCTTTTTATAGTGCTCTTGAGTGCATTGGAACAAGGTTCGCATATTAATTTAGCCTGCTTGTCTCCTACTGTGCCATGATAAAGTGGCTGCCGATGTTTCAGGCCTCCCATCCTAGAGAATGGAGGTAATTGCCAGTTACAAAACCAGGCTGACAGGCTGCTCTTTCCTGAACAGCTAATGCAAGTAATGTTTAAAAAATCATTGTTATTGAGCACGTGTAGCAAGCTCTTCTAGTTGTAAAGTGCTTTATAATCATATTCACTTTATAATCATATTTACCCTTTATGGAATTCCCAAGAGGTCCGTCAGTGTTGTTAGACCAGTTCTGCATAGAGAGATTTAGACCATGGACTCATAGGGTCATGTAACACATAAAAGAACTATCTTTTCCACAAATTGATATTGAAGGCACTTTCACCAAGTGTGTGTGGTCTTACTGTCAAGTCTGTTGACTAGCCCACTGACCGGCAGGTCCCCTCGCCCCTTTCCTTTCCCTTTAGTAGATTGGTAGACAAAGCCTGATTCTTGTCTCATGTTTCTTTCTTAGCCATGTTCACAAACCTTGGCAAGTATAGAACCGATGATTTCATGTCTCTGCTTGGAAATTAGATATTGTTAGTTTACTGGGATTGATTTCGTTCATTCAGTAAACATTTTGTATTGTCTGCAGAGCTCTGCACTAGGTGTCAGAGGAGATACAAACTTCAGATAATTCACACCTGACCTGTGGTTTTTAATTGTGTTTAGACATAATGACAACCCACAATATAATAAATCATAAAATAAGTGCATTAGAGAATTGCAGACCAGTACAATGAGAAGCTTGAAAAAGAAAATTGTTACCAATCAGGAGATGAGGGAAAATTTTGTGTAAGAAATGAAATTTAAGTTTTAAAATGGTTAAGAATTAATAGGTGTGGAGGGGAGGGATAGTATTCCAGGGAAGGGGTAAACAAAGGCATGGATGTGTGAGGGTAATTGTGCATTTGGTGTGATGAGAGGAGTGCAGTTTGTCTGGAAGGTAGTAATATGGAAAGTCTAGAAAAGTAGGGTGGCATTGTTGTTGGAGCTGTGAATGACTGGTCCAACCCATTCTGGAAAGCAATTTGCAATTATGCACAGAAAGTTACTAAAAGGGTCCCTTTGACCCAGCTATCCCACTGCTAGGCTTTATGCCTTAAATAAAGAGGAGAAGCATCCATATTTACAAAAATGTTTATAGAAACTTTTTGTGGTGGCAGAAAAAATTGGAAACAAAGGGGATGCTCATTGGTTGTGGGAAAAGACTGAACAAACTGGGGGATATGAATGGAATGGAATACTCTTATGCCATAAAAAATGAGGAAATAAGAGTGAGCACATGGTGCTGTGGCATCAGTATTGTAAAAATAAACAATTCTAAAGGACTTGAGAATTCTTTTTTTTTTTTTTAAAGCAATTGGGGTTAAGTAACTTGCTCAAGGTTACACGGCTAGTCATTATTTATGCGTGGGTGCTCATTTTCTGAAGCCGGATCTGATCTCGGGTCATCCAAACTCCGAGGCCGGCACTCTTACTCACTGTGCCACCTAGCCGCCCCTTTAGGGCAATTGGGGTTAAGTAACTTGTCCAAGGTTACACGGCTAGGTTTTTGTTTGTGTGGATTAAGTGTCGGAGGCCGGCTCCGAACTCAGGTCCTTCTGATTCCAGGGCCGGCGCTCTATTCACTGCGCCACCTAGCCGCCCAGGACTTGAGAATTCTTAACCCCAACTGCCCTCCAAAAAGCAAAAAAAAAAAAAAAAAAATGAATTGAGAGAAAACACAGATCCACTAAAAGAGAATGACAGAACTGGAGAAGTAAATAAAACCCAGGGAGCTAGAACTGGAAGAATTTATGAGAGGGTCCTAAGACAGAGCCCAAGGTGTCTTATTGGCCAGTGTGGGCAGGGGCCTCCCCCTCTCACCTACTCCAGCTCCTTGGGGATGATGAGATATTTAATTGTTATTATCTTTATTGGTGAAGGAATCTTTCCAGAAATGACTGTGGCATAAAAACAAAAAGTATCAAGAAAGAAAATTCAACCACTTATTGTATATGAAAGACACACTTTTACATTAATTGAATTAATAGAATTAAAATGAACAGTTTGATAAAAATTCAAGGAATTTTGTGTCAGGAATTTATAAAAAACTAAAAAGTTGTAATCATGATTTCTGACAAGGCAGGGATAAATAGTTGTCCTTAGGATTCAATTTGCCAGGCACCATGAAATGGTATCACTATTATACACATATGTGCCAAATATCCTAGCTTCTAAATTCACAAAAACTAACCTCATTATAAAAACACAGAGCTAAATAAATGTAATATAAACAAAAATAGAGCTGAACAAAATATTGGAAAATTAGACTAGATCCTATTTTCTGAACAGGAATGGGATACCCCAAAGGTATTCTTTTTTTTTTTTTTTAATTTTAAAGCAATTGAGGGGCAGCTAGGTGGCACAGGGAGTAGAGCGTCGGCCCTGGAGTCAGAAGGACCTGAGTTCAGATCCGGCCTCAGACACTTAACACACAAACAAAAACCTAGCCGTGTGACCTTGGGCAAGTTACTTAACCCCAATTGCCCAGCAAAAAAAAAAAAAATTTTTTTTAAAGCAATTGGGGTTAAGTAACTTGCTCAAGGTTACACGGCTAGTCATTATTTATGTGTGGGTGCTCATTTACTGAGGCCGGTTTCGATCTCGGGTCATCCCAACTCCGAGGCCGGCACTCTTACTCACTGCGCCACCTAGCCGCCCCTTTTTATATATATATATTTTTGGAGGGTAGTTGGGGTTAAGTTACTTGCCCAAGGTCACACCGCTAGTTTTTTTTGTTTGTTTGTGTGTGTTAAGTGTCTGAGGCCACAACCGAACTCAGGTCCTTCTGACTCCAGGGCCGGCACTCTACTCACTGCGCCACCTAGCTGCCCCCAAAGGTATTCTTTATGAAAACATGTGGTAGACCACAAAGAAGAGCGGCTAGGTGGTGCAGGGGATTGAGTGCCAGGCTTGGAGTCAGGAAAACCTGAGTTCAGATATGACCTCAGTACTTAACTAGTTGTGTGAGCCTGGGCAAGTCACTTAACTCTGCTTGCCTAAGTTTCCTCTTCTGTAAAATGAACTGGGGAAGGAAATGTCAAGCCACTTTAGTACTTTTGCCAAGAAAACCCCAGATGGGGTCATGAAAAATCAGACACAGCTGAAACAACTGAACAGTGGAGCACAGAGAACAAATAACAGTAAAGGCAGATGTGTAAAAACATCCTTTATGGACCATAAATTAATAAAATTGGTAATTAGCATAGGCAGCAGATGCAGAAAATACCAGCCTAGATGGGACTGTCTACATCCTTCATTTCTTCTTTTGGAAACTGTTAATACCTTTTCACTGCTTATCCATGGGGAAATAGCTCCTAGTTTTAGATATTTATATGAATTTTATATCTTAGCCATCAAACTTGTCAGATGTTTAATGCAAAGGATTTTTTGGTTTGTTTGATGTTTTCCTACTCACCAACTTTTCTTATTCTGGTCACATTAGTTGTGTGTGTGTGTGTGTGTGTGTGTGTGTGTGTGTGTGTGTGTGTGTGTAAAAATTTTTGAATTTTATATAATTTCATTTGTCCATTTTGTTTTTTGTGATTTCCTCTATCCCTTGTTTGGTTTTAAATTCTCGCTCTGACAATTGTTGTGAAAGATTGTAATTGTTTTTGTTATATTTTGTAACCTTTAGGTTGCTTATCCATTTGATGCTTATTGTGGTATATGGTGAAAGATACTTGTTTAAACCTGTTTTCTGCCTGACTTCTTTCTGTTTTTTACAGAAATTCTTGACAGATAAGGGAGTCCTTCTCCCCAGTAGTTTGTATTCTTGTGTCCTATAGTCTTTTTTTGCCCCCCCCCCCCAGACTGGCACATTGAAGCAGAAAATCAGAAAAACAAACAGTAATTCAGTGTGTTCTGTCCTTTCCCTTTTCCCATTGGTTTAGGATGAGATTATGCCTTGCAGTTTTGTTTTGTTTCTGTAAGTAACTATGTTACACACACACACACACACACACACACACACACACACACACACACACACACACACGCTTGCCTTCTGACTAGAAGATCCCTGCAGCCTCTTCTCACCCTGGCAGGTTGGCAGGTTGCTCCCAGGACCTCCCTTTGGAGGCTGCCTCTCCTTCCTTCAGCCTTTATCCTTCTCCTGGCTTCACTTCCCTTCTCTCATCTGTGCTACCACATCCCATCTTTCTGTCACCTGCTTTTTAGCTCCTTTTGATGCATTGTCTTCCCTCCTGAGAATGTAAGCTTCTTGAGGGCAGGGACTATTTTCTTTTTGCTTATATTTGTACTGGATGCTTATTGGCTGAGCACTTGGCTGCACCTGTGCTTCTGGGGCTGTCTGGAGTCCCTATGATTACTGTATCCCAGGTGGGTTGATCTGCAGGAGCTGTTTTCCAGCAGCCACTGTCTAATGCCAATTCTGAGGGTTTGTTTCACTGCCTTGTATGTCCTTCCTCTGCCCTCCTTGCTTGTGGTGCCCTGTTCCGAATTGCTGCACTACAGTGTCTTGAGTGTCCTGCTGTGGAATCTGTGTGAAAACCTGCTGCTGTGAGAGTATGTTCCAGTAATAGAGCTGAAGGCAGAGGCAATTGTGGAGCAAGATTGTTTGGATGGATTCTTGTGTGAGAAACAAAGTGAGACATATGTGAGGTGGTAAAATGGGGTCTCAATGTTAGGTGAGTCTGGTTACCTGTGGGAGCTGCAGCTGGGAGGTTAAGGTGAGTCGAATGTCATAGAATGAAGGTGTGGGCTTTGGGGAAACTGAGTTATGGTGAAGAGAAAGAAACTTATGGGCAAGGGCAGGCAGCGAGAAGACCAGACAGTTGACCTTCCTGCAGTCCCTGGCACATAGTAGGCTCTTAAAGATGCTTATTGAAATCCCAGAAATGGAGCTGTTTCTGAAGGATGAGAAGAAAGTGTTGCCAGAGGTAGGTCTTTAAAGAAAGGAGGGAGTGACCATGCCAAGGGTGGAAAACAAGGAGGAAGGCACCAGGTGTCCTCATGTCAGGAGCCCAGGTGCCCTGCTGCTGGCCCTGCTTACAGACATCGAGTGGGAGGTGATGCTTTGAGATCAGTCCTTTTTTTTTTTTTTTTTTTTACTGTTCTGGCTGCACTGGCATCTTCTATTCAAGTAGAGACCAATCAATGCTTTTTTTTTCTGGACAAGATTATCCATTAATTTTCTGATACCAACATTCCATATAGAACGTGGAAAAATAAATCACCCAGATTTCTAGAGAGCTAGACAAAGGTGTGAGATATGAAAAGGTAATCTCTTTTTTGACTCGGGCCATTTTCCATTTTGTATCATTGATTCTGTCTCTGGTAATTGAGGTTTTTTTGAAAGAAGTGTATCATGGGGAGATCTTTTGATAAGAAGAGGAAGCCAGATGGCAAGATATTTTTTCCAGCAGTGTAATGGGGTCTTATATAAAGTCACCCTGGGAAAAATGGAGAGATGCCACTTACCCGGGACAGGTAAGGACAGTGAAGGATGGTGGCTAAAAGCCCTGAGCCACCTGGAGGAGGAAGGAAAACAGGTGAAGCATTTCCAGATGCAGGCTTCCCTTCCTCTCCGCCCCCCCCCCCCCCTTTGCCTCTCAGGTGTCCTGATTCTCCCTCTCTGCTTCCCTGGCAGGTGGCTGTGAAAAATAACATTGACGTCTTCTACTTCAGCTGCCTCATCCCACTCAATGTGCTCTTTGTAGAGGATGGAAAAATGGGTGAGTGTGTCTTCATTCTACCATTCGATGTCCCAGTCACTGCTCCTGCAGTGCCACAAGTTATCTCAGAGCAAATTCAGGGCTAGTTACTTTCTGATTCCACACATAGTAAATTGCCTCAGAGAAGGTGGTCTCTGACCAGGAGGCCCTGTGCTAAGAGCTAGGGATACATCAAGAAGCAAAAACTATTCCTGTGCTCAAAGAACTCACAGTTCAGTGGGGAGACAACCTGTAAAGGTCATCCAAGAGAAGAGAGTGCTGGTAGCTGAGGAAGCCAGGAAGGCCTTCTGCAAGAGACAGGCCTTGAGCAGAGTCTTGAAGAAAGCAAGGGAAACCAGAGGTCATGGTGGGGGAGCAGGGCAGTCTAGGCATTGGCACAGCTGATGCAAAGGTGGGAGATGGAGAGCCATGTTTTCAAGGAACTTTGAATATCCTGGTGTAGATGTGAAGGGAGTAGAGAGCCACTGTAGCCTATTGAGCAGTGCGATATGACCAGACACCCCCATACTTTTGAAAAATAACCTTGGCAGCCACGTGGAAGATGTATCCAGAAAGGGGAGAGACTTGCATAAGGGAGGCCAGTTAGAAGGCAGCCAGGTGAGAGGTGATAAGGGCCTGCACTGGGGCAGTGGGTGTGGGAGTGCAGAGCTCCGAGGGAAGCTGTGTTCTGTAAGCCACCCCTAGATCAGAACTATTAACTGGCTTTGAAAGTAACTTCACAGCATGGCGTCAAAGTTGGATCAGAGCCCAGGCTTCAGCCCTGGTGGCAGGTGAGGCCTGACTTCCAGGAGGAGTGTGAACGAGCAGAGAGCAAAAACGGAGCTCATACCTACCTTGCCATGGTACCCAGGCATGGGCATCGTTTGTAGGGTAGCCACACTTAGTCCTCCACACCCCACCCCCTCCCTTTAACCTTCTGAGCTGGGAATTAGCCCTTTGGGGCTGCTGTAACCTAACCACTGCCCAGACACCTGCTGTAGGAGCTGTTTATTTGCCTCCAGACTCCCGCAACACATCCATCTCTGGCATTCAGGTGCCCCTTGGAGGGTGGGCCCTGCGGCTGGGGTAGTGAGCAAGAGCTCTGCCTCCCCTCTCTTTGTTTTGGGCAGGACAAGATTTGGATGTGAAGTTTATAATGTACATCATTCCTAGTACAGGAGTACATGATATAATTTACAAATAAACACACTGGAGTGTGTACTCAGAAATTCTCCCTGTGCTAAGCGCTTCAGAGTATTAACTCATTTGATCCTCACAGCAACCCTGGGAGGCGCTATCATCATCCCCATTTTACAGATGAGAAAATGGAGGCAAATAGAGATTAAGGGACTTGCCCAGGGCTGCACACCTAGGAAGTGTGTGAGACCAGATTTGAACTCGGATCTTCCTGCCTGGAAGAGCGGCACTCTATCTACTGCACTACCTCATTCTAAAGCGCCTCCATTGTGTATAGTATTGCGTGCGTTGCATTGGAACACTACCAGATTATAAGTATTCTTCTCCCCCTCTGTTCCTAAATTTAGAGCGCCAAGTCTTCCTTGCAACGTGGAAGGATATTCCCAATGAGAACGAGCTGCAGTTCCAGATTAAGGAATGCCACTTGAATGCTGGTGAGTGATTGGCTAACCCACTGGGCTCTGATGTTACTACTGATGGCAATTCCAGGCTCTGCCCTTGATGACTGGATTTTGTTTTCTGGCTTGAGATTGGTCTGGTCCTTTGAAGTCTGACTGAGATTCTTCTGCATTGTTTGTTCACCCTCTCCTTTGCCAGTGCTGGCTCTTTCGTCATGCTGCTACGCTGGTGCTTCTGGCACACGCCACTGAGAGAGGGGATATGACAATTCAGGGGGAAAAAGGAAATGAGAGTCCAGGCTTTTGTTTCTAATCTGTAGCTTATTTCTTGAGGATCATGCTTGAGGTCCTTGCTAAATCCTCAGTGCTTTAAAATGTTGATTGAATTCTGTGTCATCTCTTCTGATAAATACTACTGGATTTAGAGACTCTGAGTTTCTAAGGAAACTTAGAATTTTTAGTTTTTTCTTTAGAAAATGCCCAACAGATAGTCCAGTTACTTTTGATTATAGTAGCTTCAGAAGACCTGTTAATCACTGCCTTGGCACCAAGTGCAGTTTCCCATTAATAACTACTGTCATAGATGGAATCCCTGTTGTATTTTGAGAGCCTTGTTTCTTTATTCTTTTTAGACATGCCAAGTGTCAACTTTTTCTCCAAGTAAATCTTTATTTAGCCTGCTATTCTAATGGCAGTTTACCCCGTAGCAGACAAGAACAGAACTTTATATCTATCCTTCATGAAAAATTAAGGCCTTAACCTCTTTTTCTATAGTACATTCTAACGAGGATGATGTTGGTTCTCTATTACATTGTTGTTTAATGAGTCCTCTTTTGGTGACTAAGGAAGGGAGGGCCCCTACTTCCAAATGTGAGCCTCTGAATTCCACTGGAAGCAGGAAATGAAGCGGATCATGGTCGACCGCGTCTTTGTGCTCGGCTACAGAAGAGCCTCAATTCCGATCACTTGGCTACATTCCGTGTGCTCCTCTTCTCTGAGGACAGTGTTGGCAGCAGAGTTGGTCAGGGGATCCAGGGCAAAAGGGACACGAAAGAGCAAGATTTGTTTTAGTTTTGGTTTTGGTTTTTCCTCCATAAATGGGGTAGCTAGGTGGCACAATGGCTAGAGACAGCACTGGCATCAAGAAGACTTGAGTTCAAAGCAAATCAGCCTCAGACACTAGCTGTGTGAACCTGGGCAAGTCACTGAACCCTGTTTGTCTCAGTTTCCTCATTTGTAAAATGAGTTGAAGAAGGAAATGGCAGATTGCTCTAGTATCTTAGCCAAGAAAACTCCAAAGTGGGGTCACAGAGTTGCACCTGACTGAAACGACTGAACACAAATCAACAACAATCTCCGTAAGTGAAGTGGAAGTTAGAAAAATTAGGTGTGATTTAAAAGATTAAAAAGCGAAACGACAGTAAAGAAGCGATCCCTTGATGTCAGAGAGGAAAGCCAAAAGCCATTGAGAGAAGTGACCCCCTGCTGCCTGGGCCTGGGCCCGTTGCCTCTGGCTGTGCATGTTTGGAGTGCCCTCCACAAGAGGAGGTGTCTTGGCTCCTCAAGGAGTAGTTGCAGTCTATGCTCAAGACTGAAACAGCCTTTCCGACAGAGGTGTCTCATCTTTGGTTCTGTGTCCCTAAGTCTCGCTCCTGCCTGGCTCTTCCAAGCACTCCGTGAGCTCTTTTCCATTGTAACTGCTCTTTGACTGGCGGCAACATGAATCTGGGATGACAAAATCTCCTTATGTTCTCTTAAGAACATAGAACATCTCTTTTTGTTCATTAAATCACTGATATTGCTGGGAGACAACTTGCACCTATCACATACAGCCCAGAGTGAGCTGTCCTGCATGCTTCCTGCCAGCCATAGGAGCCCTCTATTCAAGAAAGCATTGTAAGTCCTCAATTTTTGCAGTATCTGATTCAACACTCAGAGTCTAGCTGTGAGCTAAAAATACCATTCTCCCCAGCTGATCTGTCCTGATCACAGCAGTAGCAGCTCTTTAAATAGAGCAG
Source organism: Gymnobelideus leadbeateri (assembly GCA_011680675.1). Classification (NCBI taxonomy): domain Eukaryota; kingdom Metazoa; phylum Chordata; class Mammalia; order Diprotodontia; family Petauridae; genus Gymnobelideus; species Gymnobelideus leadbeateri. Next base: position 1,310,215 of record WOXC01003576.1, read on the forward strand.
CCATGCCAGAGTTGACGTCTGACAGATGGAGTCAACATACTGAGGACTTCAGGGGGCCATAGGACAGGCCTGAACCTTGACTTTGACTAGTTTACTTCATCTTGAAGAATAAATAAGCCAGGCTCCACTTGTCTAAGGCAGCATGAAGTGTTCCAGTTTAGTAGTCACTTATAAAGGGATATAAAGAGTAGATTTCTCTTTAGATAAGTTTGCATTTCTGTTTTCAGTCACACATTGCAGAGGAGTCTTTTGCCCAGTTTGAAGAAATTGATTTCCACCTTCCTTGTCTCTGATATACCTCTCCTTGGGAGGTCTCCAGCCCTCTTTTCTCTTACATATAAATATCCATCTGTTAAGAAGGAAGGAAGCCTTTACTATAAGCTGTTTTACTAACCTCCTTTGTCCTGGTGGCTGTTTACCTCCTGGAAAGCCTAGAGATTAAATGGTAATCTAGTTAGCGTGACTTGAATGCACTTTATGAGAGCATTTGTTCTGGCCTAGAGTTGTGAGGAGAGAGGTAGTTTTAATTCTTTCTCCCCACCATAGCTTATCCTATCCTCTAGATAGATCCATTTCTAAAATGGAACTCCGCTCTGTAGTCAGAACCTAATTTAGATTGGTAATTCAAATAGCATGGGATGTTCTTTTTATCAGGTCATGGTACTGTGTTTTGTACTTCCTGATGAACATTGCACCAGGTGGAAAACCGTAAGTTGTTAGCCTCTTTTGACTGAAACAAATGACCCTGTGTTCTACTTTAATTGTTGCCAGCAAAGGTATGAATATATGAGAAAGAAATGATTCTAAAAAGTTAGGGCTAGTGGACCTGTTTTAGAAATCTACCTTCCCTTGTTTCTCTCTGCTAAAACCACGATACACAACTGTATCTGGAAGCAGGGCTGACTTCTGAGGTGGAGAAATTTCAAGTGCAGCAAACTTAGACCCATTCAACTTTTGCCTGTCCTACATAGCTATTTGCGAGGGGTGTGTGTGTGTGTGTGTGTGTGTGTGTGTGTGTGTGTGTGTGTTTTCTCTCACTAGGGAAGTCATGAGAAGTCTGCAGACTCCTCCTATAAAACAGACTTTTTCTTGTGATGAACAGAAGATCCCTTGCTCATTTTCTTTTTCCCTGGGAAATGAACAGGAGTTTTGAAAGTTAGGAATCGTTTTTCACAGTTTAAAAGATATCCTGTCAAAAGGTGGAAGAAAAAGTAGCATTAATGAAACATCTAAAAATACACCAAAGAGAGCAGAAAAAAGTTCAGCCTAGGACACTGTCGAGCATGGCAGTATGGGCACCATGTCCCTGTGTTAATAGATCCTTAAAAAAAAGCCAAGTTGTATGTAATTAGGATTCGTGGTATTAGATATAATTCTCTTTATTACGTTCTTAGCATAAGGAAATATTCATCTTTGTTGATGACAGAGCTTATAGCAGTAAAAAAGAACTTTTTTTTAAAGAAAAGTAAAGCACTGGGGAATCTGCTATAAGCCAAGCATCTGACAGTGTTGTCTTGCAACCTGGTCTGATCAGTCTGACAGAGTGCTGGCTAGAGCATCTACCTTCCCCTCGAAGATTATTTAAAATTACTTTTATCTAAGATGTAGATTCTGAAGTCTTAAACAATGCATGCTAAAAGAATGGACCCTATCATGGGGCAGTTGTGACATTGGATTACTAGGATTAGGCAGTGTTTTTAATTCTCTGGCCCCTTGCCCCATGCTTTTATCTTAGATTATGTATGTATTTGGGAAGATGTGTTCATAGTATGGCTTTAAAGTATATATGGGGAGGGGGTGGGGATAGCAGTTAAGGTGATATCTTCTATTCCTATCCTCTTCACACACACACACCCCCCAAAAAGAAAGTACATTAGTGGTTCTTATAACTTCTAATTTTGTCCTTTGTAATAGGATTTCTTTATTCTTTATTTTTTAATTAATTTATTTATTTTTAGTTTTGAACATTTACTTCGATAAGTTTTAAATTTTCTCCCCCTCCATCCCTAAGATGTCATGCAATCTGATATAGCTCTACACATACATTTCTATTAAACACATTTTCACATTAGTCATGTTACATAGAAGAATTATAATGAATGGGAGAGACCGCAGGAAAGAAAAAACAAAACAAAAAAGGAAATAGTCTGCTTCACTCTGCCTTTCAACTCGATAGTTCTTTCTCTGGATATGGATGGCATTTACCATCATGAGTCCTTTGGAGTTATTTTAGGTCCTTGCATTGCTGAGAAGGGCTAAGTCTATCAAAATCAGATCCAGAAACTTGCTGTTTCTGTGAACAATGTTCTCCTGGTTCTGCTTACTTTACTCAGCATCAGTTCTCGTCTTTCCAGGATTTTCTGAGAACTTCTTTATTCTTAAAAGCACTGCTCTTAGCATTAATAAAAGCCATGGAGAAAAGTTTGTGTATAATCCACATCTTCCATTCAGCCAAAATTCTGGTAGCTGCTGTCTGCAGAGCTACAGGACGCCCCACTTCTTTCTTCAGCCAGTTCAGCGTCTAACTCCATCTTTCTCTTCTCCCCAACTCCTGCCCTCAGGCTAGAGGACTTCAGCTTATGCATTAACTCTTCAACCTTCTCAGCATATGCATTAACTCCTCAACCTTCTCACTTCCCATGAACTACTCCTCTATCCCTCTTCAGCTACACACAAAGATGGTCATACCTTTGACCTTGTGATCACCCTCATCTACCTCCTCTGTGTACAAGAAATCTGAAATACCCTTTTCTGACCATAGTCTGTGAGCTTCCCACTTCTTTCTCTGCCTTCTCATACCAAACCTTTCTCTTTATCTACACTGTGACCTCCAGTCTCTCAGCACCCCACCCCCACTCTCCATTTCTTTCAAGTCGTCCACACTGGCCACTCTTTGGGGTGCTTTTCCCCATCTTGAATCCAATTCTTCTTAAGTCCCTAGCACCTCATATCACTATTTGTGCCTTTGCCAAGCCTCAGGCTTTTGATCTCTCCCACAATCCCCACTGCCTTTACTCCTACACACTTGCTACTGAATAAAAGTAGAGAAAATTACACAACCATTCTGGTTGGGTCTGCTACAAATTTATATCATTACACAGCTTCAACTGGGCCCTCCCTGCTGCTGGGCAATCCTTCTACACCTCCTGCACCAACTCACTGTTGCCCTCTTCACAGCGGCTCTTCCAGATCTTGGCCTTCTTTAAGCCTCCCATGGCTCCTCATCCTCCTGCTGTCTCAGCTGAGAACCGTGCCTCATATTTTACACAAAAAATTTAGGCTGCTTTTCATGAGATCCTTCTTCTCCCACATCTTTGTTTCATAACACTCAGATTCCTTCTGCTGCTCTCCTTCACCCCATGCAGAAGGTACTCCTTACAAAGGCTACCCCCCTCTACCTGCCCAAGCAGTCCCGTTCCACCCTTTCTCTTCCAACAGATTGTCCCATCTGTCATCCCCACTCTGTCACTCATTTTCAGTCTCTCCCTCCCTGCTGGTCCATTCCCTACTGCTTGTAAACATATCCTTATTTTCCCCAATCTGAAGAAAACTCACTTGACTGCTTTATCCCCACTGTCTCCTCTATTCTGCTGTTTGTGGCTAAACTCCTTGAAACGGTTCTGTATAGTAGATGCCTCTAAGTTTTGGGGGCACCGCCCCCCTCCTGGTTATCATACCTGACTGATCCTTCTCTGTCGTCTTTGCTGGATTCTAATCCAGATCACACTCTCTAACCGTAGGTGTCCATCCTTCAGAGTTCTGTCCTGGGCCCTCTTCTCTTCTCCCTCTATACTCATTCATTTAGCGATCTCATCAGCTCCCATGACTTTAATTACTGTCTCCATGCTAATGATTCTCAGATCTACCTTTCCTACCTCTCTCTCTGCTGACTTCCCATCTCACTTCTCCAGCTGCTTTTCAGACATCTCAAACTGGTTGTCCAGTGTCCAGAGCAGAATTAAACCCTCCTTACTTCCAAACTTCCTCATTATTGTTGAAGGCAACACCATCCTCCCATTCCCTTAGTCTCATAACATAGTAGTTTTCCTGGAACTCCTAGTTCTCATCTCCCCCACCTCCCCCCCAATCCAATATGGCGCCATGGCCTGTTGACATCACTTTCTCAAAAACCTTCCCTCCTCTGAGACAGTCACCATGCTGGTATAGCCCCTTACCATACACACCTGTATTATTGCAGCAGCCTGTTAGGGGTTCTGCCAGTCTCAAGGTTCTCCCCATTCCAATCAATAGATCCTCCATTGATTTTCCTGAAGCAAAGGTCTGACTGTGTCACTGTTATGGGAATGGGAATCTAAGGTCTTGGCCCTTTGATAGGCTTAAGTGACTCTGAGAACCTTCCTTGATTTGAAAATATACTCTGCCCCTTAATAGGCTGAATGTGGTCACATGGAGCCTGTGGTGGGAGGCTTGTTTGTTGCTCTGTGATTGGGCAGTGTGTCAAGAGGGCTGTGACATTCTCTGAGCCAGGAGAATGCTTTATATCCCCTGATGTGGGGTTTTGCTTTGGGGCTCACTTTGAGAAGAGTTGTGTGATTTGACCAGACAAGACTCTGGGCAGTTGTTGAGCCCCCCAGCTTTGAAAACCCAGATGTTGGTGCTTCCCTCTCTGGTAACTGACTAGCTATGGATGTAATGGTCAGACAGCTGGAAGCCTGTCTGCTTGATCTATTTCTCTGTCTGCTTGTAACTTCTGTTTGTAACTTGTCTATATTCTCTGAAGTTCAGGGTGCTGATCTTTTCCTCCTGAACTAGGTAAATGACATATATTTGATGAAAGCAAGATTGTTAACCCATTTTGAGTTGCTTTCCTTTAGAAAAGCAGATCTAAGAACCTGTGTTGGCATCCACCCTGGGGATACTGGGGTGCTACTCAGTAAGCTCCAGTGGCTCCTGATCACCACTAGGATCAAATAAAAATGTCTTTGTTTAGTATTCCAGACCTTTCATAGCCTGTTACTTTCCTCCCCCACCTTTCCCACACCTCCCTCCTTACACTCTGACTAGTGGACTCACATTCCAGAAACTGGACTTGCCTTCTCTCCCTCCCCTCCCCCAGAATGCCCTCCCTCCTTCTTGTCTCTGTCTTCTGAATTTTCTGGCTTCCTTCAGACCCCAGCTAAAAACTGCGTCTTCTGCACAAGCCATCGTGCTTCCAGGGCCTTCCCTCCTGTTTATCCTGTATGTGGCTTGTTCGTACTTAGTTGTCTTCGGGTTGGCTCCCCACCTAGACTGTGAGCCCCTTGAGGCAATAACTGTCTTTGCCTTTCTTTGTATCTCTCGTGCTTAGCACATAGCCTGGCATACAGTAGGTTCTTAATAAATGCTTGTTGGCTGATTATACCAATATAAACATGGTATTTGCTTCTCCATTCATTGTGTTTTAGATATGAAGGGGTGTGGGGGGTGGGGATGGATTGTGCATGTCCTTAAAGGTTTTAAATGACTGTTGGAGTTTCTGTTTATTTCTAGACACTGTTTCCAGCAAACTGCAAAACAACAATGTTTATACTATTGCCAAGAGAAATGTGGAAGGGCAGGACATGCTGTACCAGTCCCTGAAACTCACTAATGGCATTTGGATATTGGCAGAGCTCCGTATCCAGCCAGGAAATCCCAACTACACGGTAAGTCCTGCCAGCCCTACCAAGGAGGGGGAAAGATGTTTTTTTGTTATTTTTCAGGGGGCTCTGCCCTTTCCTCTTTTCCAGCACATACTGTTCACAAATCATGGCAAACGAATACTTAGCACCAGTGAGTACTTAGAGAGAATGAACACCCTCTAATCTCTAATCAGCTCTGAAGCCATTCTCCACCCAGCTGATTCCAGAAGCATGAGTGTTTACCCCACATGAACTCACATCCTGAGAAACGCCAGGAGACTCACAAGTCTGTGACCCCCCTTTATCACTGGATGTGAGGCAGATTTGTGCTGATCTCCAGCAGCCCATTGGGAGGCTTTTATGGGGAGAACCCCACATGTTTGAAGTAAATGTTGTGATGAAACTTGGATCACACTGAGCCACATATACAACAGCAGCTTCCTGTTTGCTTTTTGTCTGTGGCCACTAAGTAAGCTGTTGTTGGTCTTGTGCTAATTGCCCTGGCTCCTTAGCTTCCTGTTCCCTCACTCAAGTCAGCCGGAGCAGCTGTGTTTCTTAATAAAACTTGGACTGTCTCATCAGACCTTGAATCTTTTACTTAGTTATTTGTAAACTGGAGAGTTTTAGGATTCTTCCAGAAGTATGCATTCTTCCTAGACCTTCCTGCCTGGCCAGTTTCTCTCATTGGAGTTCTGTGTTGTGCCTCTAGCCCAGAGGGAAGTTCTTTCTTTCCTTGGCTATTTCTACTGGGGCTGCTTCTCTGTGTGTTTTAAAATCAGTTGTGTAAACTCCACTGTAAGCCTTACCAAAGTTCATCAGTTTTCAAAATAGAACTGCTGGTATACATTATGAGGGTGAGAGAGAGAGAAAAGAGGAGAAAAGAGAGACACACACCTCACATAGGCCAGCCCTGCCAACACAGTGACATCATGGCACAGCTAGCCTGTGGAAGTGCTTTCCACCTCCCTTGTCTTATGGATTTTTTTTTATTACTGACTTAACAAATATCAGGAAACATGGTCATTTCTGTATTTAAATAACAGAAGGAGGGGCTCATGTATGAACCTGTGGGTCTTGATTAAAGTTTATGTTGAACTTGATGTGATAGTACCAACAATCCCTTGCTTGTCTGTGACTCTCTTGATCTTCTTTTCACTCTATTCTCTGTATTTTTAAGTTTCATTGACACTTTTTCTTTTGTATGGCTATCATTCCCTATGCATCCTCTCCAGATAAATAAATTAATTAATAAGGAGACAGATAAGTGCTCTCCCTTGTACTAAATTAGTAAACAAGCAAAACAGTCGAACATTGTTCTGTCTGAAAATATATGTCTCATTCTGCACCTACTGAGTCACCTCTTTGCTGAGAAGTCAGTTGCTTCCTCCTCAGTTTCATGGTTGGTCATTACATTGATCTGGGTTCTTGAGTCTTTCAAGTGTTGTAGCATTTGTATCAATTATTCTCCTGGTCTTGCTTATGTCCTTCTGCATATCTTCATACAAGTCTCCCCATGCCTTTCAGAATCCATGCCTTTTTTCATTTTTATAATTTAATAATATTGTTAAATTCATATATTATTAATTTGTCTAACCATTCTTCAGTTAATGGACTCTCATCTTATTTCTGTTTCTGCTACAAAAAAAATTGTTACTATAAATATTTATGTACGTATAATAGAATATGGGCCCTTTCTTTTGTCTCTGTTCTCTTTGAGGTATCTACTATTGGTATCACTGGGGCTAAGGAGGTTTTGAGTATAGTATTGAATTGCTTTGCAGAGTTGTTGGATAAGCTCACACTTCCAGTCTGGATCAGTCAGCACAGTGCTAAGTGCTGGCCATACAAAGAAAGGCAAAAGACAGCCCCTGCTCTCAAGGAGCTCCCAGTCTGACATGGGAAACATCATACAAATAGCTGTGTACAGATGAGGTTGATGCAGGGTAAATGGGGGGTCATCTCAGAGGGAAGGCAGTAAGATGAAGGGAGCTGGGCAGGGAAGGCTTCTTGCAGAAGATGGGAGTTAACATTTTTTTTTTTCAATTTTATCTTACTTTCAGTTTTAGATTCTCCTCCCTCCAATTGACTAAATACAAAACCTGTTACAAATATGAAATTGTGCAAAACAAATTCTTGCCATGTTCCAAAAAAGAAAGAAAAAGGTTGAAACTTTAGTTGAAACTTGAAGGAAGCCAGGGTAGCTAAGAGATGGAGATGAGAGGACATTCTAGGCATGGAACTCACCTGATGGCTTGTGAGGGAGCACTCAGAGGGTTCTAGAGCATGTGGAGGGGTGTGAGTGAGGTTGAATACTGTGATGTGGTCAAAGCTGCACTATAGGAAAATCAGTTTGACAGTAGAGTGGGGAGAGACATATTAAAGAATGTTAAGGGGTCCCCTGTATTTGTCTTTTTATGTTGCTATATTTTCCATAAACACTGGACCCAGATTATACATGAGGTCCTGAACACATTAAGGACAGAATCCCCCCCCAAGCTGACATAATTTGTTGTTCGCACCCCAAGCTGGATTCCCCGTGTGTCAAGACACAGACTTGAGGCAAGGAGAACAACCTGCAGGTTATTAAAATTGTCTAGGGCTGAGATGAAGAGGGCCTGCGTAAACCAGAGTGTTGGCAGTTTCAAAGGAGAAAAGGGGGCATGTGGAGGAGATATTATGAAGATAAAATCAATAGGCCTTAGCAGCCTTAGGGTATCATTTGGGAGAAGGGGGTGTAAGTGAGAATGAATTGATGTTGACACCATTGTTGCAGATCTGGGTAACTGGGAAGGTGGTGGAACCATGGACAATACTGAGAAAGTTAGAAAGAGGGGAGGGTATAGAGGGGCAGATAATGAGTTCAGTTTTGGATGTGTTCATCTAGTTTGAGGTGTCTCATAGGCAGTTGGATATGTGAGACCAGAGGTAGGGCAGGGATGGAGGAGAGAAAGAGAGAGACTGACTAAGATTAATAAGTAAGCTGTATCTGCACAGAGATAATTATTGCAACTGTGGGATCTGATGAGATCACCAAGTAAAAGAATATAGGGAGAAGAAAAGAAGGGCCAGGGCAGGGCCGTCACCATGGTTGCGTTACTGTGTCTGTCTTCCCATCACCCCTCCAGCGATTGTTTTCCTTTTTTGCCAGTCTAATGGGTATGAAATGGAACCTTAGAGTTGTTTAGATGAATTTCCCTTATTAATAATGACTTAGGGCATTTTTATAAGATTATTGGTAGCATAACAGTTTTCTTTTAAAAAACTTAAACAGTTATCATTGGTCATTCCACCATTTGGGGTTATGAAAACCAGAATAGTTTCATAATAGAACTATCTTCTCCCTGTAGAAACAGTTATACAGATGGCACTTGAACATTCCCAGACTAGCTCACAAAAACCTATAATGTAGTTGAATTTCATTAATAAAAGTTCCCTGAATCCTAGGTCTAGGGAGCCAAGGAACTATGTAGGTGAGTGGAAGAGAGAAGGCCACCTTCCTAGAGCCAGAAATAGCTGTAAAACAACCTTTGACTTTCATGTCTACATGCCCCCCCCACCATGAAAACAACTTGAGGACCTCCTAAGCCTTCCAAAGATTGTTTACATTTTTAGTAAAGGAAATATTTTTAAAAGGCTGATGGACAAATAGGCAGGCCATGTGGAATGACTATAGGGAGATGGCCGACCTCCAGTCTTCCATTCCTCTACTTCTCCTATAGATTCTCTAAAAATGTGGTTGAGTTTGTAGAGCAAGGATGTCAAGTTAGCTGATCCTTTGGATCCACAGCAGATTGATTCTAGAACTTGGACCAAAGTAAAGATCCATATTATAGATAAAGACATCTTTTCTACATAATTTAACACAGCGTAGACTGATCTTGATATTCGTGACATTCTTAACGCCTCTTTTTTTTGAAAGAGATTTTGAGGAATTTCACCTGGCCTATATTTTAAACAGAAGGCTCTTTTGATATATATATTTTTTAAATATAGATGTCTAATGTCATTGTTGTAGTGATAACAAAGGTTAGGGGGAAGAGAGAGGAATAGATAGGTATTAAGTTAGCTTCTGTGTGTTGATATGCAGAGGTAAATAAACTTGGCCTACGGGCAGGCATTTCTGCCTTGTTAATAGCCATTCACATATGTGTAATCTTTTAGTTTCAGTGTTTTGAAAGGCTTAGTTATTTGTCCACTGCCCCTGTGAAGTTAGGTAATGCAAATGCTCACGTTAAATGGCCTAGCCATGTGACCATGGGTTTCTCAGGCTCCCTGAGCTCCCTCCCTTTTCTCATCTGTAAAGTGGGGCTATAATAGCACCTGTCTCAAAAGGTTGCTGTGCAAGTCAGAGGAGGTAGAAAGAATGTCAAGCATTTTGCAAACTTTAAAGCCATAAGTAGATCTTTATTACTGTTATCATTGTTGTTATTTTCACAACTTCTAAGTGTTGTAGTCTGGTCTCCTAACTCCAAATGCAGCCTACTTTGTGCTCTACCACGCCATGTCTGTGACGCCTTTCATGCAGTGCTTTCTCAGTCAGCAAGCTCGAGGAAGTTTAATGTATGGAAGGGGCACAAGAGACTTATCAAATGCTTGAAAAGCTCTTTAGTGGAAGAGAAAGTAAATTTCCCTGTGACTTCAAAGGGCCAGAAGAGAAAAATTACAGAGAAGCACCTTTTGATTCAATATAAAGAACTTTCAGAGCTCTCTAGCATAGAAGCAAGCTGACTTCCGTACAAAGTGGTAAGCTACCATCACTAGAAGTATTCAGGCAGACACTGGCTAACCTGTCAGGGTGTTATGGAAGAGATTCCTAGGTTGACTTGGATAACTGCTCTTTTCAACTTTGAAGCTTTGAGTCTAAGCAAATGAGTCTTTCTAAGCTTATTGTCCCTTGTTAATTGCTGTTTTTCTCCTATTCGGTAAACTTATAATGCCCTAGACTTAAATAATACCTTTCTGCTAAAAAACTTCTAACTGCTATGTATCTGTGATTTTGCAGTAACTGAAAGAGGCCATAGAAAATGGAAGCACTTTTGCATGAATATAACAGTTAGGAGGGAAAGCATCAGTTGGAAAAACATCTTTGCAGCAGATTTTGATAAGGATTTGCTATCCAAGATCTGCTGCCTAGTAAAGTAACACGAAGATATGAGACCAAGGGTCTTAAGGCAAATTCTCAGAAAAATTGCAAACTGTTAACACTATGTGAAAACATGCTTCACATCACTAATAAATAAGAGAAATGTAGGTCAGAATTGCACTGTTTCACCTCATACCTAGTAAATTGGCAAAGATAGCAAGAGCTGAGGATAGTGTTGGCAGGACTGCAGAAAGACTGGCACAACACTCCCTCTTGGTGATGCTGGTCTGATCATTATGGAAGATTGTATGTAATTAGACTTAAAAGAGTCCCTTCAGTGTCAGTCTCCACAGGTTTCTGTCCCTGCTGGGCATGAGCCCCAGGAAGTTAAAGGTGCCGGTTAACACAGAAACCAGTTTCCCAGCATCTTTTTTTTTTTTGTAGTAAACAAAACTGGAAACATAAATGCCCATTGTTTGGGAAATGGCTAAACCAGTTGTGGGCACATGAATGTAAGGGAATAGTGCCGTGCCATAATCAGTGACAAGGATGAAGAATTCTGGGGAGACTTACATGAGTGATTGATTCCAAAGTGAAGTCAACAGAATGAGGAAAAGTCTATACACAATGATGTTGCCATGTCATGTAAACAGGAACAGAAATGGTAGTTGAATGCTAATTAGAATCACTAAATCTGGTGCCCAAGAAATGAAAAAGTGTCTTCACTTCCCGATCATTGCAGAAGGTGTAGTATTGCATAGACTGTCATACATGCTTGTTTTGATGCGTAGTTTTACTGAACTATTTGCTTTCTTTTTTCTCTCTTTAAATCTTTGTTACTAGGAGTGGCTACCTTCAGGGTGTGTTCAGAAATGAAGGTGATTTTAAAACAACATATATCAATAAAAAATAAGATTTAGAAAAAGATACTTTGGAGCTCATGCAATATCCTTGTGAAAGAGAAGACTAGAATTTTTATCTCTTTGTTAATGGTTATGTGACCATGAGCAATCTTAAAGTCTCAGCCCACCCTTTCTGATGTAGTATACTCTGTTGTATACCATGCCATGTTTTCCTTTTTCAGTCTCTTAATTTATTATTATAAATTATCAGTAATTTATCAGTAAATTATCAGCAAAAATATCAGTAAATTATCAGCACTTCATTTTGTAACTTACTGTGATTTCTATTGCATTGATTCCTTCCTGACTAAAGAGGTTTATCATAGACTCCAGATAGAATCACAACACAATTCAGTCTACGTAGAATCCTCATTTACAGATGGGACTGATTGGTTCAAGGTCACAAGGTCATAAGCATCCAACTTGGCCTTTGAACCCAGTCCTCTGACTCTAGGGCCATTGTACTTTCTACCGTTGCTATCGTATAAATTAAGACAAAATCCCAACATCCAGACTGACTTAATAAGAACAGACTCCTTATTCTGAGACTACTATGACGCCTTTTGCCCCTGGAAGACATGGGGGACAATTCCCTTTAGGTTATCATTGGCCTCCATGCTAATTAATCTTCCTTCTCTGGATTTCTTTAACAGCTGTCTCTGAAGTGTCGAGCTCCTGAAGTCTCCCAGTACATCTACCAGGTCTACGATGGAATCTTGAAAAACTAAAAGACTGAAAAATGGAGGCGTCTTAAGGCCCCTGCCATCTGTGTGAACCAAGAACTCTAACTGGAAGCAATTGTGTTGATGTGTAGACTCTTGAGTCCAAACCACCCTGACCCACCAAGGTAGTGATTAGTGTACTAATGTGTGCTGATGTTAGGACACAGCCCTCTGGATAGTTTTACCTGCCCACAGATGTCTGTAAGCCCTGCTCTGCCCACTCCCTGCCTCGTCACCTGTGAGCTTCTCCACCCTGTGCCAATGGCTAGCGTTTTCTAAACCTGCTTTAGGGCCTAGTTTGTTATTTTGTAATTGAAAACTCATTTCAAAAATCAAAAAAAAGAAAAGGGAAAAACCTGTTTATTAAAGCAAGGAAAAGTATCATTGAATCATGAATTGCACTTTATTGTTTTGTATTTTTTTATACATATTGAAATTTTTTTTTGTTAGTGTAACAAGTTGGAAAGGCAAAAAGCAACTGCCCCTTGGTAACTGAGCAAAGCTCAGGGAAGGGGAGATGCCAAGTCAGAGTTACCATTCTCTCTGGGATGCATGTTTTCAGGGGAAGCGACTTCATCCCCAGTTAATTGAATTTCCAGTGATTTTTTTTCTTTCACTTTCTCCTTCAGGCAGTGTGCTTTCCCTGATTTTGTTTTCCCCAAATTGCTCCACTTTTGGACAAACCAGTCTCCCTTACTTGGTGATTCCAGGGTGCTGGGGATTTGGAGGAGGTCCCTGATTCCAATTTTGCAACTGAGAGAGACAGAAATGCAGCTGTCAGCCCTGGGGGTCATTGAGTGAAAAGATTGTGACTCTCTGCTCTGCCCCTGGCCAGATGGATGTGGTGGAGGCCCAGGGCTGATTCCCACACAGGTCCCACTCCCTGAAATCCTCCTGTTAGATGGGATGGAACCTGGATGGTATCTTTGATCTCACAACCGCTGAAGCTGAGGCCCAGACAGGAAAGGGATTCCCTGAGGTTTGGATATTCTGGTCCCCTTCTTGCACGCCATCCCACTGCCTTTCCCTTCTTCCACTGCCTTGTATGTCTTGTTCTCTGTGCCTGTCTGTGTTCTCCCTGCTGATCTTAGCACCCCCTTCAGTCCAGCAGTTTTCCCAGTGTTCCCAGTGCCTGCCAGTCACATGAAGGAGCATGCTGTAAAATACAGATACCACTGAGGAATTAGCCCCCATTCCCACAGGCCCTGGGCCCAGCAGGTTCAGCTTAATGAAAATATATGTTGGAACTGCCACAAATCCATTGTCCTGCTCACCTTCAGCACCTAATTTCTGTAGACGCTTAAGATTAGCTTGGAAGGGGTTGTCAGTTTTTTCACCACACAGTATCCCAGGAGCTCCCCCTGCCCCTCCTTTGTGCTCAGACATGTATTTTGAAGAATGTTACCACATCTGAAACACCAACTTTGTTTTATTATTTTCTCCTCCGGGGACTTGCTCTGGTATGGCCCTTTTGCTGTTAATCCCTACAACATCAACCTGGATCTGTGGGTGCCACTGGCCACCTCCAGCCCTGGCTGGTATTTCCTGAGCTCTAGGGCCTTATTGGAGGCTGAGGAAAGGGATGCATGTTCTTAAGATTCTCCTGAGTAGACCTCAGATACTTTTAAGACAGAAGACCACTGGTCACTCACCCTGTCAGCTCTCAAATTCTGGGGATTCCCACCAATCTCAGGAAATGGACTGAATGTCAAGAGTGCTCTAGAGGACATTTGTTTTGTTTCCAGAAAATGAGGGAAGAGACCCACCAGATGGCCCATATTGTTGATTGTTCATGATAAAACAAGCTTGGCTTTAGTGACCAGACAGGAAGTGGGAGTCCCCCATCATCCTGGTATGTGCCACAGGCATCCCAACAGCCAGGATTCTGCTTTGTGTGAGGTATGCCTGGCTTAGACCACTTGTAGGTCTGGGAGTGGCTCTCCTCAAACCAGCTTTAAGGCCTTGTGAGAACCTAAGCCAGGAGTCATGGGGAGGATACCTCCTGGCACGTGACACCAGCTGGTGTCTGGCAGTGGTTGTGAAAGGTGTGCATAGAGGTGGGAGCATTAGCCCAGTTGTCTGCATGTATGTCAGGAGAAGAGGACAAGAAGGACCATGAGGTCTGCTAAATTGGCATTATTGGGGTAGCATGGAGAGCTTCTCCCATGATGATTCAGCGTCTTTGCTGAGAAAGGCAAGCCTGGGGACAGTGAGGAAATGTTTAGGGGAAGGGGTTGGACAGTTGGCTTTATGTAAGGATGTGTGCCTCTTCCCTAAAATGGGAAGGCCCAAAGTGGTTCCAGTCACCGTCAGCCATGGGGTAGGGATCGTCCTCACTTGGCCAAGTGTGGAGTGAGCCAGTCTGGGACATCTTGGTCTTTTGGAAAAGTTGGTCACGGTGGCACCTTTACCATGTGTGCTTACACATGGAGCACAATCTCTCCAACTCTCTTTCAGAGGGAAACAGATTTTAACCAGCTCTACATTCTTTCCCTTTAGTGCTTTTGGACCACACCTAACTGAACTGAGTGTGTGTATGTGTCTGTGTGTGTGTGTGTGTGTGGCATGAATGCAGGGGATAAAGGGAAAAAACCACCCAGAATGATGTTGCTGTCCAGAGGTTCCTTCCAAGTGTCTCCCCTCCTGGGCCTGGACTTTATATGTGTCTGTTCTGTAAAGTTTGAAGCTGTGGAAACAGGCGGGGTGGGGGTTGGGAATGGGGATGACTATACCACCCTGGGAATGCTTGTCATTCTGTTATCCCCTGCTGGAATCTCTTGGGGGGGGCGGGGGGGACGGGTTCTTGGCCTGGTGTCCTTGTCAATAAACTCATTTACAAAAAATAAAAAGTGTGGTGTATACTTTGTTCCCTGAGCTGAAGCACTTGCAGAAAACACAGCTAAGCAGAGAAACTATCGGAACCCAACCTGGAATGGTCATTGCATCACCCTCCTGTACTCCTTATTCTCTGTCCTGTTGGGCCCTGGCCCTGGGTTTCTGCTGTTGCTCAGACACAGTATCTGAAATTGGAATGATGAGGATTCACAGGTTTGTGAAGACATCTCCTGGCAGCCCTTGTGAGCCACCACTCCCCCCATACCCTACTGCCCACCCCAGCTGCATACACCCAAAAAGCAGTGAGCAGTTAAGGGATAAATCCCTATCTACTTGATCAGCCTCTGTCCTTAATCCTCACCAGTCTCAACCCAACTTCCACAAGACACCCAGATTGCTCCAAGGGCATCTGCCAAACAAGGGCAGCTGCTTCCTTCCTGCTCCAAGGCAAGCAGCCAAGGAAGCAGAGGGTGGAGAGAGCCTTAGGGGCTGGAACCACTGCCACTTGAGGGGCCTTCTGTTGATCTGCCCCGAATCAGAGCTCCATCTTCCTGCCTTCCTGTGCATCCCACTGATTTTTCAGGTTTTGAAAGTAGGTCATTACTAATACACCTCACAAATCAGACCTTAACCCCTACCTTATTTCAGATTACATGGGAATGCCAGTTTGCAAGCCTAGCATCTGACTGGGGGACTCGGGGTAAAATTTCAGGGAAAATCTAACCTCTGTTCCCATTGTGTCTATATTCCCTGTTCTCTGGGGAAATAACCATTCAAATTCCCTGTAAATCAGGAGTTCTTAAGCTAAAGTCTGTTGTTAAAAAAATTAATTTGATAACTATATTTCAATAAAGCTGGTTTCCTTCATAATCATATGTACTTAGGCATTTTAAAAACATTCTGAGAAAAGGTCCGTAGGTTTTACCAGATTGTTAACAGTATTCATGACACAAAAAAAGGTGAAGAACTCCTGATGTGAGTGAAGGTTTCCATTCAGAAGATCATGCTGACTACCTGGAAGATAAGAATCCATGACTTTGGTCCCTAGACATGTAGCAGTTTTCCTGGTTGTGTTGGTGAAGATGGCAAAGAGAGCTAGGAAGTCTATCTGGTTTTCTGTAATGTTCTCTGGACCAGTGATTTAAAGGTGACTCCAAACTGGAGAATGCATCCATGTGACCTCCACCTCAGACTGCATGGAGCAGGGTATCAGTCTGGTATTAAAAAACGAGTAGTTCTTGAAACATTTGGGAAAACATTCTCACCTATTGGCTCACTTTCTTCTCTTCAACTTAATGGGAAAACTGGTAGAAAGCCATCTACCCCAATCACCTTTGCCATGTGTAGGAAATTAAAATTTGCTTGTCTCAGGAAGCAAGTCTGGAACTGGGCAAGCACCCACTCTTAAAGGTAGCCATTGCTTTTTCACCCCTTGTTACCAGAATGTCAATCTCGTAAATTCCAGGATCAAAGGTGAACCGGCAGAAAAACTGCCAAGGAGTCCCACACCCGTTTATATCCGTGATTGCTTTTCCTGGCTTCACTGAGGGGCCCAGATTTCTTTTTCCCCACCACCCCCAGCTCCAGTAGGCAAGAGCCTGTTTATTTTAATACCTGCTGTGGTACTCGGAAAAGCTAACACCTCCCCCGTTGTTACCCATTTCTAGCTCCTGAACGCTAATCCTAGAATTCCAACCAACCCCCAGACAATAATATTAGCTGCAAGGATGTTTCTTGAAAAGTTTCCGAGTTGGCTTCAAACTCTTCATCTCATTTTCTCATTTAGCTTACGGCCTGCCATCCATAAGGCTGCCAACAAAGGGAGGAGATTCTAGGCTGGAAATTGGGGTTCCAGGGGTTTTATTAACAAAGAATGATGGTGTAGTGGAAGAATGCTGAAGTCAGAAGGCCTCAATTCATTCTGGCCCTGCTACTTACTACTTGAATGACCTTGAGAAAATCTCTTTGCTTCTTTGTTCCTTGGTTCCATTTGTGTAATATGGGGGGAGGGGGAGAGGGGTTTGGGGGTAAGAGTTTACTGCATGATCTCCGAGAGCACTTTCAGGTCTAAATCCTAGGAACTTTCTAGACATTAGAGTAGTGGCTCTTAACTTGGGGTCCACCAGCCTACAAGGGGTCCATGCAGAGATTTCAGAGGTCTTGAGAATTTGGTTGGGGAAAAAATTTCATCTTTATTTTCACCAGCCAATTGCTAAATTTTTAAAAAATAATTTCTTTCAATTTGGAAGTTTTAAAAAAGTATATTCTGAGAGAGGGTCCATATGTTTTTACCAAACTAATAAAAGGGTTCATGACAAAAGATGCATAAGAATCTCTAAGCTAGGGCAACTTTTTAAGGCCATCATGCTGTTTGAGACTTTTTGTTGAATTGGGTGAGAAAGGGAAGGGAATAAGCACTTATGTACCACCTAATATGTGTGTTTGGCACAGTGCTGAGCACTTTTTTTTTTTACACAAATAACTCATTTGATCCTCAAAATACCTATAGGAGATAGGTAATACTATTATCCCTGTTTTACAGTTGAGGAAACCAGGCAAACAAGCTAAATGACTTGCCTAAGGTGACACAACTAATAAGTACCAGTTCACATTTGAACTCAGGACTTGCTAATCCTAAACCCAGAGCTCTAACCACTGTACCACCTAGATGCCTCCGGGTGGTCTGAGAAGAGTGAATCTGGAAACTCCACCTACATACACTCCTGAGTTCAGATACCTCTGACCCTTCCCCTTCCCTCCTGGTCAAGCAGCCTCCAAATCCAAATAGGGGTTCAGGATATTTTAATAGTGTTTAAGAAATAGTCAGGAACCAAGGACTTTGGCCCTTGTCTTTCCAGACCATTTCTCTGTTATTTCCCACTGGAAGAAACTGCCCTATTAACAATGCAAGTGGGTTCACAGGTTCCTCACCTTTCCAGCCCCCCTGCAGCAGGCATTTCTAGTCCTCACCAACCCAGCCTGAGGCATATTAACAGACCCAATTGCATATTTGTGTATATTCAAAGAGGTGACTTTTAAATTTTCAGCCAACCTCTGTTCAAGCTGAAATAGGGCTGTAGCAATAAGGAATAGAAATGGCAGAGTGGAATTGGAGACAGGTTAAGGCCCCAGAGGATGCCATAGGCAGGGCTTTGCTCCATCCAATCCAAAGTTTTCCCAATATGTATTATAACATAAGTCCACTTATCCCCAACCTGGCCTAGTAACTGAGCATACATACTATCTCAACTCTGTACCTTGCCCCTGGCTGCCATCCGGCCGTCCCTCCCTTTCTGTCTGGGTTGGGTTTGTGGCCAGAAAGAGCCCAGCTGGAGGGAAGAGAAAAACGTTCTGTTTTGAATGTTGCACATTTCTAAGGGGGTGGGGGAGAGGGGAGCTTCTTTTTCCCTGGAAAGGTATGAACGTGAACCCACGGGTTACACAAAAAAGATCCCGAGCCCAGAGCTCTGAGCCAAAAAGGAAAAAGTAGAATTAGACTTTTGTTCTCCTGGTTCCCCTCTCCTTCCTCTACCCTTATTCAGAAAATGAATAAAAAGGGGGAAAGGCGGGGCAGGTCAGCGTGATGGATTGGATGCTTTGTTGTTTCGAGTTCCCAAACTCAGCGCGTGCCTAACATACTCAGGCTTGTTCCAGGAGGTAAAACTGTAGACTGGGGGGGAGGGGGAGTGGGGGCAGAAATCCGCTCCCAGCTGTTTGAAGGCGGGTCTCCCCTCATCACAAGCGGTACGAAGTTACCTCGTCTCACCCCAACACTCAGGCAGGGTGCTGACCATGGTAGAAAACCTAGACCTAGGGGCCAGGACAGTTCTGAGTACAGTCGACACTTGCTGACCGCTTGGACAGAGGAAAGCCAAAAGTAAGGATTGGAAAAAGCCAACTCATCCTTAGTGCTACTCTCCTTCCTTGCCCCCTCCTACACCTCCCCCAGACTTGTGCTGACCTGATCTCAGAACCCTTTGGAACTGCCTCATCCCCGGTCCTTACAAGTCTATGTGTGGAGGCAGGGGGTCTTATGGTTATACTTAAAAATACCCACTGGAAAGAGGGAAGGAGTAGGAATGGGGAAGGGGATTTGGGAAAAAGATCCCCCCCCCCCCCATAAAGGACTAGGGAAAAAAAAGGTTGAATGAGTGAATGTGTCAGACTCAGGGACCCAGCGGAATCCCAGATCAGGGTTCCCCCCCAACCTTCCTGCCCGGCCCCCGCTCTCCTCCCTCCCTCCACTGCGAGCAACGCGGGCTCCGGAGGGAGAGAAGGGGCAGGAGATTTAAAAAACAAAAAAAAAAAACAAAAAAAACCCCAAAACAACCCCTCCAATCTCAAAACCTTCCTTCTCATCTCCTTTCCCCCACCCTATTTCAGCAGGTAGGGGGCGTCCCACCCCCCCCCCCGCCCCCCAGGCCGGGGAGCCGGGGAGGGGACAGCGCCGGATACAGGGGGAACCCTGGCCCCGGGCCCAACGGGGCTGGGGGCATCTAAGACGGCCCCGGGTAAGCGGCCGAGTTGGCCGGGGGTGGAGGTGAGGGCGGGGGAGAAGATGCCGTTATGGGTGGGGGCGCACCAGGTGTGAGCCAGCAGTGGTGGGGTGGGGGTCGGCATGGGGGGTGGAGAAGGCCAAGGACGCCGGGCCGGGGCGGGGGAAGGGGGGTGCCGGCGGCGATGAGCTGGGGAAACTGTGCGCTTGGGGCCACGTGAGAGGGCTGGTGTTTGGGGTGGAGGGGAAGAGAGATGGGGGCGGGAGGGGGTGAGAGTCTGTGGGATGTAGAGAAGCAGAAGCGGAGAAGCTGATCGCCCTGAGAAAGGTGATGGGGAATGTCGCTATAGGGAGGCAGGGGTAGAGGTAGAGGATGCAACTAAGGACTCCTCCGTGCCTGGGCTACCGCCTATAGGAACTAGAACCTGGCTCCCTCGTGCCTGGGCTTGAGGCCAGGACAGAGGCATGTGAATGCCTCTGCCAAGGTTTACCTACATCCAAACGTGCATAGCCCAGCTGGGGCACACCCTGTCTAGCCCTCACCTTCCTTAGGTGCCCAGGCTATGGGTCTTCAGGGAAAGAGATGCCAGCCCCTCGGTCAATCCCTTTCTTTTTCCCAGGGCTGATTGCAGTTCACAGGCCTTGGGAGGGTTTACAGAGGTCTCAGTCCTGTTTTTATAGACTGCAGTCTTCTCCCCCATCACCCTTTCTGGGGGCTGAGATTGAACTATTTAGAGAAATGCATGGCATTGGTGGATGGTGGGATTACTCTATTGCCTTCCCCACATTCCAGTAGGGTCCAACATAGTGATGGCAGTGAGAGGCAAGGCACTGTGGCTAGATCAGACCTGGGCTTTCCCCGGACAAGGCCTGGGGACTTCACTCCCCTTCTTCCCCCAGCCCAATACTGTTACCCTGCTGTAGTGGCTCTTTCCTTCCCTGCCCCCAAGAGAATGCCTGCATTTCTGATGTGATCGTGGAGTGGGGACATAGTAATCAAGGCACAAAGACAGGCAGGGCCTATCTCGAAACCAACCAGGAATAGGCAATCCTGGGACAGCCTGAGTGTCTCCCTTCCAAGCTCCAGGTCCTGCACTGTGTGCTGCAGATGGTGGCAAAAAGCAGCAGCCAGGGCCCTTGGTGCGGCCTCTGCAGCTACAGCTACTCACTCCTTTCACAGGATTTCCTTCAGTCCTAGGGATGGTTTGTTATGTAATTAACCTAACAGAAGCTGCTTGCTGGCCAAGCTGTAGTGCCCTTGAGTATCCATAGTTCTGGAGGGTGAGAAGGATGTGGGCACGTTTTAACAGCTGGTTGGCCTCTCCAGCTTGAGTGGAATGAGGTTTAAAGTACCCATGTGTACATGGAGAAAATAGGACCCACTGAGAATACACATAGTAATCAGGATACCCTGCAGACTTGCATGGCATCACAGGGATCCTCTCTAAGGGGACATCTAGCATGGGCTTAGAAGATAGCTGCTGTGCTTGAACTAACTAGGCACCACCAAACATAGAAACAGATGCAGGCATGCAGATAAATGTGGAGGACCTGAATGGAGTTCATCTAAGGTTCTCCTTGGTTATCTTGCCTAAAGTCTAGAGCAGGGAGAGGAAAGGAATGGGAGTTTTATTTAAACTGCCCAGAATAGGGAAGACGGGGAATCTACCAGGACACAGAGTCAGGAAGCACTGAGTTCAAATCTGACCTCAGACACTTACTAGCTGTGATCCTGGGCAAGTCACTTAACCCTGTTGGCCTCCGTTTCCTCACCTGTAAAATGAGCTGGAGGAGGAAATGGCAAATCACTCGGGCATCTTTGCCAAAAGAACCCCAAATGGGGTTCAGACACGACTGAATAACCAGGACGCGTCTGAGTCAGGTCTCTTTCCCCTGCAGGCCTTCCGGAAGCCGGGGAGCAGAGGCCGGCAGGGACAGCAATGGTCGGTGCTGACGGTGGCTGAGCCCCCAGCCCCTGGAATATGCAGCCCGGGGGGTCCTCTGGAGGCAGCGGCGAGGACGCGGAGGCGGAGCGGGGCCGGAGGCATGGTCTCCACCTATCGGGTGGCGGTGCTGGGAGCGCGAGGCGTGGGCAAAAGCGCCATCGTACGCCAGTTCCTTTACAACGAATTCAGCGAGGTCTGCGTGCCCACCACCGCCCGCCGCCTCTATCTGCCCGCCGTCGTCATGAACGGCCACGTGCACGACCTCCAGATCCTAGATTTCCCGCCCATCAGCGCCTTCCCTGTCAACACGCTGCAGGTAGGGAGTGAAAGTGGTTAGTTTGTCTGTTGGGGAGGGGCAGCATTTGAACTCCACCTTCCATTTGACTCCTACCCTATCTTCATAGACTGCTTTCATTGGAATCCGCCAAAATTGGGGTTCCAGTCCCCAGATTGCATGTTAGGAGCTAGGCAAATCCATTTTTTGTTTAGTCTAAATCCCCTTTTAAAGCTGGGGGATGTGCTCTGAATAGGATTTGTAAAGGGCAGCTATCATTAATTACTTGCCCCAAATTACAAAGTAGTAAGTGGAACAGGATTTGAACTCAGGCCTCAGACTCCAATCAATACTAACATTTTTCATCACTACACTGCCTTTTCTTGTCCAACCTCCTCCTTTTACAAGGGAGGAAGCTGAGACTTAGTGTGAATTGACCAAGTTAAGCTAATAGTAATAGGGATAGGAACTGGACCTGTAATTTCATTGACACAAGGAACTAACTCCCTCTCCCCATGCTGGTCCTCACCTTCTCTGTAGCTTATGTCTTTCAGAGTTGCCTGGAACACTAAGGGGTTGTGACTTGACCAGGGTCAAAAAGTTTTCAGTAAGACTTGAACCCAAGTAATCAGTCAGTCAATCTACATTTATTAAATTCGTATTAGGCACCGGGCACTAAATGCCAGGTATACAAAGAAAGGTAAAAGACGGTCTGTGCTCTTAAAAAACCCACAGTCTAATGAGAAAGTAATAAGCACACATTCTTTACTTTTATATTTTCTCTTTTTTGGCACACATTATTTACAAACAAGCTATGTACAGGATAAATGGGAAATAAGCCACAGAGGGAAGGCATTAGAATTAAGGGGGATTGGGGCGGCTAGGTGGCCCAGTGAATAGAGCGCTGGCCCTGGAGTCAGAAGGACCTGAGTTCGGAGCCGGCTTCCGACACTTAATCCTCACAAACAAAAACCTAGCCGTGTAACCTTGGGCAAGTTACTTAACCCCAATTGCCCTAAAGGGGCGGCTAGGTGGCGCAGTGAGTAGGAGCGCCGGCCTCGGAGTTGGGATGACCCGAGATCAGATCTGGCCTCAGAAAATGAGCACCCACGCATAAATAATGACTAGCCGTGTAACCTTGAGCAAGTTACTTAACCCCAATTGCTTCAAAAAAAAAAAAAAAAGAAAAGAAAAGAATTAAGGGGGATCAGGAAAAGCTTTCTTCAGAAGCTGAGATTTGAGCTGGGACTTGCCTCTGTAATAATATAATTTCTATAATGACAAGGTTTGCAAAGCAATTTGCACGTATGTGTAAATAGTTGCTTGTATATGTACACATATGTAGAAATACATATTTACATTGTGTATTTTACATATTTGCATATTATCTTTATTTGATGGCACATAGGTAAAGGTTAATAGTAGGTGAGCCTTGGAAACTGGAAATCTAGAATTTTATTTTGGCTATAGAACTTTGATGGTGCATCTATGCCTCAGTTTCTTTTTAAAGGATAATTCCTGACCAGCTTCTAATCCTCTCTTGTTTTTGAAGAGAGGTAGTAATGATTATTTCTTCAAAGTTGAAAAAATGGGAAAAGGCTTAGAGTCTCATTACAACTTGAGCAGCAGTGGTCAAGAGCCCCAGTAAACTGAACATGGTTAGTGTTAGGAGAACCTGGATTCAAACCCACGTCCTTTAACTTTAAATCCAGTGTTCTCTTCATCCTGAACCAGTTTTCCTAATCCCTTTTTTCTTTACCCCATCCCAGACACTTTCCCACTTTCTTGAACTCCATTGTGAATAATGTTAGGGAATCCTCACTTCATAGCCCTGGCTTCTGGTGATAACATCCTCCAGGGTTCTTAGTCTAGATTTCTCACCTCTTTTCTGCTACTTCCCTCCCCCCCTCCTGGGACAAGTTATACCTGTCCCAACCGACATCCCACAGGAAGGGAAATAGTGAATGTGAAAGTAGACCTTTATATAATATGTAAGCTATTATTAGTATTGGGACAGAGCTACGGGGCAGGCTTGTTCATTAGGGAAGTCTTATAACTCTGCAGACGGTTTCTAGAGGTGATTGGAGAAAAATATGAAGACACAGTGGGGTCACCTGGCATGCAGAGGACTGAAGGACATGGTAGCAACCTCTCTGACTAAAACTGCAGAGGTTAGGATAGGGAAGCAAAGAGAGTGGTGCCCAGAACTCATTCCATCCACCCAAGTCAGTAACCAGGGTTTATGGCAGCCATGCTGGCCTCATGACCATCATTATCTCTGTATTTCCATTAGCTAGGATGCCAGTGCCAAGGACATAAGACAGAGCAGATAAAGAGTTTCAGCCAGCGCAAAACATGAAGAATGGTGGTGGTCGGCTCCTGAAATAAGGAACTCGTAAACAAAAACTTTTAGCTCACTTCTTGGGGGTGAAGAAGGCAGAGTGACCAACTTGCTCTTACTTTGAGGCCTTTGATCCCAAATACAACCTTTCGGCTCAAGTGGGAAGATTATCTTTTCCTCATTTTTGGACTTTGAGGAGATGTCCATCACTACCTCTCTTCAAAACAGGAGAGGATTAGAGGATAGTTGAGAATTGGGCAGCATTGGCCCTGGAGTCAGGAGGACCTGAGTTCAAATCTACCCTCAGACACTTGACACTAGCTGTGTGACCTTGGGCAAGTCACTTAACCCCTGTCCTCCCCGATCCAAAAAGAAAAAAAAGATAGTTGAGAATTAGCTTTTAAGAAGAAACTGAGGTGTAGATACACCATCAAAATTCCACTCCATTCTAGAGTTTTGGTTTACCAGATGTCTCTGTCTCTGTCTCTCTCTCTGTCTTTCTCTCTCTCTATCTCTCTGTCAATCTCTCTTCCCCCCCCGCCCCGTCTCTTTGTCTCTGTCTCTCTCTCTGTCTCTGTCTCTCCTGTTTAAAACCTGCTTCATCCTCTATCAGAGTAGCCCTCCCAAAGGAGGTCTACACCAATGATAGTAATATCTATTTTGAAAGGCAACATGGTAAAGTGAAAAGGGACAGTGGCCTTAGAGTCTAAGCACCTGGGCTCAAATCTCACCACTGAAAGTACCTATGAACATTGGGCAGATCATTTAAACTTCCTAGGCCTTAGTTTCATCATCTATAAAATACGGTTGGGCTAATGTCATTTAAATTCTTCTCTAGATCTGTATCTATCTGAATTTCCTAAGATGGGGCCTCAATCGTCTCCCAATTGCTTCCCTCCTACAGGCAGGGAGCCCAGGGAGGTTAAGCAGCTTAATGACAGCCCCAGTGAACTAATGAAATCAGTGACAGAGATAGGGAAATCCAGGGTGTCTCTCTTGCAGATCTGTAAGTGGTCCCAAAGCCCAGCATGGGTTGCCTATTTGCCTCCCACTCAAATATCATCATTCCTATACTAATACAACCCCAGAGCAATCTCTAAATAAATACTTTAGGCATCTATAGGGATCTGGTTTGAAGAAAATCAACTTCCCTGGGGATTTTCATCTCTTCTTCTATTCCTTCCATTTTAGTTTCCGCTGGAAGGAGAGGTGTGAGGGAAGAGCCTAGCCAATCAGGAGGATATAGAAGTTTTTCTCCTCTTCTTCTCCCCTGAGGCACCCCTGGGGAGATGTGGGTGGGGATAAGCCTGGAAGGCCCCCACAAGGGAGGCAGCTAGAGTTAAGGGAGAGGTGGGGCTGTTACCCTGGAAGGCAGGCAGCTGTTTCCTTTCCCAGAGAGGGAGAGCAAAGAGGGCGGGAGAGGTATCAGGGAGCAATGGAAAGAATATTGGATTAGAATCAGAGAACAGGGTCTGGAACCCCACTGTGACCTTCAGAGGTAGAAATACATGGCACCCAACATCCCTTCCAGCTTGCAATCTCTGATTATATTTATGATGAATGGGTGTCTGGTATCCCTTCTCCCCCAGGTTTCTTTTGCCTCAGCAGGATTGGGATGGGGATAAACCCACATAAAAGGGTGGCTGGTTCCCCAGGTTGAACTTTGCTGAGGTTATTACATACATTCCATTCTGCCACCCTCCCCCACCCCTGAAAATCTTCAGGATCACTGAAACTTAGTACAACTTAGAAAGAGTGAGCAGCTATACAAAGGTTTAGATTTTTCCTGAAATAGGTACTTCATATATTACCCTGATTTCAAGTTGGGTGTATTTTTCTGAAAGCCCTGCCCCAGTCAATGCAAAGCAAACCTTTGTCCTTTCCTTAATTGAGATGAAGAAGAAACTTAAAGATAGTCCTTTGTTTTCTCTACCTTTCTCACACCAATCTCTGGCTAATCTTACAAAAAGTGATCAGGATAGGTGTCCCCACTTCCCCCTACATACCAGGGGCCTGTGGTACTCATGATCCTTTTAAGGAGAAGCTCAGAGGTTTGCTTTTTGTTTCATAACCACACCTTGTAAGACCTTCTGCAATGAGCTCATCCCCTTCCCAAGGGGATCCACCAAACTACAACAGCAAATCCATCTGCCTTTACCGGGTAATTAGTTAATTAATCTATTAACAGATTTGCTGTTTAATCCAATCAACCTTTTACAGGGATTCATTCATCTTAGTGTATCAACCCATTAATCTTTCCTTTAGGTAACTCTCCTTAAGCTTTATCCCCAGGGGTTATCCCAGGGTCCTGCTTATGCCTGCTTTAGCCCTCTACAGCATTCTAGAATTCATCCAGCTTTAGCAGCCCTCTCTGCCACCTTGCCACCCCCGGGCATAACAGTATATCTATCATCTCTATTAATGCCCCAGGGCCATAGGTTGAAATCTGAAGTATCGGGGTGAATATTAGGGATGAAGGAGTGGGATTCTGGATCTTGGGCTGGGAAAACTTTATTTCAGGACCATGGACAGCAAGTGACTCTCACTGTGTTTTTGGAATGGCAAGTCATGGAAATTTGCTAGAAAGTGATTTATTATTAATACATAAAGACTGGAATTGAAGTTATGGATCATCCAGTCCAACTCCCTAATTTTACAGAGGAGGAAACTGAGGCTGCAGAGGAAAGTGATTTGTCCAAGCTCACACAGAAGCAGAACTGAGACAAGAAAATGAGAGGGTTTGTGTTTGGAGAGAGCAATGGACTTGGAATCAGATCTGAGCTCAAATCTCTACTCTTCCATATACTATTTGTATGACAACAGGCAAGTCATTTACTTTCTCTAGACCTTCAAATTTTCTCACTGGTAAAATGAAGGATGGTGGGAGTGATCAGGCTGCAACGTATATATACTTTGGGACTCCAAATATGAATAGGTTAGAAAGAGGTCATATATTGAGGGAAAGACACAAGGGATGGATAGATACAGTGCTCCATTAGTAACTTCTTTATTTTAGTTTCTTTTTTTCCTTTATTTTTTCTTTTTATTTCTTTTTATTAATTTGTTTGTTATTTTTAGTTTACAGGATTCAATTCCATAGTTCCTTGAGTTTCAAATTTTCCTCCCCTCTCTTCCCTCTCCCCCTCCCCTCCCCCCCACAACATATAATCCCATATAGGATCTGCAAATACTTTCACATTAGACATTAGTCAGGTTACAAAGGCCGATTGTACTAGATGAAATGAAAAATGGTAAAGAGGAAATAAAACCAAACAATGAAAAGTAAAAGATCAAGTAGTTTGCTTCAATCAGGATTCAAACTCAGTTCTTTCTAGTTCTTTCTCTGGATGTAGGCATCTCTCTCCATCATGAGTCTTTTGGGATTGACTTATATCACTGCATTGCTAAGAAGAGTCCAGTCTGTCATAGTTGGTCATCACACATATGTTGTGTCTGTGATTGTATACAAATTTCTCCTGGTTCTACTCTTCTCACTCAGCATCAGTTTGTATAAGCCTCTCCAGGTAAATATGAAGTCCATCTGCTCCTTGTTTCTTATAGCACAATAGTATTCCATTACATGCATATACCACAACTTGTTTAGCCATTCCCCAATTGATGGGCATCCCTTTAATTTCCAATTCTTTGCAACCACAAAAAGAGCTGCTGTAAATATTTTTGTACATATGGGTCTTCCTCCCACTTCTGTGATCTCTTTGGGATATAACCCTAGAAGTGGTATTGCTGAGTCAAAGGGCATGAAATTATTTATAGCTCTTTGGGCATAATTCCAGATTGCTCTCCAGAATGGTTGGATCAGTTCACAACTCCACTAGCAATGCATTAATGTTCCAATTTGCCCACATCCTCTCCAGCATTTGTCATTTTCCTGTTTTGTTATCTTAGCCAATCTGACTGGAGAGATGTGGTTATCTCAGAGTTGTTTTGATTTGCATTTCTCTAATCAATAGTGATTTAGAGCATTTCTTCATATGCTTATAGAGATCTTTAATTTCTTTCTCTGAAAACTGCCTATTCATATCCTTTGACTATTTATCAATTGGGGACATTAGTAACTTCTTAATATCCGGAGAAATAGAGGAAGGACTCCAACACTTTGAGTCATACTTTTTGTTGAAGGATGGACATAGATAAAGCCACATAGGATGGGCTGGTGTTGATTAATTTCAGTCTACGTTGTTGAAGGGCTAGAGCCATCAAAACAGATGATTAGTATCCATTAGTATTTGAATATTTAGTAATGGAGCAGCTAGGTGGATAAAGTGCTGAGCCTGGAGTCAGGAAGTCCTAAGTTCAAATGCAGCCTCAAACACTTACTTGCTGTGTGACCCTGGTCAAGTCACTGTACCCTGTTTGCCTCAGTTTTCTCATCTGTCAAATGAGCTGGAGAAGGAATTGGCAAATTGCTCTAGTATCTTTGCTAAGAAAACCCCAAATGAGGTCATGGAGAGTTGGATATGACTGAACAACATCATCATTGAGTAAAATGAGAGACAGAGCCTAGATGATCTCTAACATCTCTTCCAGCTTGAAATCCTGTGATTCTATGAATCCAAGTCTCCCAGCTTCCAACTTGGGGTCCATAAACTCACCAATATAGAGCTGGAGGGAAGAGGTTTTAGAGGTTCTTTCCACTGCACATACACTGCTATACTTGCCAAGTCTCAGCTTCAGAGGTGGCCAGGTCTAGGCTCTCCCTAAAGACAATGTCTTCAGAGATGGAGCTTTCCTTTTCCAGGGGAGATTGGGAGGAGCAGTAATAGCCTAAGCTCAGCTTGACAATGGGCCATCGTGCTTGGTTCAGGGGCAGGTATCCTCATCAGTAAGTAAAGGGAACTTCACTGTTTACTCTCATGGTGGCTATTACAGGAGTGGGCAGATGCCTGCTGCAGGGGGCTCCGGAGTGTCCATGCCTACATCTTGGTTTACGACATCTGCTGCTTTGACAGTTTCGAATATGTAAAGACCATCCGTCAGCAGATCCTGGAGACAAGGTGAGACACACACACACACACACACACACACACACACACACACACACACACACAATGCTGAATCCTTCCATCCCAGATTTCAACAATTCCCTGGGATAACTTTAGCACTTTAAAGTATTCCCCTGAAGGGTAAAGCCAGAGGCTTCTCCTCCCCCTACTGTAGTTGTAAAGGGCAGGGCCCCCTAGTAGGACTTCTAGCAATGATATATACTCTCCTGTGAGTACCAGGGAGTGCTAAGTGGTACCAAGGTTCATGGTGGAGCACATGAGTTGAGTATTTCTTCTTGCCACTGGCTTCTAGGGACCCGGACCCAGGTAATTTATCTTTCAGTCCTAACTTAGTGAACTAGTCCTTGACAGTCATTCCTTTCCTAATTCCTCCTCTCCAGGCCCAACCAGCCCTGGTTTTCTCTTTTTTCTTTTAAAATTTCTAGACAGTTTGGAAACAATACAATAAAGGACTAGGCTTCCCATGGGTGACTGGTGGGGCCTCTGAGCCTCTCCAAATTGCTCAGGAAAGGGTGAAGGCAACAGGGTTACACATAAAACCCCTTTTCTGATCCCTATACCCTCCTGGCTGCTTTATTTTATTTTTAAAAGGAGAGTTGTCCAAGACTGCGGTTGGGACTCCTTAGAGGAGTGGTTGGAGGGCATGTGGGTGAAGATGATTAGGCCTGTCCTTCCCTTCTTCCTCTTCCCTTCCCCTTCTTCCTCTTTACCCATTCCCCACTGCCATGGGCTCTCCCTCTTTCCTACCCTCTTTGTCTTCTACTCTGGGCACTCAGGGTGATCGGCACCTCGGAGACGCCCATCATCATAGTGGGGAACAAGAGGGACCTGCAGCGGGGCCGAGTCATCCCTCGCTGGAACGTGTCGCACCTGGTCCGGAAGACGTGGAAGTGTGGCTATGTAGAGTGTTCGGCCAAGTACAACTGGCACATCCTCCTACTGTTCAGCGAGCTGCTCAAGAGTGTGGGCTGTGCCCGCTGCAAACACGTACACGCAGCCCTGCGCTTTCAGGGGGCCCTGCGCCGCAACCGCTGCACCATCATGTGACCTCCCCCCTACCCCCTTGAGTGGGGGCAGGGCAGGGGGACACACCAAGGTTGCTGTCCCTTACTGGGGGAGGCAGGGGCAGAAATGGGGAACAGAGCCAGCTGAGGGTGGCAGGATGGGGCATTTGGTTTGTCCGGCTATCCTTCTCCAAAGTGGCCAATACAGGACTGAGGGCCGGGGCCCCTTTTGGGGTGGGGGAGGGTCCTCAGAGGTAGCTGGAAGGGGTGCTGATGGGGATGAGGAGGGAATTTGAACCTGCAGCCCAGCACAGGCCTGATGCCCATCCTGACACTCAAACACACTTACACTCCCCCCACCCCTGACTACTCTCCTACCCTGGTGTGAGTCAGGGGGGAAAGGGAAGCGTTTCATAACTCAGCCTCTATGGGATCCCCAGACCTTAGTCCCTCCCCACCCTGACATTTGTCTTCCTGGGACAGCCATACTCCACAATGTAGCCTATAAACAGTCCCCCCTCCCAGATTCTGCTGCCTTCTGGGATTGGGGTCCAGGGTTGGAGGGGAATATCCCCCTTGGTGAGTCCACGACACCTTGGCCTAAGGCTGTCACATCTTGAGAATCCATCCCTGTTGAAAGCCTTCCCATTCCATGTCTGTCTGTCTGTCTCTGTCGTCTGTCCCTCTTTCCTTCTGTGTAGATGTCTACCTTCTGCCCATCCCAGTCCCCTGAACTCTCCTTTTCCATAGGGCTCTTGCTTCTTTCATCTCCCTGCCTGAGGTCTGTGTGTGTCTGTGTGGTCATCCCAAAGGTCTGTTCAGCACAGCACCAGAGGGGGTAAAGGGCAGAGAAACACGGATGGCCTCCCTGGGACTAGGGTCATGGAGTTGCAGTCCCAGGTCAGTGAGAGGTGAAGGGGGCAGAACCTCCAAATGTAAAGCTGCCCCCTCCCTTCCCTCTCCAGGTAGACTTTTCCCCCCCAGCAGCCTCCAGAGACACAATTCACCCACCTTCCAGCCTTAACTTGATGGCCTGGTACCTGACCCTCCAACCCCCAGAGCCAGATCAATCTTTGGTTTGAATATTTTACTTTTAATTAATAGACAGTTTGGAACCAAAAAAAAAAAAAGGCAAAAACAAGATCAGGTTTCCCATGGCATCAATTTCTTCATCCCTTTGCCCTTCTAGAATTGGGACATCTGTGTCCCCTGCAGGGCATGGATGATGGATGGGACAACCTCCCCAGAATGACTGGGCTCACCCCCAGGAGGCCAAACCATGGGGTAGAGTGTGTCCTCTCCTCCCCAAGATGGAAAGGGCAAACCAGGCAGGCCTCCTTCAGATATCTGGGCACAGGCTCAGTTTGCCCAGATTCTCTATGCTGTCTTTGCCTCTCTGATTACTTAGCTCCTCCTACCAATCCCAGACAAGCAAAACTAGGACTTGAGATAAGCATGGGGATCCTTCCTTCCCTCCATAGATTTGTCCCCAACTTCCCCTTGGGATGGAGGTCTGTTTGGGAGCTCCCCTCCTCCCTCTGGCTGGCCCTTTTTCCCCACTGCGGCCTCAGCCCTCTCCCCATTTTTGCCGGCTCTCTGGCCGGATTTCTACCTCTTGTCACCGGAGCTCATCACTGTCAGTTTTTTAGAAATAACAATAATAATGTTGAAAATGACACTAATAATAATGTAAGGGCTAGGATGCTGGCTCTCAGAGCTGGGGGGCACAGAGAGAGGGAGAGAGAAGTCATCCTGTGTCCCCACCTATATGCTGTCTCACCTACCAAGGGGTAGACCATGTAATAAGCGAAACCCCACAAGTCTGTGCTCAGTGGGAAAACAGTGGGATGGCATTTCTCCAGGGGTGTCAGAGTCGACTCTGCCTGAGAACTCAGCTTGTAGGACGGAGATAGATTGGGTCCAAAATGAAGTTTGCAAATGGGGTTGAGATGGGGAAGGGCCCTGGGGACGTGTGTGACTTTATTATTAGAATCTAGGGTGTTGGGAAGGGTCTGCTATTCTCTTTCCCCAGCTGGTCCCCCAGTCTCCCCTAGAGAGTTAACAGAGACTTGTAATAGCTCTAACCCTGGGCAGTCTGGGCCTCCTGGATTCTAGTCCTTAACATGCTGTTGGATCTGAGACAAGTTGCTCTCCCTTTCTGAGCCTCCCTCAGAACCAGAGGAGATGGCTCCCCTTCCCCACCCCTTCAGGTGGCTGGGAGGGTAAATGAGAGTGCCTCCTATCCTCCTTCCCTTATATCACTGCCCCTCATTCAGGGGACCCAGAGATGGGAAGGAAGAGTGATATCTTGGCTGCCCCTGTCACATTCTAGCTCCAATGTATCCTCCCTGGATGTGTGTGTTTCCTCTGAAAAGGGGGGCAGGGGGACCAAGGCGTCCCCCCTCACACACACCTCCTTGGTGGAAGTTATCCGAATGTATCGCCTGACTGATTCTCCCACACCTTCTTTTGCTTCTTTGGATTTTTGGACCCCCTTTCCCCTCCCCCAGTCTCTGTTCCTCCTCTCCAGGGTTTCCGACCATAGGGTCTGGAAGTGTCTGTAAAGCTTGTTGCGCTGTTATGGGAAGTCAGATTAAAAAAATCAGGGAGCATTTTCCCTTGTTTCTGTACTGAGGAGTCAGTTGGATCTGTCTTTGGTAGGAGGATGATGCGCGGACAGCTCAGGGGTGGGAGGGAAGGGAAGGGGCTCATTATTGGAGCCCGAAGGTTTCCAGAGGGAGTGAAGAGACAGAGCCCAGACCCTTTCCAAGGAACAGACGATCACCTGGCTGCTGGTGCCAACTGACTGGGCTCAGCCAATGAACAAAAATTTGAGGATGGCGTATTTAAAGAGGGGCATATAGATGAGCTAGTCATAGTTTCAAGAGAAGGCAATACATAGGATGGACTTTTATCTGAACTACATCCCCTATTCATGTACTTCATCCAAGGTATCCAGAAGGATGTCTTTTCTCCTAGTTTTCAAAACTAGTTCTCTCCTTCCCACCCCACTCTTCCTTGGGGAACTTATCATAAAGCAGTACTCTGGAGAGGAAAGAACATCAGGTTTAGAACCTGGGTTTAGACCTGAGTTCAAATCCCAACTCAGCTTCTTACTAGCTGTGTGATCTCAGGAAAATCACTTAACCTCTCTGAGCCTTGGGTTTCTTTGCATTGGATTAGATTATCTTTAAAGTCTTGTTGAGGTCTAAATCCAATGAGAATCTGATGTCTAACCTGGATTTATCCTTTTTAGGTCAAGCACTTCTAGCCTTTTTTATAAGCTGAATGGTTTTTATGATCTGAGTTCTTTAAATATCATCCCACAGGTCCCCAAATCTAGACCCCAAACTGCCCTGAGGACTTTCAGTTCTTTTTAGAAAGAGAAGTTCATCTACCCATTTACTCCAACCCTCTTCCCTTTCCAATGTTTTGACAGTTCTATTCACCTCCTGGGTGTCGTCCCTGAGCCCCCCTCCTGCAGTGTGGGGCCCTCTGAGGAACATCGAATTTTGGAGTCAGGAGGCTTGGGTACCAGTCCTGGCTCCAAGACTAGCTACATCACCATGGGCAAGCTAGATCACACTTGTGAAGCACAGTTAGCTCAGCTGTGTGACAGGAGTAATCATTGAACTACTTGTTTCACAAGGTTGGAATCCAAAAGTCTTTGACAAATTTCAGGTGTTATAGGAATCAATCTCTGTCTTTGCCTCTTCGAAGACTGAAAGAAGAGGCAGGCTCTCAACAGTGCCATAGTGGCAGGACCCTAAGACGATAACTGGAGGTGGTCGTACCCTCTGTCTCCAGAAGACAAAGAAGTGAGGAAGTAAATGTGACTACCCATGTCAGTGTCCTGGGACAAAGCTGTTTGCCTCCTCTTAGTTATGGCTCTATACTTGATTACCAGCCGAAAACTCAGAGAGAGAGAAGGACATGTGAATCAGCCTGCTTCAGAGACACTGTAGCTTTAATAATTTAATTGGGAGAGGAGACTCAGGCTTGATCCAGAGGTCTGGAGATAAAGGTAAGAGGGTCAGGAAATGGCTCCTGGTGGGAGGATGGGAGCAGGAGCCACACTAGGTTATAGTTTCCCCTGCCACCTTCTAAAATGGGCTGTCCTCTGCACAACAGAATGGATCAGACTGAAGCAATATTTGAACTTGGGACTTTTTAGCTCAAACCCTGGGGCAAAGAATGAAAATCTTCTGTTTTCTGGGGGTGGGAGGTTCAGAAATCTGAAAGTGAGCAATACCATACCCTTGTTCCTCCCTGCCCCCAACTCCACACACTGAGCAGAGGGGGTGACCAAGGTTGGTACCATTTCAGACCCAAGACTCCTCATCATCCTGTGGGAGCCAGGATGGACCAGCAGGTTGTGATCCCAGGCTTTCAGTGGACAGGCCAGTGCTGATCTCTGATGGGGAGATCTCTTCCTCATCCACTGAACTTCCATCTCTTGCACTGCCCAGCTGAACCTTCAACCTAGGGGTGGTAGGAGGCACCCTGGGTCTGCTCTGGCAGTAGGCCAGGGGAGTAGGAATCCGGGAGGGTCGCTTTTCTGGACGGTGGTCTCGACGAGGTCGGATCTTAGGTCTCAACTTTAGCTTATAAATGGATGGTATCCTCTCTGGCTTCTTCAACATCCTCTTGCCTTTCCCGGTGGGCACTTTGGACTTTTCCAAGTCTGAGGTGGGTATGTGTTGAGGTACTTCATTGCCATTGGTCTCAGGGAGTGGAGCCCTAGACTGGCCTTCCTGTTTTCTTGGAGCTGGTGTTCTCACTTTTGTGCTTCTGACCCCTTCACCAGCCTTCCTCCTTATCCCATTCCCTTCCAAGCTCCTCTTTCCTTCCGAGTCACATTTACTTTGGCCCGTGTCTAGCTTGGGAGTGTGCATGGTGGGCATCCCCCAGCCACCCATGTCCACCTTGAGGAGGGTTGGGGGCTCCAGAGCCAGTTCTCGAATGACACTATCATAAGGAGCCCCAGGCACTGGCCACCGTGCCCCAGGGTGAGGGACATATACACCACTTCGAGGAATATGTATTGCTGGGGGCTCTGTGGGGCAAGGAATCACTCCTGGGTGGGGCCCTCTGGCCTCTAGCATCTTGATATTGGTCAAGATCTCATCTTCCAGGCCCTGATACAGTGCCTGTTCCTTGGCCTTGTCAATGGGCAGAGTGGTGAATGTCTGTCTTCCATGCTGGTGCCTGGGTGGCTGGTCTCTTCCAGCTTCTGTCACAGCACCCAGTGTCTGATCCTGGCCTCTTGACCTCACCTCCAGGGATTGACATCCTTTTCTGGGCTGAGGGGTGTTTCTTCCTCCAGCTCTGACCCTTATGGTTGTGGAGTCTCTCTCTGTTTCTGTTGTTGGAACTGGAACACCATTTCCAGATTCTGAGGGACTTCCTTGTGTTAGTGGGCAACTGGGAGCTGAGCAGATGGGGATCTTGGTGATTCCTTTGCTAGGGGAAGAGGATCGAATTCCAGGATCCTTAAGTTTCGAGGCAATGGCTCTTTGTGCCTGATCCTGGGAAGGCTTCCCAGTACCAAGAAGGGATTGTCTGAGGATAAAGGGCTTGGATAGATTGTCAGGGGCTGAAACCCTCTGAAGAGTAGCGTCAGTGAACCAGCTTCCTTGGATATCCATCTCTATGGGGGTCCTGTGGGTAGGCGTCCCTCCCCTGGGGGCTTCAGGTGAGCATCTGCTTTTCCATTGTCCTAAAGGAACCCGCTGCAAATCCTGGCCAGTTTGTGACAGTGAGCACTGGGATTTGGGGGATACATCTCCAGCTGGTGACAGCCGTTGGGATGGGGTGTCTGATTTTTCCTGGCTCCTGCAATAGAGGGTTTCACTCAGCCTCCTACCTCTGGGGAAAATGACCTCTCACCAACCCCAAAAAGACTTCTCTTATTCTGAAGAAAGAGGCACCCTCACCCTATCTTCCTTGCTCACTGGGTGAGATAGATCCAGGTAAAATCTATTCAGTTTCGATTTCACATTTTGTTGCCCATTGGATAAAAATTGACTAACCTCTGCCCCTTAGGATAACCCCCTTCTCCCTTTGATGTGAATATGATAATTGTCTCTCCTTCCACTTCTCTAGGCTCCATATTCTCTCACCCCCTCACTTCCATGATTTTCCCCATGGAGAAGGGAAAGAGTTAGAAGACTAGGTAGATCTGGCTTTCTGACTCTTCCCAAGAAAGTTGAATGAGTTGAATGTTGGTCAACAGCACTAGGTCAGATGTCAGAGACTTGGAACTTAAGCCTGACTCTCCCAATAACTTGAGTCAGTCAACTACCTCATCTTTAAATTGAGGGAGCCGGATTAAATGACTTCTAAGAATCTCTCGTAGCTCTAACATTTCACATTCAATGATGATGAGCAGGAGGGGGTGATGTCAGGGAAAAGGCAAAATAATCAAGTGTCCAGGATTGGGGTATAAAGGGAAATGGGAAAGAGGTGAAAGGGAGACTGGGGAGAACTAGGGAGCAGTCCTGAGAATGGGGGGTGCCAATGGAGAAAGGGAGATCTCCTGTCCCCCTCCATACCTGTGAGGTGCAGCTGTCTCTCCTGGAGACTCCCTACCTGCCCCCCACCTATCATGAGGTCTTGGGGAGCAGGAGATGGGAGGTCGCAGCTTGCGGCCTGGGGGTGTGTATGTCTTCCAATCCACTGGGGGTAGAGGACTCTGGGAGCGGTTGATGGTCAGAATGGGCTGAGGCTGTGCAGAACCGCCTTGGACTCTCACCTCATGCTGTACTGGGTGAATCTGTGGCTTCTGGGGGTTACCCACCTTGTGAGCTGCCAAAATAATCCCCCCCCAGAAGTGGGGAAGCAGAGAGGGACAAAAAGAGGGCTCAGCATGTGCTGAAATTGCCTAACTTCCCTTCCCTCACCCCAGCATCTCCCTTCCATTCCCTATCCCACTTCCCACACTATAGACCCAAAGACCTCTCAAATTGAAGCACCATCTCATGTATCCCAGCATTTGGGAGCCACCTGGTGGCGATTCTTGGCATTTCAACTACTCCCTCTGCCAGCTTCCCATTTACTTCTGGTGTGTCTTCAGGATTCTCAACCCGCTGGAGACAATGACCGGCCTGCAGTTCTCCAGAAGCCATTCTCTCTTCTTCTTGGGAAAGGAGCTATTAGCCCCCAGTACTTCCTCAAAACTTGGGGCTTAGTCCTGTCTCTGGACCCTCTCTCTTCCCCTCCCCTATCCCTTCCATCCATGGCCTTAGAGGAGTGACCTCAGTGGCCAGAAGAGACTCACAGAGAGAAGTACATCGGCAGGGGTCATGTTTGTCCAGGTAATGGCCTAATGTGTCCCAGCCACCCCCTACTCGGACCATCACGTGATTTCGCAAGATCTGCAGGGAATAAAGGTGAGGTTAGAGGAGAGAGGGATGAGGGGACCAGCACCCCACCAAGACTTGGAAAAGGACTTTGCATGTTCAAGCTCATGCTTGCAACACATGTGCACTGAACACATGTTAATCCACATTTATTTCAACATGTATTTGTGAGAGAATACTACAGGCAATAAAAGAGGAATAAATAGTAATAATAGCTACCATTTATATGGGCAGCTAGTGAATAGAGTGCCAGGCCTGGAGTCAGGAATACCTGAGTTCAAATCTGACCTCAGACACTCAGTGCTTTGTGACCCTGGGCAAGTCACTTAACCCTGTTTGCCTCAGTTTCCTCATCTGTAAAATGAGTTAGAGAAGGAAATCACAAACCACTCATGTCCCTGCCAAGAAAACCTCAGATGGGGGTCAATCACTTCAGTCATGTCCCGAAAAGTCAGACATGACTGAAGTGATTGACCACCACCAACAATCATTTATATAGCATTTTAAAGTTTGCAAAGTACTTTATAAATACAATATCTCAGGGCAGCTAGGTGGCAAAGTGAATAGAGCACTGGTCCCGAAGTCAGGAGGACCTGAGTTCAAACCTGAGTTCAAACCTGGCCTCAGATACTTGACACTTAACTGTGGCCTTGAGCAAGTCACTTAACCCCAATTGCCTTGCCTTTCCCCCTCCCCCCCAAAATTAAAAAAAAATAATACAATATCTCACTTATCATCACAACAACCCTGGAGGGTAGGTGCTATTATATTACTTACGGTTTCCCTATTTACAGATAAGGAAACGAAGACAGAGGCTAAGTGATTTAAGTCATACAACTAATAAGTTGGATGGATTTGAGTTCAGATCTTCCAGATTCCAGATTTGGAAGATTTCCACTGTCACCTGGCTGCTTCTGATAAGAGCACCACTGCCAGCTTAGACTTGGCTCAGGGTGTTGCTTTGAGCTATGCCACATGCTAAGGGATAGCCCAACACATCTGACTCCCAGCTTGCATCTCATGTATATGCACAATTCTTTTTAAATTTTTTTTTCAGCTCCAAATTTCTCCCTCCCTCCACTCTTTTCCTTACTCACTGAGAAGGCAAGAAATACTGTTCTCCATATACATATGAGGTATTTCTGCATTAGCCATGGATGCATATTATAATGTGGATTTGTGAAAGGATACTCTAGCCTGGAAGAGATTAATAAATACAGTTCAAGGACTCCCTCCTTCCTCTGTAGGCCCTGTTGGGTGAACTCCCATGGACGCACCCATTCTTGAGGTCAATGGTCATTTTTCAGCATTGGTAGGTATTGTAAACTCCATCCTTAATTCCCCACTCGGCTTGATTGCAGATTTGTCCAAGATCTTTCTAACTCTTGTGAAGGGGCAATTTGGTTCAGTGGAAAGAATGCTGAACTTGACTTCACACCCCACATCTTAACAAGCTTTGTGACTTTGCTTACAAGTCACCTAATCTCTTTGAGTCTCAGTTTTCTCACCTGTAAGATGGGAGTGATAATAGCCATAATATCTCCCTCAACAAGGTGTTAGTATCTAATGAGATGATGGACGTAAAATCAATTTATAAATTCCATATAATTGGCATTTATGATTTCCAAATTTTAAAGTTGCTTGTGTCAAGAATCAAGAAGGGAAAGCCCTCTCTGGTAGTCTGCCTTTCAGCCTGTAGTGAAAGGTGTCCTTGAACTTTGCAAAGCTGATTATTCCTCAGCCCTTATGAAGGGAAGCCTTTTCTCCTTTCCCCTTCTCCCTCCCTCCTTTCTGCCGAGGATTCCACCATCATTGCAGATACCCAGGTCAACACTCTTGAGTCTTCTGTTATGACTTTTCTGTCTCCTTCAACCCCATAGACAATGAGTAGCCAAATCTTGCCGGCTCTGCCTTCACACCATCTTGCATTCAATCTCCTTTTTCCAACTCATGCCACCATCATCCAAATTCAGGCTCTTGTCACTTCTTGCTTCGCCTCTTACAAGAGCTTCCTCTGTGTGTATGTATGTGTTTGTGGGCAAGTGGCAAAGATACATGTGTCCTTTTGTAGTGAGGAAGAGATATGTTGATGATCAGGGGTCTGGGCCACAATCCATATTACATGTGAGGGTACATGTTATATTGTGGGATGAACACTGGGTTTGTAGACAGTGGTATTGCCTTCAAATCCTGGATATTTTCTAGAGTATATTGGGAGTTATTGCTATTGGTGTATCTGCCCTTCCAATTTTGCTCTTGGGCTCAGTGTGTGTAGGGGCCATACTCCACAAAAACATGCATTCCATATATACATTCATACATGCACACATACGTGTGTGCATACAGACATATGCATATTTAATACAATGTACGTCTATATATATCCACATCTATCTATCTATCCATCTATCCATCTATCTATCCATCCATCCATCCATCCATCCATCCACCTATCTATCCATCCATCCTTCCATCTATCTATCTATCTATCTATCTATCTATCTATCTATCTATCATCTATCTATCTATCTTTCTATCTCTGTCTCTGTCTATTTATCTGTATCAGCAGGAAGCATGAATCCAGGCTCACCTATTGCCCCATGGATCTTTCCCTCTTCTGCCTTGAGCATGAAGGTGACTTGGGCAAGGACACTGTGGGAGTCAGCACCAACCTCCCTGTATCCCTAAGCTCAGCCTCTCTTCAGGTAGGTAGGGCTGACCAACACTCCTCCTATGGGCATCTTGATCCAGTTGCCACATAGTTGGAGGGGCTTCATGACTCTCTCAGTTAGGTCATGAGTCTTCAGGAATTATCTGAGAGACTCCTGACTCCCTAGCACAAGTATTACTCAATCCCTCCCCCCAAGATACTTGGGAAAGTGACTCCTCTCATCCTTAGTGTATCTATATTAACTGCCCCCTCTTGCCCCACTCCTCAGTAATCTAAAAGAACAACCACTCCGTCATTCTCTCTACTTCAGGGGACTCCCTCCTTTTCCTACCTCCTCCCATCCCAGCCCAGGAAAAGTGGTGTGAGTCTATGCCAAAATACTTTCCAACCTTGGCTGAGGAACTCTCCTTACCAGGGGAAGCAGAGGGAGGTTTTGAGACCATCCCACCCACCCACTCTTACCCCACCTCTCACCAGTCTTTGGGCAGGAACTCACCCTGACAAAGATGAGTGTGTTGGAATTCCCCACTCGGTATTTTCCTTCAGACACCTTGACCATGGAGAACTGCACAGGGCAGGTACAGTGACTCACCAGGTTCTGCACCTGCAAGAGAAGACAAAAGGTGAGCTCCGGGAGGACTCCCTGGCCTCCACATCACTTCCCTAAACTTGATCTCTTCTCTGTTCCTTCTCTCACACACATGTAGGGCTGAGAAGGATCAGGAGGACTTCGGATTAGCTCTGCATCTCTCGGGTAGGCTTACTCAACACATCAGCTGGGACCCAGGCTGGGAGCAGGAGGGAGCACAGAGCATTCCTTACCAAGTGCTCCAGGAGGAGCAGGATAAATCAGAGCAAAATGTCTAAGGGACTTCTGAAAACCGTTATTTTCGCAGATGGAGTCTAGGGAGGGGAGATGATTTGCCTGAGGGTCACACTCACACAGCAAGTGAGTGACAGAATTAGTGACTAGATCCCAGAGCTCCCGGGATCTGGGATCCCAGAGCTTCTAGGAAGCTAGAGAGATCAGTCCCCCAAGAGCTGGGCCACCTCTGGACCTCAGCACTTTCCCCCAAGGTAGTCATGTGATGGGGGGGACAGGTGGCTGGAAGGGCAGGTCAGGGAAGGATTCAGGGGGTATGTGGTCATCCTTTTCTGCTTGCACCCCTCACCATTTGGTCCAAGTTTTTGAAGTGGCAGGCTTGGCGGGTGGGGGGAGCTGGTGGAGGAGGGTCAGGTGGGGGCAGGGCCAGCTCCTGCCGCAGCTCCTCCTCAATCTCCTCTTCCAGATGCACCAGGGTGGGAGCTGCTACCCCAAACCTCCAGGCTCGCCGTCCCAGCTCCAGCAGGCACAAGACCACATGTTTTTCATTTTTTCTAAGGACCAGGTCCTCTGTCTCAAACATCAGCACCTCTGTGGGCCAGAGAGGAAGGGAGAATGGGGGTGATCATGGCGGGGGGTTCTTCCTCCTTTTCCCTTCCCTTTTTGGAAGAGTGACCCTTCTGGGAAAAGGGGAGATTCCTGGGGTGACCATTGTCAGGTTCTGAAGGGAGGGTTAGGGCTCAGCAAGACATATAGGATCTTATACTCCTAGAATATCAGAGTTGGGAGAGACTTGGGAGATCATCTTCACATCTTTATCTTGGGAGGTCCATTTTTACAGATGAGGAAACTCAGGCTCATTTCAAAGTTCAAAAAGACCCCAATGGTCCTTGAACATTTGGGTCATGTTATCTCCTGGGTAGGAGGGAACAGAACCTAGGATAGAGTCCTGGCCTTGGAGTCAGGAAAACCTGGTTCCAAGTCTTGCCTCTGACCTATCCTGGCTGTGTAAACATTGACAAACTATGTAGTCTTAAAGAGTGCCATAGGCAACTCCCTAAGATAATAAATTTCAGATGTATTATATCTGCATCAGTGAAGGGGAGTTCTACACTGGGAGTTCCCCACATTGATGTAATACATGCTCTCCTTTCTTCACTTCACTTCTGAAATGGCATCAGGAGTATGAGGAAGAGGGATGTGGTTATTATATATGAGTGATTTCTTGTGATTTGGCACAGACAGAGCCCCAAGAGGAGAATGGGAGCCTTTGGATTAGAGTCTGAAGCTTGCTCTGTGTGGGCTTTTCTGGGGCCAATGGAGCAGCAATGGCCTTTAGGTCCTGGAGATAATCTGCTGGGGTTCTGACCTCCTGGGGATGGGCTATGTTGGCTGTGAGGGGTTTATAACCTCTAACACTTTTGAAAGAGGCAGTGACATTCAGTGGGTGCAAGGTAGGACAGAGACCTTGGTCATCATCCAGACTAATCATTTCACTGTTTGCTTTATTGCTCCCTATGAAATAAAGAAACTAAGGCCCATAAAGACGACCTATCTTACCAACGGTCATATAGCCAGTTAATTACTAGAAACCCAGACTCAACTGCCAGTCTTGTGCTCCTTATAAAATACTGATATTTGAATACTACTTTGGCCTTTGAAAGAGAGTTTTCATACCTCAACCCACTGGAGTAGGTAGGGTAGAGTATTATTATTCCCATTTTATTTATTTATTTATTGCTTTTTGGAGAGGGGAGGGCAGAGTGATTGGGGTTAAGTGACTTGCCCAAGGTCACACGGCTAGTAAGTGTTGTGTCTGAGGTCTCAGGACCTCCTGACTCCAGGGCCAGTGTTCTGTTCACTGTGCCACCTAGCTGCCCCTATTATTCCCATTTTATAGATGAGGAAACTGAGGCTGTGAGAAATTAGGTGATTTGCCCAGGATCACACAGCTAGAAATTGTTTGAGGCAGAATTTGAGCTTTTCTTGACAAGTTCAGCTCTTGTCAAAAAGAAAAAAACTGGCAAGTTAGTTTTTTTCTAATGAGTTCATTCAGTACTCTGTTCACCATGGCACATAGCTGTCTCAGCCGAGCTAGAGCCCAGGGCTCCCAGGTACCAGCCCCATGCTCTTCCCACTCTGCCACATTGGCTCCCAAAGAGGTCTCGTCTCAGGGTGGGTCCTGAAGAGGTGTTTACCTTTGATGCCCATCTCCTTCCGGCACCATTGGATGAAGTTGGAGATGTTGTCCCGAGCCTGGAAGGTACCTGGCTGGGCTGAACCATTGCAGCAAACCCCAGACCTGGGCAGCCAAATTTTCTGGGCCAAAGCTGGAGATTGGGTCAGGAAGTCCTGCGCAGCCTGAGTGACCACATTGGCATGTTGGCACAACAGCTGGCCGGTCTCCAGCATCTCCAGGAAGTTGGATGAGTCAATATCCAGATTGTAGAGATTCCTAAGCCAGTCAGCCAGGTCCTCTTTCATCGCCTCCAGGTACTGCTCACTGGACTTAAAGGGTCGAATGCTGCGGATTGGGGGGTCTGGGAGTCC
The DNA here is from genome assembly GCA_011680675.1 of Gymnobelideus leadbeateri. Taxonomy (NCBI): domain Eukaryota; kingdom Metazoa; phylum Chordata; class Mammalia; order Diprotodontia; family Petauridae; genus Gymnobelideus; species Gymnobelideus leadbeateri. The sequence continues at coordinate 1,353,867 of WOXC01003576.1, forward strand.
AGACATTGCCCTGCCACCAGGCTGGGACCTGGAGGGGCTGGTGGCAAGCGGCCCTCCACTCATATTCCAAGTCTTGACCTATGGGTCAAACCTAATGCTACTTTCTCTCCCTTGGTTCCTGATCTATCAATTCAAGTCTGGGGTCTTTTCCCTTTCTGCATTCCTTCCTCCTGGCTATCCCCCAGCCCTGTGACTCAGGCTGACCAAGCTGGGCAAATCCCTTCTGAGCTGCTTCTATGCTGATCCTGATCTCCCTGAGCTATCTCTCCCTCTCTCCCCACCCCCTCAGAAGTCCGTTCTCATTCCACTCACTCTTCAGGATCCATCTCCATGGCAAAACTAGCTCCAACCCCACCTCCGCCAGCCCACTGGATTCCTGGGTTCCTGAACTTTCCCTCTATTTCTCCCTTCCCCACTTAGTTAACTGGTAACTACCTCACTCTTCTGACTGCTGAGGCCATCCTAAGGACCTGCTGCCACTGCAAGGGGACAGGTTGGGGTGGTTGACTCTCTTTCCTCCCCTAGGAGCTGCACTGGTCAAATGAACCCTCCTCTCCCCGCCCCTCACCCCCCAATACTACCCTAGGTGGCTGGATCATTCCTGCCCGGCTTTGCCTTCGAGCTCTCTCCTCTCCTAGGTGACAGGGGCTGCTACAAACACTCCCTATTAACCCCTTCAGGGTAGCCACTGGCAGGCTCTGGCTAGCCTTGCTCCCTGGATTGGGGTACAGAGAGAAGAAAATGAGTCCCAGAACATTCACCCCCTCTACTGGGATACATGTAAGTAAATTTCATTTGGTAGATTCTTGTGATTTTTTTTTCTGACTTGTGGGACTTGTGGCAGAAAGGCCTGGCATGAGGGGAGAGAGAGAAACTTGAGGGGTGAAGCAGGGCCTGAAAGGATTTCTGTAGATAATATACCTTCCCTTCATCTTTTTACCTGTCTTTCTGGCTATTTGTCTCTGTCTTTATCTCTGCCTGGCTATTTGTCTCTGTCTCTCAGTCTCTGTCTGTCTCTACCTGGCTATTTGTCACTGTCTGTCTCTGCCTATTTGTCTCTGTCTCTCTATCTCCATCTCTGTCTGTCTGTCTCTGCCTGGCTATTTGTCTCTGTCTCTCTCTCACTCTTTACCAAGTCTGCTTTATTTAAAAAACAAAATTAGAATCTCTCCCTCCCCCCCACTCCTCCTCCTCCTTTCTACCTATTCAAATTGTATATATTCACCTTTCCAGACCCCCTGGAGAGGATTAACCCTTCCCTGATTACCCTCCCCTGCTTCCTCTGAATAGATAACTTGTTAGGTCTATGGTGGACAGGACTCTCTCAGCCTCTGCCTGATATTTCCAGAGCTTCAGGGTCTGGGAAAGGGGATGAGTAGGTACTGAACCCAATATTTCCAATGTGAGAATCACCACTGGTCTATTCCACCTTGGGTAGTGTGAGTGACTCCTAGTTCTCTCTAGACTCTCTTTCTAGGATGGGACTGCTTCACTCACCCCATTTATGCCCATGATGATTGGCTAGGGTAATTCTTCAAAAGGGTTAGTCGATTACAGCAACTCACTCTTAGTGTCCTAGGGGGCAGCCTTGGTGCTGAGGGAGATATATTTTGACTACTCACAACTGTAGCTTCTCCGTCCTCACCAGTGTGTTTCCCATTTAAACAAATCAGCCAAGATGACACTATTAACCTTTAATTAGGAAACATTTACAAATAGTAATGTAATACTGTAATACAATACATAATATAAATGCAAATAGTGATATAATAATCATATGTTTTTCCATAAACCTATTCACAATCTGCCACCAAGGCACATAGGAGAGAGCACAAACTTACACAAACATAGCATGAGTAGAAAAGCCCATATGTCTGGGTTCACATCACTGGACTAGAGCCCCTGATGTCTTTGTTTCTTTAAGGAGCAGTCTGTACTCTTTGTCACCCGCCAGGCTATATTGCTCCTCTTTCTGGGTTTCTCTACTCAGTTGACGATGTAGCATTGAGCTTTTTACCTTTCAAAAAGTAAACAGCCCTAAGCCTAGGATCTGCAGTTTTCCAAGCCTCCTCCCTTGGCTTGTTGCTAGGGCAGCATTATACTCTTTCAGAGAAAACCAGCTCTGCATCTGCAATGTTATTCAGGTTAACTCTCTGGTCTGTGAGATTTCACCCCCCTTCTTGAACCATAGAGGGCAGTGAAGGGCAAGGCAGACAAGCCTTCCCTCTCTCAAGCAGTTAATGGTTCTAGAGAGAAAGACCTATCCCCAGTTAGTGCTTCAAACAGCAGGAGATTCTGCTGTCTCCAATCAGCTCCCAGCATCAGGGCCTTCCTCCATTCAGATTAGCTCCCCACATTAACTGCTAAGTCTCTTTATATTCAACTTGTCCCAGATGGGCTCAGTTCAAAGCAGCTGCTATTATTTTCTGTTTCTGCTATATTTCTTTACTTCTGTTGACTATCTTAGCTCTGTGGGCTTTTATTTTCTGTATTCTGTATGCAGCTTCTAATGGGACCTCATGGATCAGTTAACCTATTCCATATGAATAAGCTTCTGGAAATCAATGAATTGTAACCATCTTTGCCATCTTTCAGTAATTTTGCTTCTTAGGGATTACTTTTCTCTCAGGTCCTTTCAGAATTGTCTGTGTCTCTCATCAAGCTGCTTTTCTCTGTATTTATCACAAAAATATCCTTTTTCTGTTCCTTTCAGTAAAGAAATTGTTTATGTAAGAAAGGGGCACTACCTTATACATATATTGCTAGTTATCTTATATGTAGAAATTTTTTTATAGCCACATTTTTTAATAGTGGCAAAGACCTGGAAACCCAAGAGATATCCATCAATCATGGAATGGTATATAAATGTGAAACAGTGATGGCGTATAGATGTAAAGGAATGCTATTGGGCTATAAAATAGGATGAAAGAGATGGTTTCAGAGAAAGTTGGCAAGATTTGTATGAACTGATGCAGAGTGAGGTGAGCAAAACCAGAACAATATTGTGAAGATGTACAACTTTGAAACACTTAGGAACTCTGATCAATGCAGTGACCAACCATTATTCCAGAAGGCTCAACCATATTACCTGATTCCTGACGGATAAGTGATGAACCCAAGAACTCTGACATTGACTGGCTGTGTGACCATGCACGTTACTTAGTGTTTTTGTGCCTCAATTCCTTCAACTGTAAAATGTCAGTAGTTGTTACTATTAATTTTATTACAAATAGGATCCCCAGTCAAAAGCAGGGGCCAGGATGGAGATGGACAGTCTGAGGTCAAGTGCTATGTCCACCATTATAGTGGAATAAGTGCTATATTTAAATTGGTCCAGTGTATGTGTGTGTGTGTGTGTATGTGTGGGTGGGTGGGTGGGTGGGTGGGGGGAGAGGTAGGAATCCACAGAAGAACTAGCCATGGTTCTGAAAGCCTTCCTCTAGATATATTTACATTTCCTGGGTATCAGTGCAACCCTCTGAGTCTCAAGACACCATCACAAGCTCTTGCCATTTGACTCACTCACATCCTGATGCTATCTGTTAAGACATAACTTGCATGTAGGTCTTCAATGGAAATATTCTGCAGTGCACCATGAACCAACAAACAGGGGAAAGAGCGCTGATTCTGGAGACAATTATCTGAGTTCAAATTCTGCGTCTGACATGAATTATCTAAGTATGGAACCATGAGCAAATCTCTTAACTATCCTTGTCCTTACTTTTTTCATCTGTAAAATTAAGAGGTTGGACTAAATGGCCTCTGAGGTCCCTTTCAGCTCTAGAGCTGTGATCTGTTATTCTTTGGAGCCCCCACAACTTTGATTCTTCTGATGATGACATTCCAGGACCTGCAGCCATATAGTATCACCAAAAGAACACTGATAAACAATAGAGACCAGTCAGTCAATAAGCATTGACTAAATGCCTCTTTCATGCTAGGCATTGTGCTAAGTGCTGGGAATATAAAGAAAGTCAAAAGACAGTCCCTGCCCTCAAGGAACTCCCAAACATTGTTGGGTGCCTGGCAATAGATTATAGATCTGTTATCTCAAGACCAACCTCACTAAGACCAGAAAGGTTCATCATCAACAAGAAGAGGCATAAGTGATGGGCAAACCCAAGAATCCCTTTGGTGTTCACATAATGTCCTGAGACCTAAAGGAAGGCCCCCCAGCATGTTGGGTAGACCAGCTTCAGAGGAGTTGTGGGAGTTCAGGGACAACAGTCACACGGGGTTAGAGAATGTGAATGAATCATGATCTGTCCTGTGTAAGAAGAAAAAAAAAGCCCCTGTCTCTGAAACCAAAGGTCCTTTGAATGATTTACTATGTGGTAAAGGGGTTGTGATTTCTATCAGACAGAGATGGGATTGATGGGGATGGGATCTGAACCCCCAAAAGGAAAAGACCATGTCTTTGGGATCTGGACCCCCAAAAAGAAAAGCTCCTGGACTTTCCCCCATGGCCCAAGTCCCTGGCATTAGCCAGTGGCACCTGGCCTTTCCCAGGTAATAATCCTTTCCTTGTGGCCCTCTTTGTCTGCACCAGGCCACACCCTAGACTGCCACTCTTTGATTCCATCTAGATCCTTTCCACATGGTCCAGGTCCCTGGCGTTTGCCTGGAGTCCCTGGCCCTTCTGGGTCCAGACTACTTGGCCACTCCTAGATCCTTCCTACAGTCTTTCTGTGTATAAGGTCCATCTTGCCCCCCATTAAAATGTTCAGATTCCTTAAGAGTCTAACCAATGGTCAGATTCAGTCTGACCAACTTGTCAATACAAGTGTCAAAACAGGACAAATTCTTAAATAAACCTTATCTCTGACTGAAAGAAGGCTTGAGTTGAATTCACTGGAGGCAGGAACTGCATTGCTTGCCCTTGAATTTTGGGGTTCCAGTACCCCTAAACCTCAACAGGATGATAGGATGATATATTTAGAATTGGAAGGGACCTCAGAGGCCATGTGTAGTCTAACACCCTCATTTTTATAGATGAGGAAACTGAGGGGGGGGGGTAGAACAACTGCTGACACACAGATGAGCCAGAATTTGAAGTTGGGTCCTATGGCTTTAGATCCAGAACTCAGGTCCTATGACTCTAAATCTAAAGTACTTTTTCCATGATGCTACACCACCCCACCTGTCTTCCCCACACAAATCCTTGGAGGCATAACTGAGCTAGCTAATTTTATTTTATTTTATTTTATTTTATTTTATTTTATTTTATTTTATTTTATTTTATTTTATTTTATTGGAGGGGGTAAGGCAGGGCAATTGGGGTTAAGTGACTTGCCCAAGGTCACATGGCTAGTTTTGTGTTAAGTGTCAGAGGCCGGGTTTGAACTCAGGTCCTCCTGACTCCAAGGCCAGTGCTCTATTCACTGTGCCACCTAGCCTCCCCACTAGCTAATTTTATTAATGGCATAAGGAAGTAATCAAGAGAATAATTATGGATCTGATTCATTCTATGGAAGTCAGAAGAAACATGGAGACCTTGGGAATGGTCTTTAGTTCCTGCTGGAAAATGAAATATTAAGCAGGAATACAGAGACTGTGGGAATGTGTTGTGTCTCTTGCATTGCCTGTGTGAAAGTTTTCTGTGAAAATCACCAAGTTACTGAGTTGCCAGGAAATGAATAAAGAGCTGGTGACCACAGAAGGGACACCCTGCTGAGAAGAACCCTCAGCAAGGACCCCACCCAGCCTGAGGCTGCCACAGATGGAAGTCGGAGACAATGAAAAATTGGAACATCACAAGAAGGAGACAAAAGCTGGGGATTGTCCCAGGCTTAGCAAAAACTTAACAGAAGAGAGAAAGCTTTGGGGTTAATCAAAGGGATCTTTGAGCCAATGCCAAATGGAGCTTTTTGACTAGAAAGGATCCCATAAAATGGGCTTGTGGGAGCATTTTGCAGTAAAAGATTGAATCCTACAAATTCACTGGGAGTGGCATGTAATACTTCAAGGCTCTCTCTACATTCATTGGCTTGGGTACACTAACTTCACTGAAAAATTCCTGTTTCCTCTTAATTCCTGCCAGTGGTTTAAAAAATTCCTCAGCCTCAAGTTTGCAGTTAAAGAAACAGTTTAATTAAATTAGTAAAAATATGATAAAATCAATTATTAGCTCCAGGTATCACAGAGCACAATATTTTCTACCATTTTCCCTCTCTAGATGGTTGGAATCTGTTTTTGATCCCTTCACCCTCCTGAGTGGGAACATGAAACCAGAAGGTCTGTCTGTTTAATATTTACCACCATAGGTGCTGGGATGAAAGGGAGAGGGATAGCTCTCACTCATGATGCCTGGATGGACACTGGACATCCAAGGGGTGGCTACTAGCAGTCCAGCAGCACCTAAGGACCAGGTTGGGCTTTTTGAAATGGAACATCGGTGCTTAGATGAACAGAAAAGCTCATTGTGGGCTCCCTGGCTCCTCCTAGCAAGACAACAGTGAAGGAATTTGTTGCCTTCAATGTCTTGAACTGTCCTCTTGGCATCACAGTAGCTGTCAGCACAAGGAGGAAAGAAGAAAATATTTCCAAAGTTTTCCACCAGCCCAGGTGAAGGCAAGCTGTAGGAGCTAGTCATGGCTTCCACAGGACTCTCAAAGGCCATTTTTTTCTCTGTCCTGTCTCTTTCAAAACTCCTAGTTCATTGTGTTTCCACCTCACATCTCTAGTCAAACCAATCCAGGCCACTACCAGAGTCAGTTGGAAAGAGTCTCAGTATTGACAGTCCCCATGGAAGGACTGTCCCCAACGTTGCAGTGCTATGCCTCTAACAACCCCATTCACTAGATCACTAATAGAAGGCTTTGTAGCACCAGGCAGGGAGAGCTTACCTGGCTAATAACCATTGATTGCACATGCATGTGTGACTAAATGACTAAATGATTCATTGTCTGGGTGCATGTGTGAATGCAGTCCTATTGGAGCTGATAGCACTTCATAAAGAAGAAAATTTTGCTTCATTAATAAATCCTTAAACAGAAGAATCTCGTGTCTGTGACGATCACTATCTCCCTTCCTTGGTTTTTCTGTGTTTAACATATTTGCCTAATTGGTGGCAACAATAATAAATTAATGCTCTTTTGCTTTGGGGCCCTGACAACTTGAAAAGTATTTGAAGAAATGGACGTGGAGAAAGAATCCAAAGGAAAGAAGGCCCAGGAACAAGAAACAGAGGAAGGGGAGGGAAGGGGAAAACTGCCAGACAGCACAGAGCCCGAGAAGGAAAGCAGGATGGAGGGAAGAAGAGATGCCATTCCTGGGCATTCTGGTCATAAGAGGCAAACCCTGGACAGGACAGGAGGAGGTGAATTTTTCTCCCTCTACCTTGTTCCTCCTCCTTCCCTATCCCATTCTTCTAATCTGATAATATTTCACATAAATAAGTGTTTATGTATGTATATGTCTCTCTCTCCTCCCCCCTCCTCTTTCCCTCTCCCTCTCTCTGTCTCTCTCTCTCCCTCTCCCCCTCTCTCCCTCCCTCTCTGTCTCTCTCATATCTGCCCAGTTGTTTCCAACCCAAAAAACACTTATTAAGCACCTACTTTGTGCCAAGGACTGTACTAGGTGCTGGGATCATGAAGAGAAAAAATCCCCATGGAAAAAGTCCCCCCTTGGGTCCAGAACTATGTCCCAAACCGACCTCTTCTCTCCTTCATGACCTCAGGGAGATTACATTCCATTGTTTATAAGTTTGTTCTTTTATAGCACCCATCCAATCAGCATATATGAGAAAGCATATACAGGGTGTTTCAAAAGTCTTTTGTTCAGTTTTAAGTTTTAATGGCTTAAAACCGTGCTGCCTTTAGGGAAACTCCTGCGTATACTTGCTGTTTTTTTCATAATTAAATGTTTCCCTCGGTTTCTGTTGGAAATAACAGATGGGGTTGCCCTAGGACAGGGATTCCGTGTGTGTGTGTGTGTGTGTGTGTGTGTGTGTGTGTGTGTGTGTGTGTGTGTGTGTGTGTGTCTTTCCTGAGCCTGGGAGCTTCCTGAAAGTTACCATGGTCCCCAGATCACCCACCCACAGGTCAACCTGTGTTGGAAGCCCAGATCACCCACCCACAGGTCAACCTGTGTTGGAAGATTAGGGATGTCAGCAGATATCTTTCTCTTTTTTCCTTAAGCTCCACACTATTTTTGGACCATCCATTAGATGGGGCTTCTGTCCTGTTCTTCAGGTTCTCACATTGTCCTTTATTTGCAAATGTTTTCCTTCCAGGAGGAGAAAAAGAGGGGGAACAATTTGGAGGGGCAGGGGGGCGAGAAAGATGGGAAGGAGGGAGAGGAAGGGAACAAAGTGGACCCTGGGCTTGGGGTTTCTAGGCCCTTCCTGGTATCTAGGGAGGGGGAGGTTCTAACTCCATTGTTTGTGACCCAATAGTAGCTGTGGTGATGAAACAAGATATGCAGGGATGGGGGAAGTCCTCTCACTCCTGCTTTCCAGGATGGGATAGGGGACACATCGGGGTGGGCAGGAATTCCCCAAGTGGCACAGAAATAGCTGATGAATGGATAAGCAGAGCAATGGTGAGTAGGGCAGGAGGGCAACTGGGAAGAAGTGAAGAGGGCCCTCCTTGACACACACACAGCTGTATTTCCTGTAGGAACTTGGGTGAGAAGGCTGAAGAGCCCTCCCAAGTACCTCCCTCGTGGATTATTCACAGCAAATATTTCATCTCAGGTTAACTGAACCCAGAAAAGCAACAGATCCTCATTTCCCTTTCATTTTCCATCACTTGGTGTTTGACTGAGTCAAAGAGAATGAAGGAGAAAACTTTCTGGGGAAGGAAGTGGGAGAAGCTCTGGGGATGGTTGAGGGAAGGGGAGTAGCCAGTCCTGCCTTCCAAGACTAAAGAAAACAGCGGAGTGTCAGGATAGGATCTAGGAATATAAGACATGATTCTTATAATATGAAAGATGATTGGAGAAGGAAGTGGAGGCAGGCAACTTTTTAGGAGACTATTCTAATAACTGACCCGTAATTAGGCTTGGGGCAGCTAGGTAGTGCAGTGGATAGAGTGCCGGGCCTGGAGTCAAGAAGATCTGAGTTCAAGTCTGGCCTCAGACACTTACTAGCTGTGTGACCCTGGGCAAGTCACTTTCCCGTTTGCCTCTGTTTCCACATCTATCAAACGAGCTGGAGAAGAAAATGACAAACAACTCCAGTATCTTTGCCAAGAAAACCCCAAATGGGGTCACAAAGAGTTGGACTTGACTGAAATGAGTTGAGCAACAACCACCGCCAAAGAGGCCTTGTATAAGAGTGATGGCAGTGGGCATAGAGAGAATGGGGACAAGAGAGATGTCACAGACTGTGTGTGGGGATGTGGGAAGGGTTATCTTTCCATCCTTCTATTCTTGCAGATAATTAGCAGTTAGCAACTTACTAGCTATGGACAAGTCTCTGGGCCTCAATTTCCTTACCTGTAAAATGAGAGGGTTGAAAAACCCTCTGAGCTCTGAATCTCTAGTCCTATAAATGTGTATGGGGCTTGTCAGCAGCTCTTGGGACTTTGTAAGGTCTACACTAAGTGGATGGAGATGAAATCCCTGTGATTTCTCTCTCTGAATTAAAATGTCTCCAAAGTAGGATGCGTTCATTACCCAGAGTTTCTCACTTGACTTATGGTCATGGTAGAAATCATTCTCCTTCTCCTGCCTGAGATCTTAGTGGAGAAAAGCTAGGCCAAGGGTGAAATAGTACTGAGGTTTCCCCTCCCCTGACTTCCTAGGCCTGAAGATTCCTCTGTGGAAAAAGGAGCCAGGAGAACTGGATCAAGAGGCAGAAGAGGGGGACAATGAAGAGGAGGAAGATTCAGATGAGAAAGATTCTGATGAGGCAGAGAAAACGTCACAGAAGGAGGGGGAGTACTGGGAATCCCAGCAGGAGTTTCCAGATGTCGATGGGAATGAGAAAGGCTCGGTGTCTTACTCCCCCCTCCACCAAGAGTCCAGTGTACCTGAGGTGCCGGGCCTGAGGCGCTCCAAGAGAGGATTCTGGACCTGGCTCAGTCCCCTCACCCTCCTGTTCAACTTGTCCTTCCCTGTGGACAGGTGCTTAGAACAGGGAGCCTGCATCCTGACTAGGCTTCCTGTTTCTGGAGGGATTTGAGAGGGCTGGGCCATTGGAGAGAAAGGAATCCTGTACTTCTTGGGTTCTTCATGGTGCTGGAAATCCCAAGGATGCTGCCTGTCTTGGAAAACAGCAGGGTGGGGTGGGGGATGCAGTGGGTGGGTGTCCAAGAGCCCCTTCATGTACTATACCCAGTATAGGGTGTCTCCCTCTGAACCCCTTATCCACCCCTGGACAGTCTAAAATGGGGTAGTAGGAGGAGGGAGGAATGTCTCCTTGTAAATCCCTTCATTAGCAAGGCCCAGAGGAGCAGGGTTCTGGTACTGGCTTGAGTAAGGCAATGCTGACCGTAATCTCCCTCCATCCCGTCACCACCAGGAAGAGGATCCTGCCAGGGGTGGTGTGCCTACGGGAGAAGCAGCGGTCTAATGACTGGCCTTGTTCCCGCTGTGAGATTCTTTTCTGCAGGAAATGCGAGACTCTGCACTGTGATCCCAACTATGTTAAGCACTGTATCCTGGACCACTAGGAGGGTGGTGAGCCTTCTGGACGTTAGATAGGGGGTGGGAAGAGTAGGGCCATGCCAGGCGGTGCCTGAGCCCCCATCCGTGAGAGGGAGAATGGTGTAGTGAACAAGGCACCAGACTTGGAGGCAGAGGGCTCTAGGGTTCAAATCCTCCCTCAGACTAGCTGTATGGCCCTGGGAGAGTCATATCTAGGCCTCAGTTTCCCCACCTGTAAAATGAGGAAACTGAATTTGATAGCCACTGAGGTGCTATTATCTCTCATGTTTAAACTGCCATAGCCAGCACTTAGACACCATCCCTCAGCTCCTCAATGAAACACCCTCTATTCATGGCACTTAGTTACCACCTTCAATCCAAGGTATCTTTGATATGCTCACAAGTGCGGCAATGAGCCCTTATCTCTGGCACTTAGACCCCCCTGTGACACTCGGGCCTCCAACCCCTCGCTCTGACCCTCTGGGGCTGGGCACAATTAGTGTGTTTCAGGTGAAGGATGAGAAGGAATCTTGGCCCACAACATGAAAACCCCTAGCTGCTGCCCCAACCCAGAATCCTCTGAGCTTTTCTGCCCACAAGCATAGTCTCACTGCCCACTGCTATCCCCAGACTCTCCTGGTTGGCCCAGAGCCATCTCTCGCCTGCAACAATCTCTCCGTCATTTCAGGTGTTTCAGATCAGGAGGAATTGGAGGGAGAACAAATAAGTCCTTCCCAGGAGACAGTTTTGTTTATGAACCCTCCGGTCACAGAAGATATTCAATAAAAGTCTCAGTGAGTGCATCAGTCAATTCAGTGAGCACTGAGTGAGTGTGTGCACATATGTGCATTGTGCATACATGTGTGAGTGTGCATGCATGTATGTGAGTGTGTGCATGCGTGTGTATGAGTGTGTGCATGTGCAAGTGAACATGTGCGTGTGTATGTATGTGTGTGCACACATGAGTTGTGCATGTGTGTGCAAGTGTGTGCATGTGTGTGTATTGTGTGCATGTGTGTGAGTGTTGCGCATGTGTGCATGACTGCATGTGTGTGCATGCATGTGTATTGTGTGAGTTGTGTGCATGTGTGCATGTACATGTGTGCATATGTGTGAGCATGTGCCTGTGTGCATTTGAGTGTGTGCGCATGTGTGTGCATGTGTGTGAATGTGTGTGCGTATGCCGGAGTGAACAGGGACACTGTTGGGGAAGGGCAAGGGGAAGCCAGGGCAGGGGGTGGGGTTTTCCTCTTTTCTGAGTTTTCTCCAGGGTTTGATTTTAAAGATAATATGATTTGCTCCTTGAAAGTCAAGTTATGGAACAGTGTCCAAGGAGCTGAGTCTGCTGCCATCTCTCCCTCGTTGCTGTGTTTGTCTTTTGTTTTCAAAGAGGACCATGGCATCAGGGAAATGATGATGTGACTTGCATTGATTTTGATTTGAGTGAGGGAGGGCTGTGCAAGGTCACCAGCCTCACTTTCTCCTCCAGAGCCATCTGGGTCCAGTGACCAGATATTCATCAGGACGACTAGAGATGGCCCAGGATGCAATGGGAGACCCTGGCCCACACACTCACTTAGAGTGAGGTAATGCCCATTCAGTGAATAGGCCTTTTTAAAAATCGAGTCAATGGGTGGCTCTTTTAATTAGAAAAAAAGAAAAAATAATCCAGCTTGGAGGGGAAGGACCTCAGTGAGCTTGCTGTTCCAAAGAGGAAAAGCTACCACTGACATTCATTCTAAGCCAGGAGGGCCCAAAATACAGTCATTAATGGATGTGGTCCAGTCTATGAGCTTCAGAGTGAACTGGAGCCCATGCCCCTCATGTGGATTCCCATCCCCATCTCAGTAAATAGGCACGTGCCCTGTCTACCTTCTACCCCGCCAAAATCTACAAAATCTACACCAAGGTAAAGGACATTTTATACAGTGAGAAAATGAGGCAAAGCAAAGTGAATTCTAGTGGTCAGAATTAAACCTAAATCTTGTTTCCTGAAATAGTGGTCTGTCCAGAAGGTTCCACTCCCCCAGCTGGGGATTATCTGCAAGGCAGAATACTTGTGGACACTAGCAGAAAGACCCAGAGCTTGCACATGAACATTAGAAGAGGCGGGAGTAGAATCAGTAGCTTCATTGCACGCCCTGCACTGGGGACTGGGAGCAGGATTAGTATTGGCGAGAATTGGCCTCCTCCACTAAGAATCTCAGCTATTTCAGGGGCCGAGGGCTTAAGGAATGCTGTGAGTGTGTGTGTCCTAGAGAATGGTGCTATTGTGATGGACAACAGGGGTCAAAGGGAAAGGTTCCCAGCTGACCCTGCATCTTGGAGAGATTTTAATCTTCTACACTTGAAGTTTGCCCTTCCTTAGAGGGACCAGTGACCTGTCCTTGTGGCTGGTACTTCCCAATGGACCCTTCTAAGGCTGCTTAGGGTGGGCTTGGGGGTCAATATTTTTCTAATTCTCTAATATTCATGCTCTCCAGCTCCGGCTCCTCCTCTTTGCTTTCCTCTCTCTTTATTTGGGATTCATCCATCACACTCACGTCCACTGGGTCAGCGTCATGCCCTCTTCCTTGATTCCATTTTCCTTGACTCTGCTTTTGGATGCTTTGGCTGGAGAATGACTGATCCATGGCCCTTTCCTCACTCCAAGAAAACCCCATCTAGTTCCTCCTGCTGTGGAATTGGGCGCCATGATGATTTTCTTCAATAGAATCCCTCTTCATGGCAGAGGAATGTCAGGCTGGACACCAGGGTCCTGACTGATCATAGATTAAGAGGCTCAGAACAGAGCACCTCCAGAGTTGGCATCCCAGCAGCCCATCCACGGAAGCTCTTCAGCCCACCGGCCCATGGCTACCACCTTCAGTGAGATCTGGTCAAAATGCCAGTAGCGATCATCCCGGAAGAAGAGGATGGAGCCTTCAGGCCGAGGCAGTGCCCCTTGGATCCCTGAGGGGACACCCCCCCAGTCCCTTAAGCCTCGGGGGTAGTATGGTTCAATCTGTAGCCCCCCATCAGCCAGTACATAGTAGCGAGGACCCTTGAAAAGCACAATTCGGTGTAGGGGTGGGAAGAAGAAGGCTGCATCTGGGTGTCGAGGGAGTCCTCCTGCTCGGCATAGTTGGGGGTAACCCTTCAGTAATCTTGATCCCCGGAACCTCCAACATCGACTCCCTGTGGGGACAGAGAGAGAGAATCAGGAGGGCAGAAGTAGTATGAGCTTGGGGAGGGAAAACATGGAATAGAAATGGAGGAAGGTGGGATAGGGATGGGAGAGAAAAAAGCGATTGGGTCTGTGTCATGGGGAACTAGGCATTCCTTTGTCAGAGCTTATTTGTCCCTCTCTGCTTCCATCCCATTCCTGCCTTCCTGGATATTAGAGCAAGTTAAGAACTAACTCTAAAACTTGGAAGGAGTAGAGGGAGACCACCCAGTGCTGTGAAAAGAGTGCTGTCTTCCAGTCATAGGACCTGGGATCAGTCAGTCACAAATTTATTTAGTGCCTAACATATTCCAGGCAATGTGCTAGGTCCTGAGTTTGTAGAGTCAGAATGAAACACTTCCTGTCTTCAAGTAAGCATATAGCTTATACCTGTACAAAATACACAAAATGGAAGACCATTTTATTTTTGGAGTGGAGTAGGACTCAAGGCTGGGGGATCAGGAGAGACCTTAAGAAGATGGCCCTTAAACTAAGCTCTGAAGGATATTAAGAATTCTAAGATGTGAAGGAAGGAAAAAAGGCATTCCAGATATGGGGGACAGCATGTTGGAGGAATTGCAAGAAGGCTAGTATGAACGGACTATAGATTATTAAATGGGCGGTTAGGTGATATAATGAATAGAGGACTTGAGGACTTGAGTTCAAATCCAGCCTCACATACTTACTAGCTGTGTGACCCTGGGCAAGTCACATAAACTGTTTGCTTCAGTTTCCTCATCTGTCAAATGAGCTGGAGAAGGAAATGGCAAACCCCTCCAGGACCTTTGCCAAGAAAACCCCAAATGGGGTTGCAAAGATTCTGACACAACTAATGGACCAAACAACAGTGTAAAATAGCTGGGTTGGGAAAGGCTTTAAATGCCAAACAGAGGAGTTTATATTTGATTCTACAGGAAATAGGGAGCCACTGGAAATTACTGGACAAGAGTAACACGATCAAATCTTGTCTTAACTTTGACAAGTCAATGGACTTCCATGGAGAAAAAAAAAGTTAATTTAAAAAATTCTATGGATCTCAGTTTCCCCACTTGTAAAATAAGAGGCTGGACTCGATGGTCTCTGAGGCTCCTGCCAGCTCCAGATTTATGATTCATGATCCCAGTTACCTTGAAGTCTCTCCCAGCTCTAAATCTGTAATGATAATCAGATTAGTTCTGGAAGGAGGAAGGTGTGTTCTGCAAACCCTCAGCAGGTGGCAGCACCGGGCAGCCAGCTCCAAGCCAACTTCCAGCCCAGGAAAATGGAAACTCCTAGCCCCGAGATGGGACTGTTCCCTGTTCTCCAAGAGAAGACAAAGGGACGGCTGAGAAGTGTCCCCACCTTCTTCTGTTCAGTCTCTTTCCTTGTTCTCTATCTGCTCTGCCATTTAAGTCTCTCACCCACATCTTTTTTTTTTCTTTTGCCCACTCTTGAAAGAAATGATTATTTTTCAGGTTGGGGTGAGGACAAGGGGCAGAGGAGGGGCAGTACAGCACAGTGGAAAGGGCCCTGAACTGAGATTTCCGAATTTGGCATTGCAGGACCCAAGTTTGAATCTTATTTCTTCCAATTACTGCCTATATGGCCTTGGGCAAGTCACTTAACCTCTATGGGCCTCAGTTTCCTCATATGAAAAAGGGGATTAGACTAGATGAGCCTTCAGATCAGCTCTAGATCTCTGATCCTATGATCTATGAACTTTTCCTTGAAGTCACAGGTTCAAGTTCAAGGGAGTATGGAGGTGGGGGCAGGGAGGAGCCTCCAGGGAGGAGAGAGATCATATTCAAAAGACAAAAGGGTCTTTTCTGAACCTATTAGCTTGCATTGAGTAGTGCAGGGAGTGGGGGGATTCTGATCAGGTCTGGGGGCTTGCTGCAGCAACAAAGCCCCATTCTGCCTTGCACCTGAAGGATAGACAGTTATTGCCTCTATTTCTGCCCTACACACACACACACACACACACACACACACACACACACACACACACAGAGTCAGATCATAGTTCTAAAGCTGGAAGGGGTCTCAGAAGCCATTTAGTCCTATTTATTTCTTTTCTTTCTTTTTTCTTTTTGGAGGGCAATTGGGGTTCAGTGACTTGTCCAAGATCACTCAGCTAGTTTTTGTGTTGTGTCTGAGGCTGGATTTGAACTCAGGTCCTCCTGACTCCAGGGCTGGTGCTCTATTCACTGTGTCACCATTTAGTCCAATTTCTTACTTTATAGAAGAAGCTAATGATATGACTTGCCCAAGGTCACGCAGGCAGTGAGCATCAGAGAAAGCCCCTACATCAGTACCGAGTCTCTCCCTCTAGAGTTCTCTTCTTCCTCCTCCATGTCTCCAGGGAGCTCAGACCCACTTGGAAGCCTTGAGGAGGTAGGAGATGGGAATTCCTGGCTCCTTATCCGCCTCCCCTCTCCCTCCCTCCCCCTCCAATTTATACCTTTGAAAAAATAGAAGTCTCCATCATCCTGGGACACAGCAGCTGCCTCGATGTGGGGGGGCAGACCGGCCCATTTCTCCTGCAGGAGTTGGGGCTCCGAAGCATTGCCATCAGCCCCCACCTCCCAGAAACTGTTTCCTTTAAAGATGTAGACTCGATGGTCCTTGTCTGCAACACTCCCCCCAAAAAAGATGGGGGAAAACGTTACTTGGGCTCTTGTTTCCTTTGTCCTCCCCACCCCCAGCCCTTGAAGGTGCTGTGCTGGGGATCCATCATTACTGCCTCCACTGCTGCCTTACATAGAGACCAAGGGAAGACAAAGTCCCAGGGGGTGGTTGCATAACAGGAGCATCATTGGCTGTGTGCTTCTGAATCAGTCAAGCAGCTGGGGTCAAATGACCAAACCCAGATTACCTTCCCAAGACCCAAGTCCTGGGGACCCTTAGCCATTTGGTAGGAGGGTTGGGCAGGGAAGGCTGGGATGAATTTGAGCCTTGAGAGCTGAGGATGAGGGCCAAAGAATGGCATAGCAAGGATAAAAGGGTCATAGAGTTACAACTGGAAGGGACCTCAGAGGTCAGCTAGTCCAACCTTCCCTTTTATAGATGAGAAAATGAGGCTCAGAGAGGTTAAGACACTTGCCTGAGATCACTCAGGCAAAGCCAGAACTTGAACTCAGGGCTCCTGATTATTAAATCTAATGCCCTTGCTCCATTACCAGGATGGAATGTGGGGAAGAGGGCTCCTTGGGATGCCTGAGGATGTAAGGGCAGAGAAAAGTGTCACCTTACCTGCTGTGATGGTGTCAAAAAAAGAGTGGCAGTAATAGGGTCCTCTCGCTCCAGATTTCCTGTCCCAGGGCCTTTGGGAGTCCCAGTCCTCAAAATTAGTGAAGAGTTTTCCAGGGAGCTGCTCAGCCACTGAGCCCCCCAGGGGCTGCCCTACAAAGGTACAGAAAAGCGAGGTCATGCTGGGGCTCTGGTTGTGCCAGGCTGGATTCACTGTCTAATGGGAGCAGTAAGAGGAAGGAGAATAGGCCAAGGCTGTTATTGCTCCTGGATTTGACGGGGTCAGTCACAGAAATAGTGGATAAAGTCAAGAAAATGGGCTTGAATTCTGACTTTTCCAACTCAGTGACTCTGGACAAGTCACTTAATCTCAGTAACCTTTAATTTGCCCTGCAAAATGAGGGGGTCAGATGAGATGAGCTCTAAGGCTCCTTCTAGCCTTAAATCCAAATGACATTAGAAAACCCAAGAGAGATCCCATATATCAGGACCACAGATTATAGATTTAGAGCTGGAAAGGACCTTCTAAGTCTCACCCGCTTATTTTACAGAGGAGGTGAGATGACTGACTTGTCCAAGGTAACACGGGTAGGAAAAGGCAGAACCAGGATTTGAGCCCAAGCTCTCTGATTCCAAATTCAATTCTCTTTGCTAATCAAATCCAGCCTCAGACACTTAACATAAAAACTAGCCGTGTGACCTTGGGCAAGTCACTTAACCCCAATTGCCCTCCAAAAAGCAAAAAAAGAAAAAAGAAAGAAAGAAACTGGCTGCCGAGGGTGGGATGTGGTTGGGTCAGGGGGGAGCAGAGAGGCCTCTTTAAAGATTGGAGGTAGAATCAAGGAGAGCTGGGACAGGACTCCCCATCCCCCATGACCTCTGATAGAAAGCACCAGATTGAGATGAATCCCAGATAAGTGAGACCACAAGAGGCAACGGGGCCACCAGAGGGTGGCTGGAGCCCAAAATCTGCTCAGTAGCTTTACATCTTAGGAATGGGCCTGGATAGCTTTGGAAAGCAACTGACTCTCTCTGTGCCATGCCAGTAAACTATGCAAGTCTTAACAACCTCAAGGGGGAGATTGGAAGTTGTTGAAGATGACTGAGAATCAGGGAGTCTGTGCATAAGAAACTTGGGGTCAGCTAGGTGCAATCTCTGGGGACCAAGAAGTTTAATATTATGGCAAGAATAGATTTGGAGACCTAGAGGTCATGTTATGGGAGATGCTAAGGGTCAGGGTGGGAGGGAATGGAGGTGAAAGGTTAGGATGCTGAGTGGAAACAGGGGAAAAAAGCTTGGGTCCAGGGTTTTATTGGGGGTGGTGTGTGAGGAGGGGCTAGAAGCCAAGGATTCAAGGATATGAGTGCTATGGGATGGAAAGAATTGGGGACCAGAGATGCAGAGTGCTGAGTGTCTTAAGGTGGAAAGGATTGGGAATCTGAGATTGGTGTGTTGAGGGTCATGGGGCTGAAAGAGATGGAGAGAGGAGATTGGAATTGGGAGCCAGGGGACTAAGTGTCATGGAATGGACATGTTGGTACCCAGAAGTTGGGAACCACTGGTTGAGGCTGGAAGTAGGGGCAAGGAGGATGGGAGGGCCTTAGACAAGGGATACTCACCATACAGATTTTGGATGGCCAGGACATCATCCCAGTTCAGCACAGAGTCCCGTCCTAGCCTCTTGTAATAGGGTGCCATGAGAGCCCGAGGAGCAGGGGAGTGGCCTAGCCCCAGCGTGTGGCCAATCTCATGGGCCAGCACCACGAATAGATTTCGACCCCTGCGACTTTTGAAGGACCAACGTTCATCCTGATCGAAGTGTGCCTCCCCACGGCGAGGGAGGAAGGCGTGGGCCAGGGCACCTCCTGCAGATACCCAAAGGTAGAAGGTCAGTAACAAGTCCTTGTAGGAGGTGGGCAGGGTGGGATCATAGGGCTTAGATTTATTGGGAAAGGGTGCCTTCATTTGTCAGTTTCCTTAACTGAGTGACTTTGCCCAAGAATTTAGTGGAGGAGGGAGCAGTCAAATCTAACACTCTTTCTACTATACTCTGCTGACTTCTGAAATCATCTAGTACTCCTTCATTACAAAGTTAGAAACTGAGGCCTGGAGAGATGAAACAGCTTGGTCAATGTCACACAAACAATACGTGGGCAGAATTGGGACTTGATAGCCACGTCCTCCCTGCTACTAGGTAGAAGGGAGTGGAGGGTCAGAGATTTGGAGCGATGGAAGATGTGGGTTGGAAGGAAATTCAGGATTTTTTGTTATTTCCACTCTATCAGACTGGGAAAGGAAAACTAACCAAACCACGGAGGAAAACAGGAAGGGGTGTGTTTGTAATAAGCCAACACTCTTCTCTGTGGGAGTGGAGGGAAAACAAAGGTGTGGATCACAGACAAATGATTTCTATTTCGCTTTCCCACCTCCAGACACAAAGAATTTTCTTCTAATCATATTTTAACTCTGAATGAATTGATAGTCAGGGGGAGGTGGCCCTAGGAGAGGACTGGGTGATGATGGCCTGGAATGGAAATTTTCCAATTTATTATGTATAATTCCCAAAATGAAAAGACACAGGAGGGAGTGGGTTAAAAACTGACCTGGTTCATCTTGCCTCTCACACATACTGGCTGTGTGACCCTGGGAAAGTCACTTAACCTCAAGACACTTTCTGAGACTAAATTGCAAAGAAGGAGCTGACCTGCATTGGTAGAGGGAATTCCTTCCTCTGGGAATTCTGGGTAGTAATGGAGTCACAGAACTGGAGACCCATGCCCTCCCTCCCTATGGTGAGCAGAATCCTCAGGGGAACATGATGGCTGTAAAGTGCCTAGGGGTGCTTAGTCTCTCATCCTCAGTTAGATGACACTCCACAAGCTTTCAAAGTCTCCTTCACACCCCGAGGTATTCAGGAAGGATGTTCTAATCCCATTTTGTTGTTGTTCATTCATTTCAGTCATGTCCAGCTCTCCGTGACCCTCTTTGGGGTTTTCTTGGCAAAGACACTGGAGTGGTTTTGCCATTTCCTTCTCCAGCTCATTTTATGGCTGAGAAAGCTGAGGCCAACAGGGTGAGGAACTTACCCAGAGTACACAGTGTCTCTGCTGACTTCAGGCTTGGCATTCTATCTACTGTGCCACATGGCTGTCCCCAACCCCCATTTTAGAGATTGGCAAGCTCTAGGGTTTTGCTAGCAAGGTCCGGTGACTTGTCCAACATTACCCAGATAATAACAGAAACCAGTGTGAGTGCAGTGAAAAGCCAGAGAAGCTAAGTTTGAATCCTGGCTCTGCAGTTTATAATTTCTGACCTTGGCTAGGTCACTTGGAGCCTTTCTGAAGGCAACCAAGAGGTTCAGGACTCAGGAAGACCTGACACTTCTGAGCTGTGTGACCCTGGGGGAGTCACATAACCCCTCTTTATCTCAGTTTCCTCAACCATAAAATGGGGATAAGAATAGCACCTGCCTCTCAGGGCTGTTGTGAGGATCAACTGAGATAATGTCTGCAAAGTGCTTAGCACAGGACTTGGCATACAGTAGGCACTTAAACAATGTCTCCCTTCCTGCTTCCTCCCTCCCTCCCTTCCTTCCTTCTTCCCTTCCCTTCCTCCCTCCCTCCCTTCCTTCTTCTCTTCCTCCCTCTCTCCCTCCTTTCCTCCCTCCCTTTCTTTCTTCCTCCTTCCTTTCCTTCTTTCCTTCCTTCCTTCCTTCCTTCCTTCCTTCCTTCCTTCCTTCCTTCCTTCCTTCCTTCCTTCCTTCTTTCCTCCCTCCCTATTCCTTCCCTTCCTCCCTCTCTCCTTCATGGAGATGGGAAGACTCTCCATGAAACCTATCACATCCATCCTCTTCTCTCCACTCCTGTGGCCCCACCCAGATCTAGGCCATCATCCCCTCTAGCAGTCCTCAGTTTGATCTTTGTAGCCCTTTAAGCTCCAACAGGAGCCCCCCAGCGTTCGGGATTATTGTGCATTACTCCCTGTCATGCCCTCTGGGTTCGGGCCAAAGTGGCCGATTTTTACTGTTTCCTGGCTGCCCTCCTTCTCTTTGTGCCTCCTGCCCTGCCCTGCCTGGCATACACTCACTCCTTCCTCACCTCTGCCACTTAGAATCCCTAGGTTTGTTCAGTTCTCATCGATCAAAAAGCATTTATTAAGCACCTACTGTATGCCAGGCATGTGCTAGTGCTGGAGATTCGAAGACAAAAAATGAGAGACTCTGCCCTCATGGAGGCTACATTCATTTCAGGGAAATAACATGCGCACCGATGAATGTACAGGAAATTCATTTGGCGGCCATGGCGGGGAGTATGCTCTAGATTTTCCCCAATCTTGACTTGCGTCACAATCTCATGGCCAAAAATGAGAATGGGCAGATCTGATGGGAAAGACAAAGAGCCACATGAGGTGATCCAGGAGGCCAAGAAGCATGTATGGGGGTGACACCTGTTTAAATCCTCACCCCAAAAGGACAGAGCTGAGAAAGCCCTAGTGGGAGGGAAGGGGGGGCTTACTTGGACTCAGGCAAACTGAGGTTTGAGCCTTGCCTCTGATGCTTACTAACTGGCCAGGTCAATGAATGGCCCTGAACCTGCAAAAGCAGGCCTAATTCTATCTACCTCACTTACAGGACTGTTTGAGGCTCAAAGGAAATAATGTATGTCCAGTGGTTTGTAGACTTTAAGGTATAATATAAAAAAGCCCGTTGTCATTATTTAGGGGAAGGGGTGGGATGGGGAAAGAATGAAGTCCATACTGGCCTTCCTTCCTTTGTAGGGTAAGGGAGAAAGAACCACCATCTCCAAGGCCCTGACAGGTGATTTTGGGAAGAAAGGGATTCTGCTGCTCTCCATCTCTACAAAGGACAGAACAAGAGAGGAAAAGCTAAAGGTGTATCAGGAGAAACTCAGGTGTGATATCAGGAAGAACCGGCCCTGAGTGTGGGGTCAAACTGAAGGGACAGTATAGTAACAATATGTGGGGGGGGGGGGGCAGAGAATCTTCATGCTGGAGGGGTGGCCATATTCCTCACTGACAATGTGGGGGGGAAGGCTGCTAGGAATCTGCCCTATTGGCTTTTTCCTAAGCTAAAAGGAAATGGCCTAGCCTTCTGAGGCCCAGCTTTGTGGAAGAGGGGCAAGAGACAATTCCACCTAATGGGAGAAGGTAGGAAGTGTTGGATGGCTCCCCGGCTGGAGATTTACACCCAAATGTGTATATATATACACATACATGTGCACATATACATATGTATATACTCACACATATATGTACATATGATGTATATATGTGTGTGTTGTACGTGCATTTGGGCACTTCTCTGGTGCAGCTATGTCCTCCTTTTCCCCCTGCTGCTCTTAGCCAGAGACCCTCACACACCTTTCCTCTAAGGTTAAGGGATGGGAATGGGGGGATTTTCCAATGGAAGGAGTTAAAGAGAGAGGCTTACAGGGAGGAAGAAGGAGTCAGCACCTGGCCCATCAAAAGCGTTGCTGAGCCCATCGTTGTGATCACCCTGAAAGAAGGTAAGGCGGATATCGGCGGGGCTTGATTCGGGTGCTTCCCAGAACTCCAGGGAGGACACGTTGCTCCACACCTGGAAGGCTGCGCGAACAGCCCTGCGCACTGCTGGCTCTGGCAGGTACTCGGGCCAATTTACCAGGCGATAGGAAAGATGGCGTTTGTACCATTTGCTTCCTGCTGGAGAAAGAGCCAGAAAGCTGGACATTAGACTGATCATGCATTGAATTCTCTGGTACAAATGGCCCTGTCCTAGGGGCTGGGCAAAGGAGTCTTGACAGAGTGGAGGGAACACTGACCTGGGTGAGCCAAGAGACCCCAGCCCTGCCACCTACTACCTGCCTGACTTAGGGCAGCTCATTTGCCCTCTCCTCCAGGGGCAGCTAGGTGGCTCAGTACATAAGAATGCTGGTTTCAGGATGCCCTGTGTTCAAATCCTGCCTCAGATACTTGCTAGCTGTTGGGCCTTGCACAAGTCACTTAAACACTGCCTGACTCAGTTTCCTCTTCTGCAAAATGGGGATGACAATAGTATCTACTTCCCAGGGATGCTGTGAAGATTAAATGAGATATTTATAAAGCACTTATCCCAGTTCTGGGTAAGGAGCAGGTGATTAATTAACTAAAGCTTATTCCATTCCCAATAGTTGCTTCCTTCTTTTCTGGCCCTCAGATTCCAAATTCCAGATTTGCAAAATATGGTTTGGAATGCTGAATCACAAGAAAAATCAGTATTTGCCCCAGAGAGCAGCAACTAAAGTGTCCCCCTCTCCTCCCGGGAGAAGTGAGGAGCTATAGCTGGAGAGTGTTGCATCCTTAGCCAAGCTGGTCACTGCATTGGTTCTCTTTGATGGACTGTTTTTTTCTAACAGAGCTCTTAATTTAAAGGGTAGGGAGTAATCAAGATTTAAAAATCAAAGGGTGGCAATAAACCTTATTTTTAAAATGACAGTCTATCCTCTAACATATAGGAGATGGAGCTCCTCCCCTCAGCGACATCCTAGGCTAATGCTAGGACAGGCCCACATATGTGCTGGGATAAGTGCTTTATAAATATCTCATCTGACACCATCTTCTCTCCTCTCCCATCCCTCTCTGGGCCTGACCATGTGGAGCTTAAAGTGGTTTTCATTCTTTATCTATGTTCCTTTCTAGCTGAGACCCCCTGCTCCAGCCCATCCTTTCAAAGTACTAGGTAGGTGGCAAGGGGGCGGTGAGGGGTGTGTTCAGGAGTAGAAAACACACAGCTGTAGATCACTAGCTGCTTCCTCTGTGTTCTCTGCTCCCACCACCTCTCTGCCATTTACAGGCTCCCTGGCCTGTGGCTGTCCTGAGAGCCACAAGAAAAGCTCATTGTCATTTCTTCCTACTTGTTTTCAGCCCCCTCACCTCACCCCACCCTCTATGTTTCTGTGAGATTCTTCTGGGAAGTCTGGGATCTCTGAAGAAAGAAAGAAAGGAAGGAAGGAAGGAAGGAAGGAAGGAAGGAAGGAAGGAAGGAAGGAAGAAAAGAAGGAAGGAAGAGAGAGATAGGAAGGGAGGAGGAGAGAAAGAAAGAGAGAAAGGAAGAAAGGAAGGAAGGAAGGAAGGAAGGAAGGAAGGAAAGAAGGAAGGAAAGAAGAAAGAAAGAGAAAAAAAAAAGGAAAAAAGAGGGAGGGAAGGAAGGAAGAAAAAAGTAGTTTTCTGTCACTAGCTTCAGCCTGGAAGGATTTTTCCATCTCTAGTCAGTTTAAGTAATTTCTTTCATAGGATCATAGCTCTAGATCTGAAAGACCTTAAAAGCCATCAAATCCAACCTCTTCATTTTACAGATAAGGAAACTCAGGCATAAGTTAAGTGACTTGTCCAAGGTCACATTGCAAGTATGTGACAGGATTCAGACTTAGGTGTTCTTGATTCCTAGGCCACTGTCCTTCCCTAGGCCACCCTGCTGTAATTCTAATTTTAGAGAGCATAAATCGCCCTCTAAGACCCAGAAGCTGCTGATTGGGTGGTTCTGGCCTTTGCTTTTTCTTCCAGATGCCTTCCCAGCCATCTTCTTTACCCCTTCTCTCACTTTCCATTGGCCAAGTCAGAATTCTATAGGATTCAGCACTGGGGGGGGGGGGCACTGAGGAACCTCAGAGGCCATTTAGTCCAAATGTCTTGTTTTACAAATAGGAAACTGAGGCTCCGAGAATCAAAAAGACTGGCTCAAGGCTAGCCAGTTAGAACAGCGCCATGATTGAAACTTGGCTCCTAGTCTCTCCACAATGCAAGGCTTACTCGACTAGAATGAATAGCCCCAGTGTTTCTATGTGACAATTCTTTCTATGCCATGCAGCTCAGAGCTGTGGGGGCAGTGGTGTTTCTGTGAGAGAGGACAGATAAGTGTTAGCCAGAGGGGCAGAGACCCAGTCTGAAGGCCATTTCCCATCCAAGCCCCAGTGCACTGGGAAAACTTGCCCTCTGCTTCCCCAGCTACACCCTGGATGTTGCCCACAGGTCTGGAAACCAGACAAGTGGGGCAGACCAGTGGGGAAGCAGCTTAACACACTGGAAATAGTGCTGAACTTAGAGTCAGGAAGGCATGGATTCAAATTTGGCTTTTAACCCCCATCAGCTATTATTTGACCTCCCCGAACCACAGTTTCTTCATCTATCAAACAAGGATAAAAATGCCTAAGTACCTACTTCCCAAGGCTGTTGGGAGGCTCAAAGGAAATCACATATGTAGTTCAGGGATTCTCCAGTATTTTGGGGCATTGGTTTGGTGAAGCTTATGAACCCCTTCTCATAATAAGGTATTTAAATGAATGAAATAAAACATACAGGGTTACAAAGGAAATCAATAATGTTGAAATACAATGCGTAGACAGTAAAATTGAAATTACATGGCATCTAGCTTGCAGTCATTGAAGTCTACAATAATTTTGAAGTTGTTTTTGTTCAGTCATTTCAGTCAAATCTGACTGACCCCATTTTGGAGGTTTTCTTGGCAAAGATACTGGAGTGTCTACCATTTCCTTCCCCAGCTAATTTTACAGATGAGGAAACTGAGGCAAACAGGTTACATGACTTGCCCAGGGTCACATAGCTAGTCCGTGTCTGAGGCTAAATTTGAACTCAGTGCTTCTTGACTCCAGACCCTTTGATCTATCCACTATGGCGCAACCCAGTGGCCCAGATTTTAAAGTAGTGATGAACAGAAACAATATTTCAAGATATCTGCAACAACTATCATGTGATATGAAAATATCTGATGACTTACTGGGGTTTGTTGTTTACATTCATCATTTATAGGAAATGCCCAATTTCAATTAGAGTTTAATGAAAATAGAGATAAAATTTTTTCCCATCTAATTCCAGGGACTTCCTAAAAATGTATTGTCCATGGCTCCGAGGTGCAGAACCTCTGGTCTAGTACTATTTAAGTATCAGCTGCCCTGATTACCCAACGGTAGAGGTCACTGTGGTTCCTGACACCAAAAGAGTTTCCATCTTTCTATTTCCCCTCATCCTTCTAGGTCTGATTCACATGATCCACTGCCTATTGGGTAGAGAGGGTGCTTCACGGAAGGAGGAGGGAGGGGAAGTTGGGAAGCAGAGAGAATAGGAGTATAACATTGCAGATTGAGGTGGCTTACAAATCTGAGGAAATAAAATATAAATATAATAGAGAAATATAAATCTTGAGGTTAGCATCTATTATCAAAAGAAGCATTCTTGGCTCCCTCCTTTAGCTGTGGTTACATAGGGAGAGCAGGGAGAAGGATTTGGAAACTGTGTGTGGGAACAGGGAGAGAGAGGGCAGAGGGCTTGGTTCTCCAGACAGGTTCAATGTGAGAGGATCAGAGGCTGAGGAGGGGTGGGGGCAAAAGGGGCACAGCTGGGAGATGGAGAGAATCTCATTTGACAGCCCTGCCATACTTCATGCCATTGAAAATAAGCCTCCTTCTCTGGTGTGTTTGGTTTGGCACAGGGCCCTAGACTGCCCAGGAGAACAAGCCCTCAGGGACGGTGATGGAAAGATCACCCGATGAACTGGGAGGGAAGGAGGGGAATTGGAGGCAGGCTCTAGACTGTGTATGTATGGGGGAGGAAAAGAAAACAGACATTTGTAGTGAGTTGGGGGTAAAGTGGGGAAAGATTGTCTGGGAGCACACACTCAAGGCTTCTACCAGCCCTTCCTCTTGGAGGAGACAGGGATGCTCCAAGCAGCTCCTTGGAGGGCCCCTCACCCCACTCGGGGGGTAGCAGCTGGCTGGGTAAATTCTTCTCCTATGTTACTGAGGCAGGCCCTGGGGATTACAGCTGTCCCAGAGCCAGATCCAGGGAGGAAGCTTCACAGTGATCTTTGTGTGTGTTTGTGTGGAGGACTGGTAGAGAAGGAAGAAGAAAATGAAAGGTCTTTCCTGGGGGGAGGGGGAGCCCAGGAGAGAAGGAAGGAATTTAGGTGAGTGGGGAACAGTGCTTGGCCCTCGGGCCCAGGCTTGTTTTCTTTAGACCAGCCCATGTGAGTTAGAAGTTTACAAATTCCTGACCTGGGGCTATGGGGAGCAGGCAGGACTAGATTGGTCACCATAGTTACAATAGGCTAGGACGTCCCCGCAGGGCTAGGTGGCACCTGGCATCCTCCCTCACCCGTTCAGCTTCCCTTACTGCCCTCAGCACCCCTCTTCCCTCCCTGGGACAGAGCAGCAGGCAGATGTCGGCTTGACAACCTTTCCCTCCCTCCTCTAGACCCACAGAGGCTCTCTAAGCTCCTTCCAGACTCTAACTTTCTTCCACTTACCTCAAGATGAATGGTCAATCAATAAGCGTTTATTAAACACCTATTATGTGCCCAGCACCATGCTGAGGGCTGAGGATGCAAAGAAAGACAGAGAAGATGGTCCCTGCTTTCAAGGAGCTCTGTCTGATGGGGTGGGGGTAGGGGGCAATCTACCAACAACTATCTACAGGCATGCTATTGTACAGGATAATTTGGAAAGCATCATCAGAGGAAAGGCTCTTGAATAAAGAGGGCTTGGGAAAGGCTGCCTGTAGAAGGTGGGACCTAAAGGAAGCCAGGGAAGCCAGAAGGCAGAGATGAGGAGGGAGAGGATTCCAGGCATGAGGGACAGCCAGAGAATGTGCCCGGAGCCAATAAATGGGCGCTAGGGAGAGCTTGGAGTAAACTACACACTTCCAGCATTCTTTGTATGCAGGAAACCTGGTCCTGGAGAGGGAAATTCAGCAGGCCAAATCTCAAATAACAAGTGATGGCCCAGGCTGGGCTAGAATCCAGGAATCTCCTCACTACCTGATCCGGACAATTCCATTTCTCACCCTTTGACTCTTGGATTTGGAATCTGGAGGAAATGCTTACCACATGGCACATCTCACAGAGATGGATGAACCCAAGAAGGCACTGAGTTACCTCCTCATTTTAAGGATACAGAGACTTGGCCTAGAGGCCTGGCAGAGGTAGGCAGATTTGAGTAAGCTGAGTGCCCAGACTGGGATTTGGACACGTTTTTTCTGCCTTAAATAGAATATTCTTTTCACTGTATAGTTATCCCTTCCACATCACTGGGCTAGGACGATAGGCAATCTGGAAATCCCAGTAAAGTTTTTTGGAACTCCCTTTGTACCAAAGAAGTCTGAATTTTTCTTTTTCTTTTATGGGGTGTTTACAATGTAAAATTTGGGTTGGTCATAGGCTATGTGTTGTTTGGTGGTCTTTGAGTATTGTTTGTGGCTTCTGCAAAACTCCCATTTAATTTCTTATGTTGACCCACAATATTTCAAAAGCATGACAAGTTGCCTTGTGAAGGGGATGACTGTGCCGTGTTGCCAGATTATATTGGATCATATGTAATTTAGGGTTGAGAAGAACCTTAGAGATCATTTAGTCTCTGGTCCAAGCCCTTCATTTTACAAATGAGGGAACTTAAGCTTACTTAGGTGTCCAAGGTCACTTAGGTAAGTAGGTGGCTGAGCCAGGATTTGACCCAGTTCCTCTGACCCTAAATCTAGTGCTATTTTCACCAGCACATAGTCCCTCCTCTCTGTGTGACAGCCTGGCAGGGAGGGATTGAGGGTGGAGTCCAGCCTTGGACTTTGAAGACTGTGTGTGGGAACTGGGGGACAGCTGAAGAGACAATGGGCTGGGTTCCCCAGGCAGAATCCATGATGTAGGTGGGTGGTCCTCAGCTTTTCCTCCTGCTGTCTGTCCCCTGCTGCATTCAAGGTGGGGGTGGCATGGGGAGAGAAGGCTGGGAGCCAGAGCCCTCAGCTTCTCTCCTCACAGCAGGCTGGTCCCTGGTTCTGACTCATCAGAGAGATGCTGCTCCATAGCGGGTTGGAGGTACCTTCATGAGGGGTAAGGGAGAGACCCGATCCCTTTGGAGCTCCTGAAGGGCTGTGAGGGCAGCAGGGCAGTGGGGATAGGGGAAGAAAGGAGGAAGAGGACTCACTTTGCTGTACAAAGCGTTTCTTGAGCCTCATCTTGGCTCTGCGCCCAGTGAATACAGAATTGAGCCTCTCTGTCCAGGCTGAATTGCTCTCCGTGTCATCTACCCCACACCGTGGCAGGGCCATTTGGCGCATTGTGGCGGTGTCCAGTTGCCCACTGACTGGCAGGTGGGACACCCACTGGAACTCCCTAGAGGGAAGAATTAAAACAGTAGAGTAGGAAAGAGGGGCAATGGGACAGGGATAGGGGGAGAGAGCAACATCCATGGCCTCACTTCCTGCCACTGTTCTGGACAAGTCTGAAGATGGGGAGAGGCTAACTCTCAGGGTCCCCTACTCCTCCTCAACAATCTTCCAATTTCCTACCCCTGCCCTGGGCCAACCAGATCTTACCTTATGGCATCTGTAAGCAGTGGGGAGCTGGAAGCTTCCGAGGTGTGCTCACGGAGGTATCCATACTTCTCCAAGAACACCTGGGAAGGGCAGGAGGCCAGGCAGACAAAGGAAAGTGAGTTACTGCTCTCCCACCCCTGGACCCCAGAAGCATAAAGACACAGGGCTGCAGAATTCATAATTTTCTAAGTTGTTCATAGTCCTGTAATGGAGCTTTTCACCTCTCACACCTACTTCCTTTTTAAAATTCTACTTTATTTTCAATTCTGAATTCTCTGCCTTCTGTCTCCCCTTTCCCTACCATTAAACAAGAAAAACAAAACTTACAAACAAGTATAGTCAAGGAAAACAAATCCCCACATTAGCCATGTCCAAACAAACATATGCTGCAATCTACACTTTGAGGACATTCTTTCTGTCTGGAGCTCTTCTCATCCAGGCTATTACATCTATTTCTTTTCTGTGATTCTGGGATCAGTTCCAGCCTCAGAAAATTAGCACCCACACATAAATAAATAACTAGCCGTGTAACCTTGAGCAAGTTACTTAACCCCAATTGCTTTAAAAAAGAAAGAAAGAAACCAAAAGAAAAGAAAAACCAAACCTTTGTTCCAGGAAGGCTTTTTCCCTCTCTTACCAATAACTCCATCTCCTGTCTGCATTTGGCCTTTTCCCCACCACCAAATCACTTTATGTTGGCCCATATTTGACATCAGTATCAGACTTTTACATAGGCTCTCCCAGAATTAGAAATACTCTGCCTTGCAAATGTCTCATAGATGATCACTTTGCAAGCTACTCACTTCTGACTCCTTCCCACATTAGCCTTAAGGTTTCCACCTCTCACTGTGGTCCACCACCAAGCTGTGTTGACTCAGTGTCACCACTGGGTGGCCACCTTAAGGAACCCTCTGATCCAATTAATATGTTTTACCCACATCAGTGGCTATGTGTTGGTACTGTGTGGTTCCCAACTGTGTGTGTGTGTGTGTGTGTGTGTGTGTGTGTGTGTGTGTATGTGTGTGTTCTGGGAAGTCTTTTCAACGATGGGAAAAAAAAGGTATTGTGAACTCCCAGGGAAATTTAATATACTAATCAAAATATTCTACAATTATTTAAGGCATCGTTAAAAACTTTTAGGGTGAACCCCATTGGACCTGGAGTTTGGGAACTCCTAAATGGAAATCACTGCCCCTGAGAAACTCTCACCCTGCTCACTCCTCCTCCCACTATCTGTTACTGCTTCACCCAGCCCACTATTTCAGGAAAGCCCCAGCCACCATAACTGACTATTCTCTTCTCTCCAGCCATGTCCCCAACTCCCCCCATTTGACTAACTGCCATACACATCAAGTTTGTCTGCCTACAAACACATTAATGCTTCCTAACATGCACTGGAAATATAAAGAAAGGCAAAAACACTTCGGTTCTTGCTATTCAATGATTTTACATTCTAATGACTAGTAAACAATGACAGTATGCATGTTTTCATTTGATTCAATTCAATAAACATTTATTAAGGCCTACTATGTGCCAGGCACTGTGCTAAGTGCTGGGATTACAAAAAGAGGCAAAAATCCTTCCCCTCAAGGAGTTTATAATCTAATAGGGGAGACAACATATAAACAAATACATACAAAGCAAGCTGTATACAGGATAAGTAGGGAATAATTAACAGAAGGAAGGCACTGGGATTAAGAGGGGTTGGGGAAGGCTTTCTGCAAGATGTAGGATTTTAGCTGGGTCTTAATATGTGCAGAATTGGCACTGTGAAAAGCAGGTAAGTGGCACACTGGATAGAGTGCAGGGCCTGGAGTCAGGAAGATTCCTCTTCATGAGTTCAAATCTGACCTCAGGAACTGCCTATCTATGTGACTCTGGGCAAGTCACTTAACCCTGTTTGCCTCAATTTCCTCATCTGTAAAATGGGCTGGAGAAGGAAATGGCAAACCTCTCCAGGATCTTTGCCAAGAAAATCCCAAATGCAGTCACAAAGAGTTAGACTCAACTGAAAAAGGCACGGTAAATGGAAATCTTGGGGAGAAGGTACTAGTAGAGGAAGATTGGAAAAGGTCTATTGAAGAAAGTAGGATTTGAATTAAGTCTTGAAAGAGGCCAGAGAAGCTGGAAGGTGGAGGTAAGGAGGGAGAGCATTACATGTGTTTGAGGAACAGCAAGAAGCCTGTATCCCTGAATCAGAGAACGTATGTCCCTGAATCAGAGAACGTATGGTGTAAAGGTGCAAAAGGTGGGAAGGAACCAGGTTACTAAGGGCTTTAAATGCCAAACTGAGCATTTTATATGTGATCCCATTCTGTTTTTTCAGGGAATTCACTTCTTGGGTATAGTTTTCTGTCTTCTGTCTAAAGGGTTCTGAGTTTTCCTTTTTCCTCCTGAACTCTAGTTTTTTCTACAATTTGTACTTCCTTTCTCCTGGAAGTTCTGGTGGACAGTCCCCTGTGGCTGGCTTCCCTGATGGCCTTCCTTCTATCATCTCTGCTGGCTTCTGGTCCTCTTTCTGAGCAGGTTTAACATTCATGGAGGAACTTATTTGTGAAGCTTTTGGATTTTGATCTAATTTTTTCTCTTCATCTCCATTCCGGTTGTTGGGGCAGAGGTGGGGACCGTTTAGATTTGAGGCCACATGTGGTCCTCTAGGTTCTGTAGGCCCTGAATTTGGATTGAATCAAAGGGCTGTACTTGAGAACCTAGAGGGCCACATGAGACCTCAGGGTCACAGCTTCCCCATCCCTGGGTGGGGTTACTCTCTTCATCTCGATCTACCTCTGGGGCTTCTCTTAATCTCCAATATTTTTCTGAATGTGGTTTTTGGTATTTAGCTCTGTTTACTCATATTTCCAGCCCAAGCTATTGGGGCTGGGGAGATGGGGCTTGGGCCAACTCCCTCTGGCACTCTTGGAGAGGTGGGGTAGGGCTTGTTTGATCCTGTCCCCTCTGTAGTCTGGATGACACTTGTCATTGCTAATCTCCATTGCTAATACCTGGTATTAGACTCCTACTGTCTTAATCCTGGCTTCTTAGTCTCCTGGTGGTCTACCGCAGATTCTGGTGTCTGTCAGCTTTCCTCTTCTTGTACAATCCCTAGCTAAGAGGTAGTTTTGTCCTTTGCTGTGGCATTGGCAGGCCCCAATAGAATATGAGAAAGAGCTGGTTTCAGGCCTCCTGCCCACCATCCTCCCATTTAGTTGAGATGAGCATCGGATCTAGAGTCAGGAAGACTCATCTTCCTGAGTTCAAATCTGGCACTTACTAACTGTGTGACCCTGAACAAGTCACTTAATCATGTTTGTCTCAGTTTCCTCATTTGTAAAATAAGCTGGAGAAAGAATTGGCAAACCACTCCAGTATCTTTGTCAAGAAAACCCCGAATGGGGTCTCAAAGAGTCAGGATCAACAACAAATCTGCAGGGCTTCCTCCTTCTCTATTATACTCTCTTGTATAGTAATCTATGGGGGGCTGGTTCTACCCCTGCTTCTGTTCTGACAAATCAGAATCAGATTCTGGTTTTTAAGTCCCTGATTACTATAGATTTGGATAATTTGGGGCCTCCTTGCTTCCAGGTTCCTGGGGTTCAGAATTGCTGGCTGGCTTATGGCCCCCGGAAGAGTGTTTCACCAGCTTCTGGATGGTTGTGAGGAGCTCCCCTTGTCAGTTCTGCTTAGCTTCCAGCTGGTTTACCTGACTTTGCTCCAGTTCCCTGGGCACAGACCCTGGCCTCACCTTGGCAGTGTTCATGTTAACCTGATTGTCTTGACTTCCCTGGTGGGTCCCTCTCCTGCTTCTAGGACTGGTTTACCTGTGCTCCTGCTGGCTTCCCTGGTGACAGCCCTTTACTCCCTTCTGCTGGCTTCTGGCATTGGCTCTGGAGGAACTCGCTCTGGAGTCTTTCTGATTTTCTTCATTAGCAGCCTTTCTGGGGGACTTTTCAGATATTTGCTGGGGTTTATGTGGGAGGCTTGGACTTCTCTTATGACCTCTCAGGTCACAATCTTAATTGGAATTCTCCATTTCTTGCTAATCAGTTGTGGTTCTACTGTTTCAGTCATGACCCCATTTGTGGCTTTCTTGGCAAAGATTCTGGAGTGGTTTGCCATTTCCTTCTCCAGCTCATTTGACAGATGAGGAAACTGAGGCAAACAGGGTTAAGTGATTTGCCAGGGTCACACAGTTAGTATGTGTCTGAGGCTGGATTTGAACTCAGGAACTTTATCCACTGGGTCACCTAGCTGCTGTCTAGTCAGTTACCTCAAAACAATCTTTCTCCCTCTCTGTTCCAGTTTGAGCCAAAAAAATGATGCCTAATCATTGCTGATAAACACCTTAGTGACTGTAATAATAAGAAGGAGGAGGATAGCTATCCTTCATGTAGGGCCTTAACGTTTACAGAGTACTTTACAATAATTTGTTTTATCCTCAAAACAACCCTGGGAGGCAGGCGCTAATGTTACGCTCATTTAACAAATGAGGAAACTGACTGAGTTGTACCAGATGAAAACCCCTCTCCCAAGCCCTTGAAAGCACCCCTCTTTCCCTTTAGATATTCCCCAGATATGTCCATCCCCCTCTTCACACAACTTTAAATAAACCACATTTTCCTCAGGCACCAGCATCCCAGAGAAATAGAAGGCTATTTCTTATTATGTTTTGCTGTTCTCATGGGAGACCTGGGTTTGAACCCCGACCTCTGACACTTATTCCCTGTGTGGCCATGGGCAAATCACTTAAACTTTCAGCCTCAGTTTCACCATCTGTAAGGTAGCAGGATCATTTCACAGAGCTGTGAGGAACAAAGGAACTAATAAGCACAGATCATTTTGTAAACCTTTAAGCACTATGCAAGTATCTGCTCTTAAGACTATTGTTTCTTTGGGGTTTTTTATTGTAACTATTCAGTATTTCAGATACATTATGAGCTGAATAGTCATTTGTGGATTACTTTATCAATAGTCAAATACAATATTCTTTTTATGGGAGAAATGCTACTTAAACTGACTTAGATTGTAAACTCCTTGAGGGCAGGGACTTTTTTCCTATTTGTATCCCTAGAACTTAACAAAGTGCCTGACACATAGGTGCTTAATAAAAGTTTAGGGCAGCTTGGTGGCTCAGTGGATAGAGTGAGTTCAAATCCAGGCTCAGACACTTATTACCCATGTAACCCTGTTTGCCTCAGTTTCCTTATCTGTCAAATAAGCTGGAGAAGAAAATGGCAAACCTCTCCAGTATCTTTGCTAAGAAAACCCCAAATGGGGCCACAAAGACTTGGACAGAACTGAAATAACTGAACAACAGCCATAAATAAATGTTTGACTGACTTACAGTTTTACTATAGGAGCAAAACCAGTTTGCATATTTGGAGCTGCATGATTATATAAAGGACATGCTTTATTTGTCCGTCCCTCTATCTATCTGAATCAGTATGTCTGGCCTCTTTCCATAGGTGTCTGATCCTTTTCCTGGCTTTCTCTCTAGCACGCACCCAGACCCACGCCCAGACCCACATCTACACACCCTGGGTGTGTGTGGAATGGGACAGTTTGTTTTCTGAAGGAAACAGGCAGTCTCTCCTATTGGATTGAGAAGCTTATGATCAGTAGGAGAGGTTGGGCCAAGACTTTGCTCCTCTTTCTCCCCCTGCCTCTCCCCTTCCTCCCTTCCTTATCAGCACGCTGGCTCCAGTTTCTGGAACTTTTAAGCCTTGGTTAAGGAAAAGGAGCCTGGGGGAGCTCACTAGCTCCTGCTTCCTCGTTTCCCTAGGCATCCCTGTGCTTGGTACCAATATTGTCAGGGCCCTGGGGCTTGGAGGGGCCTGTGTGAAGGATTGAAGGCATGTCTGTGTGGTACAGATGGGCCCGGGAGGTTTATGTTATCTAATTCCAACTGACCCTCAGTGTAGCTCTTCTACTCCCCACATGGCAAGTATTCCAAACTTTGTCTTTTAAGTCTTCCATACTCCTCCTCCTTTATCCTCTCCTGCTTCACAGCCATTCATTGGGAGCTCCCTCTTCTCCCCATCTCCTCCTTCACTTTCATCTCTGATGAAGAGATCTCTCTTCTCCTTGTGAAGGGCAACCCTCTACACGACCCGGGATCCCACCCTCTCCTGTCTTGTCTGCAGATTGTCCCTGCTGCCGTCCCGCTTTCTCTCCAGGCTCTCTTCAGTCTCCCGTTGGTTCCTGTTTTCTTCCCGCTCTTTACAAACATACTCATGTCCCCCACATCCTTAAAAACCCTTACTAGCATGTAGTGCCACCATCTAGTCTCACCCTCTCTCATCTTTCCTCTTTGAACTCCTCGAAGAAGCCACCTACACTCAATTTCCTCCACTCTAATTCTTCTAAAAAAACTTTGTGCAGTTTGGCTTCCAACCTCATCATTAAACTGGAGTTCCCCCTCCAAAATGACCAATGACGTTTTAATCAAGCCACATCCTTCTTGACCTCTCTACTACTTTTCATTTGCATCTGACTCTTTATGATCCCATTTGGGATTTTCTTGGCAGAGATACTGGAATGGTTTGTCATTTCCTTCTCCAGCTCATTTTACAGATGAGGAAACTGAGGCAGTGTTAAGTAACTTGCCCAGGTTCACACAATTAGTCAGTGTCTGAGGCCAGATTTGAATTCACAGAATTTCTTAGCAAAGATATTGGAATGGTTCGCCATTTCCTTCCCCAGTTCACTTTACAGATGAGGAAACTAAGGCAAACAGGGTTAAGTGACTTGCCCAGGATCACATAGCCAGGAAGTGTCTGAGGCCAGATTTGAACTTAGGAAGATGAGTCTTCCTGACTGCAGGCCCAGGGCTCTATCCACTCTATCCACAGCACCACCTTGCTGCTCCCAAAGTTATATATAACTAGTATTATTATATTATATATAGTATATTACATTACATATACTAGCTAGTGTTATTGTATTACATATAGTATATCATTTTATATTATTTTATATTATATATACTAGCTAGTATTGTATTATATATAGTATAATATATCATTTTATATTATATTATATCATTTTATATTATATTATTTTATATTATATATACTAGCTAGTATTGTATTATATATAGTATAATATATCATTTTATATTATATTATTTTATATTGTATATATATACTAGCTAGTATTGTATTATATATAGTATAATATATCATTTTATATCATATTATTTTATATTATATATATACTAGCTAGTATTGTATTATATATAGTATAATATATCATTTTATATTATATTATTTTATATTATATATATATACTAGCTAGTATTGTATTATATATAGTATAATATATCATTTTATATTATATTATTTTATATTATATATATACTAGCTAGTATTATATTATATATAGTATATATATCATTTTATATTATATTATATCATTTTATATTATATTATTTTATATTATATATACTAGCTAGTATTGTATTATATATAGTATAATATATCATTTTATATTATATTATATCATTTTATATTATATTATTTTATATTATATATACTAGCTAATATTGTATTATATAGTATAATATATCATTTTATATTATATTATTTTATATTATATATATATACTAGCTAGTATTGTATTATATATAGTATAATATATCATTTTATATTATATTATTTTATATTATATATATACTAGCTAGTATTGTATTATATATAGTATAATATATCATTTTAT
Organism: Gymnobelideus leadbeateri; assembly: GCA_011680675.1. Lineage (NCBI taxonomy): Eukaryota > Metazoa > Chordata > Mammalia > Diprotodontia > Petauridae > Gymnobelideus > Gymnobelideus leadbeateri. The sequence goes on from WOXC01003576.1 coordinate 1,390,955, forward strand.
ATTATATTATTTTATATTATATATATATACTAGCTAGTATTGTATTATATATAGTATAATATATCATTTTATATTATATTATTTTATATTATATATATACTAGCTAGCATTGTATTATATATAGTATAATATATCATTTTATATCATATTATTTTATATTATATATATACTAGCTAGTATTGTATTATATATAGTATAATATATCATTTTATATTATATTATTTTATATTATATATATATACTAGCTAGTATTGTATTATATATAGTATAATATATCATTTTATATTATATTATTTTATATTTTATATATATATGTGTATATATATATATATATATATATATATATATATATATATATATATATATATACTAGCTAGTATTATCATATTGTTCTGAAATCTCATGCACTCTCTGTCTGCAGGAAGCTTATTAGATCCCTTCATTTCAGACACTGCTTACTCTCCTACCCTTTGCCCTGGTTCCATTGTTTCTTCTGAGATCCTTCCCCCAAAAGCTCTCAGTGAATATAGAGGAAACTGGAGGCATATGCCCGGTAGTGACTCAGCCAGGTCTGGCCTAGGCATGTACTAGCCATGCCTCATTCACTTTGCTAAAGGCTGGGCAGTCAGGGTAGGGGTGGGCAGACACCTCCCCTGTGGCAACAACTCTGAGTGACCCTGCTGGTGGCCATGGTGTCTGGGGACAGAATGAAAACCCTCCCCTCCTCCTCAGCCCCTGGGGCATTTGGAGTCACGATTCCTGGGTTCCATTCCCAAATGCTAACTGGCCAGAGTAGGGTTGGTTAGCTCTTCCTGTTTTCTCTCTTAGGAAGGAATAAATTCTGCTCCTCTGTGGGTGGGGCAAAAGCAAGGGGAGGGGAAATTAGATGATCGAGAGATAATAGGATCATAGATCCATAGGTGGGAGAGCCCCAGAGACCCTCTAGGGCAGCTCTCTCATTTTACAGGTTTGGAAAATGAGACCCAGGGAGGAGCAGCCCAAGGTCACACGGGAAATAAGCAACAGATTTGGTATCTGAACTCCGGTACTACTGACTCCAAATACGCGTCCGCTTTGTTGCCCCTCAGCCTTCTGGGGTTTTAGTCCTGGCGCCAGAGGTGGAGTCAGAGTCAGAGGTGGAGTCAGAGTCAGAACTGGTCAATCAATAAACACTAGAAGGACCAGGTGTGTCAATGGGCAAGGAGATATATGTAATAATAAATGTTTTCCTTCTTTCTTTGCAAATGTACTTTAAATACAAATAATTACAAGCAGATATTACAATTTTACTTTGAAATAACATTTTCATCCTACTATCAATCGACACAGCTTTGTCCTTCATGGTATTCTTAAATTCCTGTTCTATAAAGGGCCTACTAAGTGCCAGGTACCATGCTGGGCCCTGGGGATACAAAGAGAAAAATCAACAATCTTTGCCCTCAAGGAACCTATAGTTTCTGGGGAGAAACAACATCCATCCATTTATCTATCTATCTATCAATCTATCTATCTATCTATCTATCTACCTATCATCTATCATCTACCTTTCAATTTGTCATCTAACATTTATATCAATCATCTGATAATCTGTATATCTATTATCTATTCATCTGTCTTTATCTATCTACAGAACAGAAGCAAAACAAATATAAGGTAACTTTTGGGGAGAGAGCGCTCACAGCTGGGGAGGGATCAGGAAAAGCTTCATGAACAAGTGGTGTCTGAGCAGAATTTGAAAGAAACAAGGGAAGATTGTTCTAGCACTGAGTAACTGTCACTTAACCTCTCTCTCTGCCTTCATACATCCTCTCTATAAAATGAGTGTAAGAATACCAGTTCTTCCCTCAAGAGGGATGTTGTAAAGAATAAATGACGGATGTTTTAGAGGAAGGACCTAACTAAAGCAAAGTACTAATTATATACAGGGTGTCCCAAAGATCTTAGTGCAGATTTAAGCTATTCAATGATCTGAATTTACCTACACATATACATGATACCATATGTATTTAGAGACAAGGTGTCCCCATACTTCAATAGCTTAAAACTGTACTAAGACTTGAGGGACATCTTCTATCTAGGTATATGCATGTGCGTTTTGATATATCTATATTTGTATGCATACACAGATATTGAACCAGGCCCATGATTTCATCTGTGTAAGGAGTTCCCAGTAAGTAAATTCTTTCTCCTTGCTATGAATCAACAGCACATCTGTAGAGCTGTAGAGGGCTCCCTTTAAGTCTGAGCTCGCTGAATGCTTAGCTGGCCCTTTTTCTAATACAGAGGGAGGATTGCTGCTGAGCCCACAAATCTCTACTACATAAAGCGGGTCCTTTACTTGCCTTTAATGTAGATTGTGAATTCAACACGTGTGTGCCAAAGCTGGCCTGCTTGTCCATTTCCTTCAGAACCTCCTTCTTTTCTCTTCCACATCTTTTAAGATGATTTGTTAATACTCCTGTTCTTTTTTCTTGTCTTTTTTTGTACCTCTTTCACTACTCCCTTTCTTCTCCCAAATTATCCCTTCCCCATAAAACTTCTTCCTAGTCATCAGTAAGTAGAGTGAACTTAAGCTAATCCCACCATTGGCCATATCTACATATATCTGCCTCATTCTTTATCTGTAATCCATCTTTCCTCTCTCTCCTTCTCCTTTGTACCTCTCTCTCCTTCTTTTTCCTCTCTCCTTTCTCTTTTTCTCTCCCCCCTCTTCTTTCCCCTCCCCCTCTCTTTCTCGATTCCCTCTTTTTTCACTCTTCTTTCTTTTCTTTCTCTCTCTCTTTCTTCCTTCCTCCTTCTCCTTCCTTCCTTCCTTCCTTCCTTCCTTCCTTCCTTCCTTCCTTCCTTCCTTCCTTCCTTCTTCTTCTTCTTCTTCCTCCTCCTCCTCCTTCTTCTTCTCCCCCAGAGCTGGATACTTCCCTAAGGTGTTCCCCAAGCCTAGCCACAGGTGGGAAAGTAGTATATATTTTCTCTTTGCATCCACTTCCTGGCTCCTGATGTCTTTCTTGGTTTTTTAACACCCTGACCACTCTTTTACAAATTCATATCCAGTTTAGTGTTCTATAGAGTCCCTAGATCATCTGCTTAAGGCAGTGATTTACCATCCACCCATGAGTCACTGATGCTCAGACAGTGGGAATAACTTTATTTCTGACTAACAGTAAGCAAAAATGAGGAGCTTCAGGCTATGAGAAACAGACAGAGTGACTGCAGTGGCAGAGACTCCACAACTCAAAGTCTCCCTGGGGAAATGGGCTTCGAATTTCCTGGCTCCCCATCCATATATTTGGTGTTGACTTGCCAATTCAACTAGGCCATCAGCAGGCAGAGTCCAAGTCAATATTTTTAGGTCATTATGATAAGTGGCAGCACAAATGAAATCAGACAAATCCCCCAAAGATAGTCCTTTCCATCTGAGAGGTCCACAGCAGTGGGTGGGGGAAGGGGTGAGGGATGAGGAGTGAAATCTGAGGACTTCATCCATAGACGTAAATCCTTCCACTCAACAGCAGGCTGCCTTTCCCACTCATTGCTGTTCCAAATAGCCCTGAAGCTTTCCAAGTGGACAACACTGAACAGTTCAACATAAAGTAGATTTATAAACAATAAACCTTCAGTACTCCAGAAAATACTGTAGTTTATTATCCTGTGAGAATGCACTCAGTTACTCAGGGACACTTTATACAGGCAACCCAATCCATCCATCAATCAACAAGCATTTGTAAGTGCTTAACATATGCCAGGAACCATGCCCCGTGCTGGAGAAATCAAGACAAAAGTGACACAGCCCATGCCCTCAAGGAGGGCCAAAAATGGGCACAACCACCCCCACCCCAAACACACACACGCTGCCGCATGCAGAATTCTTAAGTTTTTAAAACATTTCCACCTCAAACATCCTCCTTCCTTGTCTCCACCACTTCCAAGGATGATGCTTGATCTGCCAGCTATTAATTTCCAAAGCTCCCCCTTGCCTGAGACAGTAAAAAGAGAGAGCAGCAGAACGATTGTCTAATCAGAACTGGCTTGGGGGTGGTAGGGTGGGGGATGAGGATATGAAGGTAGAGAGATGTCTCAGGAACCCTTAGCTGGTTATTCAGAGACCCAGAGGGGGTAGGACATAAGAGCATGAGCAAATTTGGTCCTAGAAGTACTGGCTTTGAGGCCCAGCTCTGACACCTTATGTATATGATATTGGTCATTTCCCTGAGCCTGTGTCTTCTCATCTGTAAATGGGCTCAATACGTCTGAACCTCAGATTTTTCATCGATAAAATGTTCTCAACAGCAAGAAACAGCAGGTACTTAACATTTTCTACCAAGGAACACATGAGATTGGAGTCAGAGGCATTTCTATCAAATATAAAGTGACATATCAACTTTTTAGGAAATTATTATTATTAGAAGTCAATTATTAGTAGTAGTCCTGGTAGCCATGAGAACACTTGGAGTGGTGGTTACAGGACCCCAATGCAAGGAAATATTATATATATATATATATATATATATACATATATATATATATATATATATATATATATATATATATATATATATATAATAGCCTAGAACATAGAAGCAACTATCAGGATTAAGAGACCAGTCTTTGGAAGTGGTTTGGGGTGGGGGGTCCTTTATTTAATTAATATACATAATAATTAACACACATGATAAACTAAAAATGGAGAGGGATGAGGCCACCAGAATGATGATATGGCTCTCTTTAAACTCTCCACTGCTCTTTCCCACTCTTCGAAACCACAGAAGGGAGGTAGTAAGTGGGTCATTTTAGGGTAGGAATGAACCCCTGTGAGGATGAGAATTTTGTGTCCATGGGGGTAAGTGACTTTAGCCTGGTCATTTTCTTCCTCTGAGTCTCACTTTCCAGCTTCTTCTGCTTTTAAATTGAATTACTGTGGGAAGAGGCAAGAGAATGTAGAGATGCTAGTGTCTCAAAATGGAGTTTTGAAAGCAAGTTTTGCTGACTTTGTCCAGTTCTCTATTGCTACTTCTCTGATATAAGTATGGTGTTTCTAGCAAATGTACATTAAAAAGCCCAAATTTTCCCAGGATGACACACAGGAGAGTCTTTACAGATGCTCACTCCTTCCCTTCTCTATCCCCATCCCTTATAAAACATCTTTGATATGCCAGATTATTAATTCTTTGAGGAAAAGAGGAAAGGCCTCAAAGGCAGTACTGGGTGTGAGCTCCAGACTTGACAATGACAAATTAATGATAATTTACAGTTGCAAAGCGCTGAGTCTCATACCCGGCATGTGCTTGCAGCAACTGGGTCTGGCATGTCTTGCCAGGATCCAGGGAAGTGACTTGCACATGTTATGTGTTGGACAAAATGTGCTTCCACATTCTCCCTATTGTTTAGAAGGTTAAACTGAGTCTCAGGATGTGAGGCAAGTTGGGGTAGGCGAGAATCCATCTCTCCCAAGACTAGTTCACAGTCTCACCTTCATAAAGGCTACACACGTATGTGAGTGTGAGTGGTTGGTGTGTGTGTGTGTGTGGGTGGTCCTGCCCTTGAGTCAGGTCATGGTTTTGGGAGTAGACCTCTGTCAGATTATGAAATAGAACTTGGGGAACCTGTAAAAGTGCTGGGCCCTTAGGCTTTTTATACAGGGGTCCGGCCTGGGCTGTCTTGTGCAGGAGTGTAGGGGAAGGGGATGACGTTTGGCGTTTGCTACGACTTTTTGTGGCTCCAGGGATCATCCCATGTGGGATTCGGGGTCTGGCTGCAGGGGCTAGTCTTGGCCCAAGCACACATACGCCCGCCCCTTCCACTAGTACATCCCCCAAACTGACTCACTCAGACATAGGCACAGACACATAGACCTCGAGGACGCCGCTTTTACCTCCGCTTCTCTCCTTCCATCCCCTGCCTTGGGCGGGGCTCCCAATCCCGGGCTGGCCAGAAGCAGCAGAACCTGCAGCTGGATCCTGAAACTCAGAGCCATCCCGCCCGCCGATCCTTGCTTCTCTTGTCCTTTTTTGGGGGGACACGGCGGTGATGGAGGAGGCGGAGGCGGCTGCTGGGAGCGGCTGAGCCCGACCAGCTCCCACGAATGCCCAGGGCTGTGGGAGCCGCCTGGAACCTGGGCTGCCTTCGTGTGGGCAGTATGCACGCCAGGGTGAGAGTGCCCCTTGGAATGTTCTTGAGAGCCTCTGGGCTGCTGCGGCTGTCCGGGGGCCGCTAAGCTGCTCTGGATGTCGGGTGACCGCTGGGTTGCTCCGATTGTCCGAGGGCTTCTCCGGCTGTCAGAGCGCCCCAGGGCTACACCCGTTGTCGGGTGGCTGCTCAGGCTGTCCAGGGCCGCTGCCCCTGCAGAGCCGCTGGGCTGCTCCGGCTCTCCGCACCCTGAGTGGGCTGGGACTCCTTGGGGCGGGATAGGGAGTCCAGCCCCAACCACACCCACCCCATTTGCTCCAGTCAGAGCTGCTGGAGGCGGGAGGGCGGGGTGGGGACCCCTGGGAGCTTTTCCTAGAGCTGCAGCGCCGCGCTCCACACCGCCCCCAGTGCCTGTGGGGTCAAGCCCCTGTCTCCCCCCTCTGGCCTCTGCCCATCACCTCTAGGTTATCCCTAGCACGAACACGAGCCTGGGAAGGAAGCCATGCGAGGTTGGGAGGGTCAACTCCCAGCTAGTGTTCAACCTCTGCCCTGCTGAGGCCGGGGCTGCACTGGAGCAGCCCATCCCAGATGTCCCTGCAACATCTGGGAGTTACTGGTGGAGAGAAAGCACCTTTGGAAAGCAGAGAAAGTGAAGGGAGACCCCATGCCTGAGAGCTGGTTCTCACTGCAGCTAGCTTTCTGCTTGTCCTCCCTCCACTTTTCCCTCCCAAATGCAAGGGAATTTGGGGGTGGGGTGGGGGATAGAAGGGAAAGGGAAAAGTACCAGGGAGGATCCGCTACCCTTGTGCAATTGTCTTAGAGATTTGTGTCAGTGTATTGACACGTATTAGAAACAGGACTATAATAGCAATAAGAATAGGAATTTGTATAGCCTTTAAGGCTTGCAAAGAGTTTTTACAAATATTATACAATTTTAATCCTCCCAATAGCCCTGGGATGTAGATGCCATCATCATCTCCATTTTACATTTTACATATAAGGAAACTGAGGCAGACAAAGGGTTATTTACCCATGCACAGAGTAATACAAATAGTAAACCCAGTTCTTGCTGAATCCAAGGCCAATTTTTTCCCTACAACTTTCTTCTGCCTCTTGAAATCACCCTTTCCCCTTCCATTTACTTCCACTCCTTTGCCATTTTGGGCCCCATCTAAAATCAGTAATGGCTAACTAGAACTCCCATAGTACTGTTACAAATATTATCTCATTTTATCCTCTAGAGAAAGGCGCTATTCCCCAGGGTCACAGAGCTGGTATGAGTATTAGGTGGTATCTGACCTCAAGTCTTCCTGACTCTCTGTAGTATGCTACTACCTATCTGCCTCTGTTACAGCCTCATTTATCCCCAGACTGGGTGTTCTACTTGGCCCTGAGGACTTGGCATAATGGGCCATTAGGGAACAAAAGACTATGCCCAAAGCAAGTTAGGCAACTTTGCTTCTCTTCCTCCACAGCAGATTTTTGCAGGATTTTTTACCCAGAGGGGTCTCTCTGAAAATTGTCTGAGTTTCCCTGTTAGTGAACTAGAATTCACAAACTCCTGTAATCTCTAAACTAGAGGGAATCTTACAGATCATCTTATTGATGAGGTCAGAAAAGGGAAATGATTTGGCCAAAGTCATGCCACCAGTTTGTTGCAGGGCCAGGACTAACCCAAGTCTACCAATTCTCAGTTCAGGGTTCTTTCTGTAACCACTTCTCAGTCTAGTAGCAGCTATAAATATCACAAATGCTCAGTATGTTGGGTGACTGAGTAGTATAAACTGATGAGCCCTGAGCTCTGCAGCTAGTGGTCTCAATAATTCATTCTTAACAGGGCTTATGGGACCCCTGTCCCCACCAGACAGACAGACAGACCCACACACATCAGAGACCACTCACACCTGCTTGTTTCCAACAAAAGTCAGTATGTTAAAGTTGGGGACACCATCAGAAGACATATCCTGGATGCCCTCATATCCTAGAGTGTCTGTTGCTCTCTCCTGGTTCTCCTCTTGTCTGAGCGAGCATTTTCAATCTCCTCCATGAGATCCTTAACCACCTCCTGTTCCTTGTGTGGGGTATACCCCAGGTTTTGTTCCTGGGCCCTCTTTTCATCTCTCTACATCCAGAAATCTCACCAGCACCCGTGAATTCAACTCTCCTCTCTATATAGACAACTTCAAATCCACATCCAGCTCCCAGCTCTTTTCTGAGCTTCAGTCCCTCATTTCTGATTGCCTGCTGGACCTTTCTACCTTGGCGTCCCACAGGCATCTCAAAACCATCGTGTCTGATGCTCATTACCATTTCCCCTAAACTTGATAACTTTTTAGGGGACACTCTCATCCTTCCAGTTACCTGAGTGAACAACTGCATTCATCTCTCGTTTATCCTCTTCTCTCCACTCATACCATCATTATCCTAATTAAACACCTCACTACTGCCTGGATTATTGTCCTAGTTTCTGAATTGGTCTCTCAGCTTCTAGCCTCTGCTCTTTACAATCCAACCTCCACACAGCTGTCCAAAGAAAATGTCTAAATAGATGACTTTCTGGCTCAAGAAACATCAATGGCTCCCAAATGCCTTTACAATTTAGACTTTTTTGTTTTGTATTTAAAGTTCTTTTTGTCTTGTATTTTGAATCCTAGTTCCAGCCTCTTTCCAGACTGATGACACCATATTCCCTCTTGTGCACTCTACCATGCAGCCAAATTGACCTTCCTGTATACACCATTCTATCTCCTTTCTCCATGCTTTTGCATAGGCTGTGTTCCACCCCTCCCCAACCCCACCATGCTTTGAATGTTCTTGCTACTTACTAACAATTTTTGTAAATTTCAGCCCCTTTTATGGCTCACTTCAATGACCACATCCTTAAAAGGGCCAGGGTCTCCCATTTCATCCTGGTTATTTCCAGTCATCCTAATAAAGATCTGGTCACTGGACCCAGATGGCTCTGGAGGAGAAAGTGAGGCTGGTCACTTTGCACAGCCCTCCCTCACTCAAATCAAAATCAATTGCAAGTCATATCATCATCTCCCTGACGTCATGGACCTCTAAAAATGTAGGACAAACCCAATTCTTCATCTTTATTTTCCATATATATACTTATCTCTGTACATGGTATCTCCCCCCAGCAAACTAAAAGGTCTCTTTAAAGGCAGAGACTTTTATTTTTATTCCCTTTTATTCAGCACTGAGCACAGTGTGAACCATATAGCTATATAATAGGCACTTACTAAAAGCTTATTTAATTGAATTGCTTGAAACTAGGGTTTTTTTTTTGTTTTTTTGTTTTTTTTTGCTGAACTTGAAGATAGACTCCTCCTCTTCTCTTGGAAGGAGTGGTCAGAAAATAGGAGGGAAACCAGGAGAGAGTAGGATCCTAAAAACCTCAAGAGAAGAGGCTAATAAGTAGTAGAGGGTGGTCATCAGTGTTAAAGGGTGCAGACAGGGCAGGAGAGGCCAGTGGAGAAAAAGTCATTGGATATGGTAACCAAGAGATCATTAGTACCTTTGGAGAGAGCAGACTAGGTAGAATGATAAGGCCAGAAGCTGGATTCCAAGGAGTCACTGGTGAGGCATCACTACAAAAGCAAACATTTATTAAGCAGCTCTGTCTTAGGCACTATGCTAGGTGCATGGACATACGAAGACAAATATAAGAAACACGGGAAACAACATATGTGCATATAAGCATATTGTGGTGTTGTTTAGCTGTTTCAGTTGTGATCCCAAGTCGAGGTTTTCTTGGCAAAGATACTGGAGAGGCTTGCCATTTCCTTCTCCAACTCATTTGACAGATAAGAAAACTGAGGCAAAAAGAGTTAAGTGACTTGCCCAGGATCATACAACTAGTAAATGTCTGAAGTGGGATTTAAACTCAGGTTTTCCTGGCTTCAGGCCCAGCCCTGTGCCACCTAGATGCCCCTATACATATATATGTATACACACATATATGTCTGATTTGGCACCCAGAGTCCATGACCTCTCTGTCAGGAGGCAGAGATACCATACTTCATTACCAGTCCTACTGAATCGTGGTTGGTCATTGATCAGTGTTCTCAAGTCTTTCAAAGTTGTTTGAGAGAACAAGGTAATTTCCCCATTTTATAGATAAGAAAACTGAGGTTCTAGAAGGAAGGTGACTTCCTCTAAAGTACCTGGCTAATTAGTCCTGGAGGAAGGATTTTAGCACAAATCATCTGACTCCAAATCCATTGCTTTTTCCACGACGCCACGATGCTTCTATTGAGATGATGGGTCATAGGAAACTATTAAAAGTTCTTAAGTAGTAAGGGGGAATAACATGATGAGAATATTATCTGAAGGGAATGACTCCAGGAATCATGAACATCCTTGTCTCTCCTTACCTCTCATTGTCTATCCCTGGCTGGACTGTTTCCATTCCTTATCCCGTTGGCTGTTCTCCCAAGAAGTTCTCAAACTCAAAGAGATATGGTAAGCTGAGAAGTTAGAGCCAGGGCTAAACTTCCCAGGTTCTGATCACTGAGGATTACAACAATCAGGGCATGATGCCTGACTGAGGGAGAGGCCAACAGCTTGTCTGGGTTCTACAAACCCGATAGAGATAGGAATAGGAATGAATAGGAAATGGTGAGGGGGGGTTGTGAATTATTCTTCCTACTTTTCCTGTTTGAGAGCATGCAGAAAATGGAATAAGAGCATCTCAGGAACCCAGCTTTTCCCTGCCCAAAATAATAAAGATGAATTCTGTGTCTCCTTTCCCTTCCTCCTGCCCTCAGAGTATGGGAAAGGCACTGCTGGAATGACTAATAACTCAGTCACCATAATAAAATGCAGAGAAATGATAAGTCCATTTCCCCAGAGGCGATATGTAATTTCCCGTCTTCACACCTGCAGGATTCCAAGACATCTAGGCCCACGGCACCACCAGGAGAAAATCGATGTTCAAAAGATGCTGTTTGTTTCACAGAGAAGCTCAGGGACTCTGAAAGTACCATGTTTGCCAAATGCTACGCACCTGCTCTCACCTTTGGGTTTTCAATTCTGAACCCAGCTTGTTGGCATCATCAGTGTCTGTCCAAGATACAGGGGCTGATGGACCAACTCATGCATGGTGAACATGGGGAGGTGGACACAATGAAGAACCATGCTGGAGAAACTGCCAGGGAAATGTGGCGCTGGAAAAGGGGTGGGGGGCTCATTTGTTGGGGGATAACCGATGGACAGCCCGTGTGCTCCCTTGGTCCCTGCACCAGGTCAAGCTAGAGAAAGTCCTCAGCACTTCATGTGGAAGATCCACGGAGGATTTCCATAACAAGAGGAGGGAAGGATAAGAAAGTATAGAGTGGTTGGTGTCTGCCATTGGCCCTGATCTACTTCTTGTTCCTTATATACGATATTTCCTCCCTCATGTCTATGCTTTGGTGAAGTCTGTATCCCATGCAAGAAGCGCTCTCATTTCACTATAAGGCCCAGCCCAATTGATTCCTCTTACACAGAGGAGATAAGCATTTATTAAGCAGCTACTGCATGCCAGGACTGTGCATACCAACATTATTTCAATATCACTGTGGTGTAAGTTAGGTACTATTATTATCCCTGTTTTACAGTTAAAGAAATCTAGGCAGAGAGAAGTTAAATGATTTGCCCAGGGTCAATTAATCAATAAACATTTATTGAGTGATAACTATGTTCCAGGCAGACAGTCACTGCCCTCAAGGAGCTTACAATCTAATAGAGGAAATGACATGCAAATAAATATATGATGAAATAAACTATATATAGGAAAAATAGGAAATGCTAAAGAGAGGGAGGGCACTAGAATGAAGAGGGTATGAAAGAGGAAATGTCAAATGGAAAAAGGAAATGTCAAAGACTGCAGAGAGGTCAAGGAGAATGAGGTTTGGGAAAAGGTCACTGGATTTGGTAACTAAGAGACCACTGGTAACTTTGGAGAGAGCAGTTTTGGTGGAATAAGGTTGAAAGCCAGATTATAAAGGGTTTAGAAGAGAGTGAGAGGGGTCGCCTACTGTAGATGGCCTTTTTGAGGAGTTTAGCTCCAAAGAGAAGAGATATAGGACTATAATTAGCAGGGATAGAAGGGTAGTGAGGGCTTTTTTTTTTTTTCAGAATGGGGGAGACACGGCCATGTTTGTAGGCAATAGGGGATAAGCCACAGAGACAGAGAGACTGAAAATAAGTGAGTGAGCAGTTTATGGAAAGAAATGGAATGGCTTGAACAAGTACAGGGGGTTGGTCTTGGTAAGGAGTAAGACCACTTCATTATGTGTGATGGATGGAGGAGGAGAGCATAGTATTGCTAGGAAGTATCTGAAGTTGGAATTGAACTCAGGTCTTCCTGACTCCAGCACAATACTGTATCCATTGTGCCACCTAGCTGCCCCCATGGGGACTTTCCTGTAACTGCCTTACCCCCAACCAACACACACACACACACACACACACACACACACACACACACACACACAGAGGCAAGTGATCCATGGGGTCAGGGGGCAAGTGTTTGTTATCAATATCATAATCATATTAACTTTGCTGTGAGGTAGGAAAGGAAGAAATGTCTAATCCACATTGGATCTAAGAAAATTTCAGCTAATTTATATTCATGAATAACGGTGTCCCTTGTGTATTTTCACTCATTAACAGCATTCGCTTTGTCACTACTAAATTCCTGGAATTATAATTTCCAGTCTGTTGCCCTTTCCAGAGGACAAACCTTTCGTTTATAGAAGAAATGCATGCTATTTGCTTCCAGAATTTGAGCTAGCGCGCGCGCGCACACACACACACACACAGATACACTAAACACATTCACACCAATAAGTTCTCATTAAAACATACCTATAAGTTACACAGCACACAATCCAATTGATCAATCAATAAACATTTATAAAGCACTTACCAAGTTCTAGGTAGTCACTGTGCTAGGCCCTAAGGATACAAAAAAAAAAAAAAGACAGTCCCTACCCTCAAGGAGCTTGTAGTCTAATGGAGGATATAAGCAAAGAATGATGAACAAACAAGTTTATCTAGAAGATCAAAAAGAAATCATTTAGTCTGACACTTACAGCTAGGTGATGCTGAACAAGTCACTTAACCCAGTTTGCCTCAGTTTCCTTACCTATAAAATGAGCTGAAGAAGGAAATGGCAAACCACTCCAGTATCTTTGCCAAGAAAACTCCAAATGGAGTCACAGAGTTCGACACAACTGAAAAAGTTACTGCCCACCAACAACATAATGTACACACATCAAAGCTTATACTCTGACATGTACAAATGTAGTCTCACACACATTAGGAACACATGTCACATTGGAATCGTGTACTACATATAATAATACAAACTCAAATATATACAAGCAGTAGGTTATGTACATACATAAGGTGACCCTCACACATATTCACCCAACTATTTATATACACATATACACACTCACAATGACACATGCTTACACTCCTGCACACAGTCACAGGTATACACACTCCAGCTGGAGTAAAACACATGCCCCTTGGATCTAGTGACCATCGCCTTTTCCCTCTTTTGTTTTGCAGACAGTCTGCCTGGCCGGGGTTGTTTTTGAAACTTACCAGGCCCTGGGAGACTTGTACAAAGTACAATAAAGCCAAGACAACCCCAGCTGGCTCACAGCCCCACTTCCTTTCCACATAAAGACAGTCTGGTGTGGCCAGAACCTGGGGAGAATCTGTTCCTTTGCTTAAGAAGGTTCCTTAAGAGGTTTCCTGCTTACAGGAAAATGTCTGGTTCCTTTCTAGTCCAAACAGGAAGCTCCAACCACTATAGGCAGGACGGGGTATCCCAGATATTTAGAAGGCATATCATTTCTATAGCCTAAAAAGCTGGTTCAGTATAAGCAAAGCTTATGATCTCTCTAGGAAGGACTGAGCAGCCACAACCCATGCAGAGGCAGTAACATAATATAAACTCCTTAAGAATTAGAGAAACGATTGACACAAAGACTCTTAATTTATAGAAGGAAGGTGAGACCTGAGGAAGGTGATTGAAGGCAAAAGTTTCCATCATTTTCCCACCCCCACACCTTTCCCTATTGCCTTTCTTCCTCCTTTTCTCTCTCCCTTCTTCTCACGTGAACAATCAGACCTAGAGAAGTTCAGCTCCTAATCCTTCTGTGAACCATATCCTCCTCCTCCTAATATTTTTAGGAAGAATGAGGTGATAGGTGAAAACTGCCCTGCTTACCTCTCCCTCACCCACTTTCAGGTGGTGCCAGTTATAGCCTTGGTCTCAGGACATATTCTCTAATTGTCTATGATTTTCATGTCCTAGATAGTAGCATGCTGACCCCCTTTTTTCTGCTTTCACCCCAGCCACTCCCACCTTTGATCAACCAACTCTGTTTCTACTGGTGAGTGGGCAAGGGCATTTCCTTTAGATGACAAGTTTGTCATCTCAAGGGACCTCACTGTGAAGTTAAGATTTTCCTTTTTTAAACTGTATGCTTTATAGAACAACCCAAATGCATCTGTATCTGTTTGCAGATGAAATCTATATAGTGTTTTAAGTTTTTCAAAATGCTTTATATACCTTATCTCATTTGATTCTCACAATCATCCTGTGAGGTAGGCGTTATTATGATACCCATTTTACAGATGAGGAAACTGAGGCTAAGAGAGATTGACTTGTACAAAGTCACATTCTTTTTTTTTTTTTGAAAACTAAATCATAGATTGAGAGCTGGAAGGGACTTTTGAAATCATCTAATCTAATTCCTTTATTTTATAGATGAAGAAAATGAAGCCCAGACAGGTAATTTGTCCAAGGTAGCTAGTGGCAGAGCTAGGATTTTCAACAAATAACTAAGAATTAGTTTATTTCTTTATTGTTTTTGCTTTTTGGAGGTGGGGAATGCAGAGCATTTGGGGTTAAGTGACTTGCCCAATATCACACGGCTAATAAGGGTTAAGTGTCTGAGGCCATAACTAAGAATTTATTAAGTACCTACTTCATGCAAGCACAGTGCTATGTCTCATGGATACAAAGAATCATCAATTAATTAATTTAATTAATGAAATCATTTCAAACTGGACCCTTTTCATCTCACTATAATGAATTCCAGCCTAGAATCATTGAACCACTGAATTCTCTCATAGGACAAAGCTCTAGAACATTTGGCTCACCCTCTCACCTATTGAAGACAATTGCCCAGTAAAATCTAGGCAGATGGATGAATTTCTATATACCCTGAAGGCAATTCCACATTTTTAGTCTATCAAGTGATTATAGGAGCAGATGCTAAAGAAAGAATTCTTCAAATCACCAATGTTTAAAAAAATACTGTAAGTGATTTCTAAAGGTATGACTGATTTTTAAAATAATGTTCAATTGGACTTTTGGTTATTATATCATATTCTTTTCTCCATTCTTCTCCCCAACCCCAACAAAGTAAAGTAGTTAATCAGACCCCTTTGTAATTAAAAATTATGTATTAAAAAAATGGAACCAAGGATTGTGTGCAGTACTTGAAGGGTAGAAGAAGGGAAAAGGAAGAGAGCTGTGGACCAAGACAGATCCTGACTGGAAGCAGCAGGCCCCCCATTCAGAAAGGGAAGGAGGAGAGGAGTAACAAAAAACCCCAGGGTGTTCCTCATGAATTCATTCATTCAAAAGGCATTTAGTTAGTACCCATTACATGTTTGACATTGCTGTTTGGGGATAGAAAAGACAAAAGCAGCCAGTCCTCAAGGAGATTATGCTCTATTTTAGAGGAAACAATATATACACTTTAAGTGAATGCAAAATATATTCAAAGTAACTTTGAGGACTGTAAGTGGGGGAAATGGGGGGGGGGGCTATAACTGGAGGGATCAGGAAAAGCAGGAAGTGTCACTTGAAGGAAATGAACAGGCATTTATTAAGTACCTACTGTGTGTCAGGCACTATGCTAAACAATTTACAGATACTATCCTCACAACAACCTTGGGAGGTAGGTGCTATTATTTTCCCCATTTTATGGATGAGGAAACTGAGGTGAATAGAGCTTAAGAGACTTGCCCAAGGTCACATAGCTAGGAAGTGTTTGAATCAGGATTTGCACTCAGGTCTTCCTGTTTTCAGGTCTGGTGCTCTATCTATCCAATTGTACCTTTGTGGAAAGTTAGGGATTCTAAGAGCCTGACTTAAAGAGAAAGTGCATTCCAGACACTTCCTCACCTAGTTCAAAGACAGTACTAGAGAAAGATGTATACAAAACAGCAAGTGCCTCAGTTTGGCTGTGTGTTTATGGGAATACTATGTAATAAGTCCTGAAAGGAAGGCTGAAGCCAGATAGTAAAGGATTTGAAGAACCAAACAGAGGAATTTGTATTTTATCCTAAAGGCAAGAAGGAGAACTTCTAAATTATCTGACTCTTTCCTACCACAGGTCAACACCATTGCCTACTGTCTCCTTTTTCCATATCACTTGCTGTATTGTTGTATGTTTTTTGAAAAGAGCATTACTTTTGTTTTAGTTAATATTCATTTGTTAAATTTTGAGTTCAAAATTCTCCCCCATTCTCCACTTATTGAGCAAGCAATGTAATACCTATTATACATAGGAAATTATGCAAAACATATTTCATCACTTACTATATTGTTAAATATGGACTTTGCTAGTGTTATGAGAGATATACTATACAGAGTCCAGACAGAAGAAAATTCCCAGTAGATGGTGAGGTTCTTTACTCTTCCTATTCAAAGAAGCAGTGTGGTATAATCAGTAGAGAATCTGCCTTAAAGCCTTGAACACCTGCATTTCAGACTCACCTGTGACACATACGGCCTGTTTGACCCTGACCAAGTCACTTGATCTCTTAGTACTGTAGATAACTCTCAAAGGGCAGAAGATGTGGAACTGTATTGGTAGAGGGTTTTCCCCACTTCTGACACCAAAAATGTCAACTGGGCAAAGCCCATTCCTCAAAACATAGGAATCTAAGCTTAGTTGAAAGCAGTTGAAAGGGGGAAAATCAGACACTAGTGTCAAGTTATCCCAGGACAAAGTACAAAGGATCCCACAGCCCAGGAGAGGCAGGGGAGATTTATGTTTCAAAATGACAGTTACAGTCACTAGTCAAAGATGACATTATATTAATTACATTGAGGCATAGAACACTAGATAGCCTCCTATCTATGGATATGAAATCCATGGTAATTCAAAAGGGATCAGTAATTCTTAATAAAAGCATTTATTCTGTAAAACTTGGGCTCAGTCAAAAGGCTGCATCCAAGGACCTAGAAGGCCATTTGTAGCCTTGAGGCTGAAGGTTCCCCACCCAGGAAACTATTCACACTGGAAAAAGAAAATGGATGAAAATATGTTGCCTAGATCCTGACATGCAGCTAAATGGGTAGCCAAGCCATTAGCATATTAATATGTTTCTGCTGGATAGGTCTTGAAAATGGACCACAAATTGGACCCAGGATTGGGCTAGATCATATTTAGCACATTGTGAAGTTCTTTTAATGAACCCAAAGTACTTGTCTCTTTAACATCCATATTTTCCCCATTATGGCAGCTGCATTCTAGATACTCGTTTGTGGATTATATTATGTTGATTGCACAAAACTCCAGGATGCTGCTGAACTTCCTAAATGAGATCCATAATGACTTAAAAGAATTTGGCTTCACTACCTACCCTGAGAACTCCAAGTTGATGAAGAGTGTAGTTAGATGGACATCCTATAGATCTATTGGATTAGTGCAACTGTCTTGGACAGACCCAGCATCATTCTGATGAGGGAAGGGTATGGTTCTACCAGGGACCCTGATCACTATCAGTGACCAGATATCCTGCAATTCAGTCTGGAAAGAATTCACCAAGCTCAAGCAAACTTGGAAGCTGAGATTGTAAAAGTTTATTGTTATGCTGCACAGCACAGCAGCCAAGAGTTCTTAGGGAACCTGCAAACTTAAAGAAAACAAAGACATAGTTTTAAGGAGTCAAGACAGTAAATCAGGTGTCAATTATGTTAACTAGGTGAGTAAGGGTGGGATCAGGGAGGAGTTAAGGAGTGGTCAGTGCTTAAAGGACCATGCACTTTTAATATCAACTGTACATGTGTATTGCCCATGGTTCACTGGGAAATAGCCCAAGGCGGGGCTACCTGGAGGTGTGGTTTTAGGCCTGACAAGTCACTAAAGTCAACCCTTGGTTACAGCCACTGAGGAGTGCCCAGTCTGCCACCCATCAATGTCATGTTTGACAAGATGGATGTTGGGAACCAAGGCCATCAGAGACACAGTATGGGTATAATTGGCTAAGGAGTTAACCCTATAGATAGGGTATTGAAGGAGTCATGGTGCAACTGGCCACTCTAACTAAGGGAGATAACATTTGCCTAAACTAAAATGTTTATAGATAGTTTAGTGAAGGATTCATAGGTAGCTTGTTATTGTTTCAAGCAGAGATTAACAGTTCATGAATTGTTGCTGGGCAGAGTGCTGGTAGGGGGAAGGGGCAGAGTTAATGCTTTGACACTGGGGAGGGGAAAGTGTGATTCTACAGACTGCTTTTACAAATTGATTTTACAGACATATATCCCAAAGCATCCCGTTTACAAACTGATGTTACAGATTGATATTACAGACTGATGTTACAAACATAGATTGATGTTACAAACATATATACATCCCAAGCACTCCATCAATTCTAGTTACTCAAGTCCTCAACCTTAATGTCATCTTCCACTCATCAATTTCATTCACTCATCTGATCAGTTGTCAGTTCCTATCTTTTTCACCTTTTTTTTTAACAGCATCTTTTGTATCCTACTGTAATGGAAATGCAAATTTAAAGATCTTCCCTGCCCCTAGGCCCTTTGATTGGCTTAAGAGACTCTGAGAACCTTCCTTGATTTGAAAATATACTCTGCCCCCTAATAGGCTGAATGTGGTCACATGGAGCCTGTGGCAGGAGGCTTGGTTTTCAGGAATGCCTACACCATGATGCTGTGTGATTGGTCAGTGGGTCAAGAGGGTTGTGACCTTCTCTGAGCCAGGAGAAGGCTATATAATCCCTGATGTGAGGCTTTGCTTTGGGGCTCACTTTGAGAAGTGTTGCGTGATTTGACCAGATGAGACTCTGGGCAGCCGTTGAGAGCTCCCCGGCTTTGAAAACCCAGATGATGATGCTTCCCTCTCTGGTGACTGTGATTTGGTATTAATGTAGTGGTTGGGCAGTTTGGAAGCCTGCCTGCTTGATCTGTTTGTTTCTCTGTCTTGTAAGTTCTGTTTGTATACTTTGAAGTTCGGGGTGCTGACCTTTTCCCCCTGAACTAGGTAAAGGATATATGTTTGATTGATTAAAGTAAGCTTGTTAACCCATTTTGAGTTGCTTTCCTTTAGAAAAGCAGATCTAAGAACCTGTGTTGGCCAGCCACCCTGGGGATGTTGGGGTGCTTGCTGCTACACCTACTTCCTCCACCCACCACTTTAGTTTTGGCCCTTGTTATTTCTTCCCCTTATTATTGAAACAAATTCCTAATCAGTCTCTCTCTGTCTCAAACCTCTTCCTAATCCAATCATCCTCCCGGTAATTGCTAAAGTTTTTTCTAAAGTACAGGACTGACCAGATCACCCCCTAACTCTGCTAGATACTTATAGATTGTCACAATCTGGTCCCTCCCCATCAGTCTTCTTATTCATTATACTCATAACCCTCTATGGACATACTGGTTTGCTTGCTGCTTCTCACACCCTACATTCCATCTCCTATCTTTTTGCATTGCACTTGTCTCCAGTGACTGGAAAACCCTCTCTTCTTTTAGAATCCTTGGCTTTTCCTAAGATTTAGTACCACCTTTTCTGTGGCAAGCTGTTCCTTTGGCTGCCAGAGCCTTTCCCTCGAAGGTTACTTTATGTTTATTTTGCAAATGCATTGGATATGTCTATATAAGTACATGCTATCTCTCCCATTATAATGGAAGCTCCGTGTGAGAGCCAGATCTGTTATCACTTTTTCTATCTCCAAAGGTGGGGACACCTCATAGGTGAAGCTAGGTGGTGCAGTGCATAGTGGGCTGAGCCTGGAGTCAGAAAGACCTGTGTGCAAATCTGGCCTCAGACATTTTCTAGCTGTGTGACCCTGGACAAATCACCTAATTTCTGCTTGCCTCAGTTTCCTCATCTGTCAAATGGAGAGCATAATAGTGCTCACTTCACAGGGTTGTTGTGAGATCCAAATAAGATATATGTAAAACATTTAGCACAGTACCTGGTTTATAGTAGGTACTTAATAGATACTTATTTCCTTCCTTTAATAAATGCTTGCTGATTGATTGATCTGGAAGCAGATGGAACAGATTTATGATGGACAGGACCCAGGATTAAATACAAGGGAAAGAGGACAGATTGTTTTTTGGGAAATTGTTCAGTGCCTTTAATGATCCCAAGCTTTTCCTGCACACACACATACACCCCCCCCCCATATTTTAAAAATCAATATGGTTCCCAAGATTCTAAGTGGCTGTACATATGGTAATATTGTAATTTCCAAGGAGTCTAAAATTTCCAGTATCCAAAGGGCAATGTAGAGACATCTGGTGGGCATAAATTAATAGGCTTCAACATACCACAGATAATTGTTTACAAAAAGCATAGCATAAAATAGATCAGCAAAGAAAGGTGTACCTAAAAAAGGAGGTAGAAAGAGAAAACATAACAGATGGACAGTACAGCTTGTGTGCTCCATTGACATCCAAATATCATCCAGACACCTAGAGACATCTCTTCATTTTCCACCTGGATGCACTCATTTTGCATTTCTTTGGCTTCTCCACTATGCCCCCAGTAAACTCATCTAGAAAGATCCAATCAATCTTGGTTATTCACATCTCACCAGTATCCTCTGCCCTTCTGATTGGAGAGTGCAGCCATGAACTCTTCAATTTCCATTTAAGGTGGAGAAGTAGGAGAGATGACATTCCTCAGATATCTCTTAATTTCCTTCCCAGTTGTGCACTCATTTTGGATTTATTTGGCTTCTCCACCAGCCCCTACCTTGACCTCACCAGATATGCCCCACTCCCATCTCAACTGTCTTCCCCCATTAGATTGTAAGCTCCCAGACCTTGAGGGACTGTTTTGTTTGTGTGTGTGTGGGGGAGTGGGGAGGCAGGGTATTTGTATCCTTTGTATTATTGACTAGAGGAAGGTGCTCAGAAGTCTGCAGTCCATCTGTGGAGCATTAATGGGAGGATATGGATGAGAGTTATATAGAAGGAGAGGGAGTGGGATGGAGTACCTACAGCGGTCCATTGAAGTATCCTATAGCTACAAAGCATAGAACAAAATAATATGGGAACAACATTTTAAAAAGCCAGCATTTATCTAAAGCTCTGATATTTGCAAAACACTTTACAAATATTATTTCATTTGATCCTCATGACAACTCTGGAAAGTAAGTTCTGTTATTATCCCCATTTTACAGATGAGGAAACTGAGGCTGAGAAAGGTTAAGTGATTTGCTTGGGTTACACAGCCAGGGAGTGTCTGAGGCCATCTTTGAACTCAGGTCTTCCTGAATCCAAGGCAAACACTAAAAATGGCAAGGAGTGGAAAGACAAATATTGGGACAGACTTAGATTGTGGGCTTCACTCGGGCTACTGAACCTCCATGACTTCCTTTAAGTGCCAACAAAAATCTCACCTTTTACAGGAAGCCTCCCTAATTCCTCTTAATTCCAGTCTTTTCCCTCTTTTGAATATTTCCTATTTATCCTAAATATATTTTGCTTTGTATATATTTGTTTTTATGTTGTCTTCCCCACTAAGCTCTTTGAGGGGTGGGACTGTCTTTTGCCTCTTTTTCTATCCCCAGCCTATGTGCCTAGCACACAGTTTTTACTTAATAAATGTTTACTAGATGAATTAATATTGAATAAATGAACAGGACCTGTTTCATATTATCCCCAGCACCTAACAGTGCCTAGCATGCTTAATTAACGTACTGTTTGATTCTAGAGGAGAGGGTCTTAAACTTTCTGGTTTCAGGACCCCTCTACACCAAATTCTTGACACAATTTTTTTTTTGTGTGTGTGTGTGTTTTTGTTTATGTGAGTTATATCTACTGATATTTACCGTATTAGAAATGAAAACGCCTTAGTATTATTACAAAAATAACTTTGACTTCGAGATCCCCCAGGGATCCCCAACTACATTTTGAGGACCGCTGTGCTGGAAGGTTTTCGGACCCGATGTCAGAAGACCCTACACTGTCCCTGCTTACTGGCTGTGTAACCTTCGGCAAAGACCCCAATCTCCCCGAGCCTTAGTTTCCTCTTCTGTAAAAGGGGATCAATGCTACTTCCTCCAAGGATACAATGTACCAGAATGCTTTGTAACCAGTGAAAGAACACAGAGGCCGCTGATTGCCACTATTTAATCTTTCTTTCTCTCCCCTGGGGAAGCTGAGGAGCGGGTTAGGGACGAGACGTGTGGAGGCGTTCGTGTCCCGCCGGGACCTTCGGGGCAACAGTCTAACGGGGCTCCAGACTGGTCAATTTCAGTTTCATTGTAACTTATTCAATTTCTTTTCCTTTAAAGTGTGAACGACACGCTCCCTCATCCTACAGAATCCTTACTGCAGACCTCTCCTATTGGCCCTGTCCTTTTTTGGAAATTATTGTTTCTAATCTATGGTTATCACGGTGTTATCTAATTCAGTTCCATTGTAGCTGATCTTGTTTGCTTTTTGCTGAAAATTTAAATTCATTCTCGTGTGTGTGTGTGTGTGTGTGTGTGTGTGTGTGTGTGTGTGTGTGTGTCTGTGTGCGCGCGCGCGCGCTGGGGGTGGGGTGGCGTGGGAGCCGGTTGTCCCTTCTATTCCTCCCTTTGTAGTGCTTTTTCAGGGGGCAGGTCCATCCGCTGGATCCGCCCCGGGTGGTCAAGGAACCCTGGATGTTAGGACTCCCTCTTCCCCTCCTTTTTTTTCCCCATGTGAGAACGCCATCTTGTGGCTCAATCTCCGCTATGTACTTGCATGAAGCGCGAGGGACGGAAGGAAGCAGGTCGTACCATTTCGATGTTAGGTGGAGAAATATTTTCTAGTTCTTGGTTGCTAAGGGTTACACTCGATCGCGCCATACTTTTTGACTCACCGGAATGTTAAATCAGGGAGGGAGAGATGGGGGTTATAAAGGAGGGAGCTGGTTTGTTCTACTTTTCCCTCCCTTCGGGGAAGGCGGCGTTGGTACGTCCCGCCTCGCCGTTCCCTCTCCATCGTGGTACGGTCTAAGGCGGGGAGGGCTTCCTCGGATGCTGCCGTGCTCTGGCTCCAGGAGGCTGGGTTCGGTCAGCGTTTGCCCCCTCTGACCGGGCCGGAGTGGTACGTGCCGCCGCGCCCTGATTGGCCGCTGGAGCCCCGCAGTCGGGCTCGGCCCGCCGCGCCGCCCTCAGTCTGGCTCTGGCCGCCGCGCCGCCTGGCTCTTTTCCTCTTCCTCGTTGTCCTCGGCGGCTTGTGGGGGCTCCGCGCCGCGGCCGTTAGTCATGTCGGGTAGGTGCGCCCTGTGGCGAGCGGCGGCGGCCGCGGCGGCGGCGTGTGGGGGCCGGTCCGGCCGAGGCTCGCCCCGCGCTGGCCCTCCGACAGGCTTGCTGAGGCGGAGGCGGAGGCGGAGGCTGAGGCGGTGGGGGGGAAGGGACCGGCCGCCGCCATGTTGCGCGGAGGGGGACAGACGGTCCCCAACGCTCAGGGCCCGCGGCAGGCCGGGCCTCCGGCCTCGGGCCCCAATCTGCGGGGACGGGCCCCTGCTGAGGAGCCGGGTGGGGTCGATGGCCCCCGCTACACCCTCTGGGTTTGGGGGGAGGTGGGGGGGGGGCAGCCGCGATCGGAGCGTCGGGGTCCTCCCTTCCCCCGCCACGGCCATCGAGGCCTCGAGCCGAAGCCCCGGCCTCAGTTTCTCCTTCTCGTTTCCCGCCTCTCTTTTGTGTACGCGGCCCTTTTCAAAGAAAGTTGCCTAGTAAAAGCTCCTTGGTCCCCCCAATTTCACGAATTCCCCCCTAGTTTTGGGAGGGTCTTGTAGTCCCTGCACCCCCTCCCCGCTGTTTACCTGCTCCAAAGCGACACTTTTCTATTATTGATGTGTCTTCTGAGGGGTGTGCGTGCATGGCTTGGCGCTTAAAGCTCTCCTCTAATGAAAGGGAGAAAAGAGAAGGAACGAGAGAAATCAGTCAGTAAACATGAAGAAGCGCCTACTGTGTGCCAGGCCCTGTGCTAGGCGTCGGGTATGGGAAAAAGAGCAAAAGACAATCTCCCTGCCTCGAGGGGGGAGGTGAAATCGAGAGAAGCCGGTCAATCAATCAATAAACCTTTAGGGAACTCCTACTGTGTGCCAGGTGCTATCCTAATCGATGGGGGTATAATAAAGAGTAAAAGATAGCCGTTTGCCAACATAGAGACAAAAACGATTCATCAGTTGAACATTTAAGAAACTGCCCCGCATGGTGCCAAGGACAAAGGCAAAAGTCAGCCCCTGCCCTCAAAGAGTGTAGAGAAAGAAACCAGTCAATAAAGCACCTACTCAGTGGGAGGAACTGAATTAAGCTCCGGGAGGGCAGAAGACGGGAAAGAAACAAAGACAGCCAGGGCTGAAGGCCTAGTCAGAATGCTAAGGCGCCTGAGGACCCCCAGGATCTGGACCACTGGGCACCCACCCTTTTGCCCAACCAGGCTGATGGACTCTGAGGCCCCCTCCTCCGATCCTGGAAAAAAAAAGGGGGATGGGGGCTGCTGGCTAGCCTTGTTGTGGGTTCCCTCCCTTCCTAGGTGCTAAGTTGAGCAGGCACAACATTTCAGTGAAATGAAACCATGTGGTTGGAAATCTTGCCTGGTGGCCAAAGTCTGCCTTTTTTTTTTTTCCTCAAAGGGCGGTACCTGGTAGTAATTAAAAGCTTGGGGGAAAAAAAAAGTTGTGACCTACTATCCTGCTGATGGTATAGGCAGAAATGAATGAATGAATACCAAAAAATAAAGATGGGGAAGAGGGCCCACGTACTTTACTTAGCTAATCGATGAATCTGGCCTTTTGCTCCTATTTTTGGGTGTTGGAAGTCAGATACTGAGTTTCCCTTCCTTTGACCCTGTGGGGGGAATTTATGACTCTTAAAGAGGCAGTAGCATTACATTTTTGACTGGGTATATCTATCAAGAATGTGATCTGCCCAACAGTTTTGTTTGGTGGCAAGTTGTAGACACTTAGTAGCTCTGTGTGGTATTGTCAAGTCACTTAATCACTGCCTGCCTCAATTTCCTCATCTGTGAAATGGGGATAATAAAAGCACCTCCTAGGCTTGTTGTGAGGATCAAATGAAGTATTTGTAGAGTGCTTAGTAAACCTTAAAGCACTACATGCATCCAGGCTATTTGACTAAAAATGAGATTTCTTCACCAAATGAATAAAATCTGGTATGTTTCAAGGGAGGAGATATGTATGGTTTGCAATCTGAAAGTGCTCATTCAGTATTCTGTAGGATGCTTAAACTTATTTAGTAACCATAGATGATTTATTGGTGTATGCATTTTCAGTTCAAATGGATGATTGAACATAAACAATACTTCCAGGGGCTTACCACTTATTTGTGAAATTCATGGTTTCTTTGTAGATGTAAATCAGAAACTTTGGTTCATCCTGTAGTACCAGCCTTTAAATATCCAAGTCACTAAATGTTTGGCAGTTAATTGTATGATAGATAATACTTTGCTGCTTTTTTTTTTTTACACTTAGAACTAATTGAGGAATAGGAGGAAAAGCATGTTTGTAAGTCAGAATAGCACTCGACTTGGGAATCTGGGCTTGAGCTCTGGTTTTGCCAATAAAACATCACTGGTGACATGGGAAAATCACTTTCACTTAACCTCTCCTTGACCTAGTCTTATCATCTGTAGAGTGAAATTTACCCTCTCAGAGTTGTGAAAAAAAATCACCTTGTAAGTTTGTCTCATACAAGTAGTGATACTAGCTAATGTGTGTGTGGTTCTGGAAGGGTTACAGCGCTAGGTAGGTGCTATTATTGCCTCCATTCTACAGGGGAGACAGATACCGAGACAGGCTAAGTGACTTCATCAGGGTGACCTAACTATTGAGTGTCCAAAATGGGACTAGACCTCAGGCCTTCTGATTGGAGGCGCTCTACTAGGCCATCCAGCTACCTCATATGTAAGGTCCCTATAACATAGTGCCGATTTAAAATGGTAATAATGTATATTAAAAGGAACAGTGAGTGCTCAGTGCACTGGACGGTGTTTATAAAATGTGAAAGTGACAACACCTTTTTGTTTTATAAAATTCTGGTCAACAAATTACTTCTAAACTAGTAGTCATTATGATTGTTTCGTCTACTCCATTTTTTATAGGGGAAGTAGCATATAACTGCTTCTCTTTCAGTATTTTCCCCCCATATATAATGAATTAATGAACTATCTTGTCTTAAATGTGATGATACTATGTAAGGGATATCTTCTACATGTATATAGATTGCATACTCTAGAAAATGGCAGACATTCTTTTGACACATAGCTAATGCTATTTTCCCATTGAGGTTGTCTTGAATGAAATGAAGAAAAAGCGTATCATTGAATTAAAGTGATTGCTGGGGATAAATGCAACTAATCTGACCAGAGTTAGTTTTGTAATTCAAATATAGAATTGAAACATATTGAGTTATATCATTACAGAAGTATGTCACATGACAATTGAACTTTTGAGAACTTGTGCTACTTTGTATGGCCTTAGATTGTGGAGATAGTAAAGGTTCCAGGAGGTAGTGAATTGAAAAATGTGTGTCACTGCTTGAAGTTAGTCAGATGAAGAATATGAATTCAGATTTAGAGGTGTTTCCCCATGATGCATTGCTTTCTTTTATGCTATATTTACTCATACCTTCCCTCTCCTTTCCCAATTTTATTTTTATTGAAAGATATGTGGGAATTTGTATGTGTATATAAGGTAGTTGTAAATCATTCCTTTACTCATGAGGTAAGTCCAGACTAGGACGTTTGCCCCAACTGTTCTTCAGGAACACTTGAAGAATTGTCAGCAGTATTTTATTTCCCCCCAACTTTTATGTCAACTAAGTCCTTAGGCTTCTGCCATTGCTGACAATCACAGTGACTCATGAGAAATATGTGCCACTTCTTCAGGATTTCTTGAAACTTCAAGGTGGACAGCATGTCAGGGAACTGTGAAGTAAAATATACAAGTAAATCAGCATTTTTGAATTAGACTTGGCTGCTGCAGTTGACTAAAGGAAATAGTACCTCTGTGTAGTAGAATATCTGTCATAGATGAGGCTATTGCCGATCCTCTCTGTGGTTATATTTTATCAGGAAAACATTTTTTTTGAATGGTGATGGTTTTGTGCAGATATATCCATATGTTTTCACCTAACCCACCTTGTGACCAATAGCACGTGTGGAATAAGAAGGTTTATAGTTGAAATGATTAGAAAAAAAGCAAAAAGTTATATAGACCTCTCTATATAGTTTCTTTTAACTCATGTCTTATACCTTCTGCCAGTTCTTGCATAGAGGGGTTAAAGTTTGTTTTCGAATGCTTTCCCTATAAGGTTTTAACATTATTTCTTTGTGTTTTAGATTCTGGAAGTTACGGTCAGTCTGGAGGCGATCAGCAAAGGTAAAGTATACACTTAATATATTGAGTGGAAATGAAACAGGTGAATTCAGGTGGGATTCACCACTTCACTTGAGAGTTGATTTCTGGATGTCTTAAGGGAGTTAAAAATTAGCTATAAATATTCATGAGGGGGAAGAAGGTTAGCCTTCGTAAACAAGGGATTGAAGTTGGTAGGAATACAAGGAATTCCCATACATGGAGATCTAAGAAAATATCTCAAGTAGTACATTTGAACCATTTGCTTTAAGAAATTACCCCAAAGCTAACAACTAAACTCTGATTTAGGAGTGTTTAAATAACTAATTTTCCCTGGGCTTTTGGCTGTTTCCTATATGATGTCCTAGCATAACTGTAAGATGCTGAGATCTCTGTGGAGTAGTATTCCCAGGCAGCAGTCTCTTTTCTTAAAGGAGCAGTATTTACAACTGTGGCCACATTGGGAGAGTTCTTGCAGTGCCGGAATGTGAAGAGTGCCTTGTCCAGCATGTAGGAGGACCTAACTGAAATTGATTGCTGTTATTGTTTTTTTGTGAAGGAGCATGTAGAATCCGCTTTTCTTGTTTACCAATAAGTTCTCTGTCATTCTAGTTCTGGTATAGGAAAATGGGTTGCAACTCAGTGGATACAGAATATATGGAGTAGCTATTCAAATGTATGAGAAACCTCATGGCATAAGCTAAAATAGGAGGAAAAAATGGTTTATGGAGAATAACTTTTGTATTTGTGTTTTTTAACTTTGAATTTCAGAAAAATAAGTATACATTCATATGAGAAAGGTTTGGGGAATAGTGTGCCTTGGTGTTAGTGGAAAATTAAAAAGGGTTCAGTTACAGTGTTACACATTCATATGTTGATGTGCAGTTAATAAAGCTGTATCCTTTTCCTTTTCTGGAACTTTTGTTACATTGCATGGGTGTGTCAAAATGTCAGGAAGAAAGGAATTTGTCAAGTATGATAGTGAAATAGATGAGGTTGTTAATGTGCAGAATTAGCCTTATGCTGCCTAAGCCTTATGGCATCTTTGTCAGTCTTTGGCATGTACCTTTTTTTGAGCATGATATTTTCTGGTGTAGCTGACACTACATTTGGCTTATGAAAGATTTTACAAAGCAAAACTAACTCTTTAGACTGTACTTGGCATTCAGAGTGTCTGTGCTCAAGAGTGGGGGTGGGGGAGGTCCTTAAGGAGAAAATGAGATTGTGCATATAAAGTATATGGCACATATTCAGTGTGCACATTGAAGTTAGGGTGATGGCATCGATGACTTCATTGATTCAGAATAGTTAATGACCACAGCTTTCAGAGTGTCTGAGTTCACTAGGCATATTGGGGAGCAGAAAATAAACGAGGGGAGAGGAGGCTTTGGATTTATCACTAACTCACCATCGTGCCTTGGGTTTGGACACAATGACCTTGAAAATCTCTTTCAATTTTCATATTCTGGAAATGCCTAGTAACTCATATTTGGGTGGTGCTTTGCGCCCTACATCCCTGGTAGGAACGTGGTGTAAATATTAGAGATGAGGAAAAGCAGTGCTCACATGTTCAATGACCAGACCATCTGATGTAGGATTTAAATCTAGGCCTCCTGTGGTAAAGATTCTACTACCTTATGTTCTAGGATTCTGACTTAACTCTTTAAGAGATGACATAAAATTAAACTTCCTTGGGAAGCTTTGAGTTGAAATATTCAGGGTTCCTTATATAATGGTAGATGATGTAAGACTTAGTTTTGGCAGCCTTCTGTTAAAAAATTTAAATGTTTCTTTTACAGCTATTCCTATGGCAATCAAAGCAACCAAAGCTATGGACAAGCACCACAAGTAGGTTGAAGTCCAAACTCCGATCCATTTACACATTTACTTTGTTTTCAGTAGGCAATGAAATGAGCCTTTACCTAAATTTCAGGGTTATTCTGGCTATGGGCAAACGGCTGATTCCTCTTATGGACAGAACTATGGCGGCTACTCAAGTTATGGACAGAGTCAATCAGGTTGGGCTGGTTTGTTAAATTTGCTATTTTAGATATTTTAAAATCTCAGAACACTTACTAAATGGTATACCCATACATTTTTTAGGTTATTCACAGTCCTACGGTGGTTATGAAAATCAAAAGCAAAGTTCATATGGCCAACAATCTTATAATAACCAGGGACAGCAAAATACGGACTCATCGGGAGGGTAAGGAAATAAAGCAAAAGCACTGGGCCAGTGTTGGACATTTGGAGATGGTTAATACTGTAGGTATTAAAACATGGATATCACCACGAAACTCTCCTGAAACCTCAGGTAGACATGTCTTCCAGAGATGTTCTTTGATGGATACTGGCTTGATGTTTTGTGAATGGAAAGCAGTGCAGTTATATGGTATTGCTTCTTTCATGTGTGAGATGATTCCTGGCTTGCACTGGCAGCTAAGGCATGAGTTTGCTTCTTTGTGACTTCAGTGAAGTTTTTAAGAAGTAAGCTCATGCTTTCCCTATAACTGATGCTAACTTAGTTGAAAATTTTGAAAGATAATGAAATTTGGGCTTTAGTTCTATACATGAAACCTTCTGTAGATGTAAGTGATATAAGTGAAAACTTAGCCACAAACATAGGTTGCCTTAAAAAATGTTTTAAATTATTAGTATGGATGGGTAGGATTTTATTAACAAGTTTAAAGTCTTCTCAAAAACTTTCAGCATTTTGAAGGGCTTTTATTACAGTGAGCATAAAGAAAAATCCTCATAAATTACCACAGATTACAAATGCAACTAAATAAAAACCACATGAAGACTAGTACAGCGGGAGATCCTAATTGTGAATCCCATGAATGTTTTCCACATGACTGCATGAAAACCTGTACAAATGTAAGGCATTATGTTAGCTACAAGGGAGAATCACCATGTAAGTAGCCCCTGTTAGTTGGTAGAAGTTCACGAAAGTAGAGTGTGAAGCATGTGGAGCATTTTTGTATGAAGATGCACTTTCTGAAATACGATAGGCAGCGAATTGTAAAGAAAAGAGACTCGATAGCTCTTCGAATGGGAGGGGCTTAAGCTCTGACCCCTCTTATCCTCTTGCACTAGAAGAGAAAGCAGTAGTGCTGTTGATGGGAGGGGGTATGGCAGCATTTCTGCAGTGGACTGTTTGAGCAGAATGTGCTTTGAAGAGCAGCTAGGCCATTACATGGAAAATTGGTCCATGTACCATCACTTGTCAGTAGTATTCACCTTTTTTGGTATTGAATAATCTGTGGCCTCCCCAAATGAGAATTAAAATACATGCAGACACATACTTTACATCCCTGCCCTCCCGCAAGAATTTAGGCATCCAGGTGAATGTTATCCTGATTAATCATTTTGAGGGGTTATGTACACCTAAGTGAGTGATGGTATGATTACTCAAAAGTATTTCAGAAACTTCTCATTTAGAATGTGACTTCAGAATCAGTTTAGAGCCCACATGAGAAAAACACCAGTGCCATAGCTTTTTAGATACACCCTGTTTTTTGACCCAGGGTGGTGGTATGGCTTGCAATTTTATACACACACACACACACACACACGTGTATATATGTATCATGTACATATGTGTATACATATGTGTGTACACACACATATACATATATATTAAATATATTTATATAAATAAGGTAGCTTATTTACCAGACTTGGTTACAGAAGGCTCTTGGCTATTTCCAAAAACCAAATCCTCCCTCAAAGGATGAAGATTTCCCACCTTTCCCACCATGTCCAAAATTCTGTGCTGCAGGCTCTGAAGTCAGTTTCAAAAGAGAAGTTCCAAAAATACTTGAGCAGTGGCAGCATTGTTGGAATAATTGTATGGTCCTCCCCTGAGGTAACTACTCTTAAGAGGCAGCACTCATTCTGATGTATTTATTCTAGTATGCTTGTTTTTAAAATAGAATTGTACTTTACAATTAACTTATTTAAGAAGGTAATAACAGGAAGCCATTTCTGGATTGTTAGTGTTTGGAGGTGAGATACTTTCCACGATTTGGTATTTCTTCATGATTTGGCATTTCTTTGACTTTCTAGTTACGTCGGTGCAAAATTTCCTTGTAAAGTGAAGGTTTAAATTTTAGGAAAAATCTTTTAGGAAGAAGCACGGCCAGATACAGTTAGAGTGTAAGCTCCTAGTGAGTAAGGGTTGTACCATTCATTGTACTTGTATCCCCAGGGCCCAGCACAGTGCTTGGCACAAAGGGGATGCTTAATGATTACTTGTTGATTGATGAATTGATAGAGTTGAGATCTAGCCATTTAGCCCTTCTTTTTCAGCATAGGCCATCTCTCTGTGTAAAATAATCCTCCTGAGAACTCTCCTAAGTTCTTGATTCCTGTTTAGCCAAGGTGGAAGAGCGCCTTCATATGACCAGTCAGACTATGGTCAGCAAGATTCATATGACCAACAGTCAGGCTATGACCAACACCAAGGTTCATATGACGAGCAGTCAAATTATGATCAGCAGCAAGACTCATGTAATCAAAATCAGCAGTCCTATCATTCACAAAGGGAAAGTTACAGCCACCATACACAAGGTAAGCTACACTTACTGTAGAGTTCTAGTTTGTTTTTGCAGCATCATTTTTTTATAGCTACAGAATGACCATTGGCTTATAGTAGTGGGTTTGTTTAGATGAGTCAACCCAAGATTTCAGCTCCTTACCAAGAGGTTGAGTGGTCTTGAAACATCTTATTTTTCTTTAGTAACCTTACATGCCTTTTAAACCAATTTTTCTACCTTAGATGTAGACCTCTGAGTAGCTGGGACCCCAGAATTATAGGCTAAATGATCCTTGATTATTTAGTTTTAATTGTGACTGTGTCCTTCTAAGGCAGGGCTTCTTAGTCTTTTTTTTTTAATATGTGTCGTGGACCCTTTTGGTAGACTGGTTAAGTTTATGAACCCTGTCTCATAAACATGTTTTTAAATAATTGAGGAAATGCTAAACTTCAGTGAGAAGTTAATAAAAATAAAGATGTATTTTTCTTTACCTGTCCAAGCATATAGACTCACAAAATCTGTTTACAGACCCCTTCCTTGTTTTTCTAGTTACTGTTCTAAGGGCTTTGATTTGGTGATGCTATGATCTCATTAGCATTTTCTTATAAATTTATAGATCTTCCTGGATTAATGGTTGATCCATCATTCCCACATGTTTACTTTTTTTTCCTATTGAGTGAAAAATTCTATTCCCTGAGTATACTTGGTGAAGGCTGTGGCTCTTGAGCAAATGTCTAGGATGTTGGTGCCTTTTATTTTGACTTTGAGGTAAAATAAATAGAAACTTTAAAGAGAGCTATTATTTTATGTAATGAGTCAGAGTCATTGGATTGATGGGGATCCTTTATCATAAACAGTAGTAAATCTTGGAGGATGGACTCAAAGAAAAGCCAGTGGTTTGCTATTTGAATTTAGTGAATTGTTGAGACGGTATGATTTAATGGGGAAATAACATCAGAATACCGATGTTTGAATCCTGGAGCTGCCTCCACCACTGCTGATGATTACGTGCAGATGACCTACCCCTTTGACCTATCTCATTGTCTCTTTTGTAGGGGATGTCTTTAAAAATCTTGTTTGTCCTAATAGTAATTATAAGTGTTTTACAGTTTACAAAGTGCTTCTTTCTTAGCAACCTTCAGTTGCTAAACCTTCCTTGGAGCTGGGGAAGTTGAGACTTAGGTGAGGTGTTAGTTGCCCTAAGCCACACAACCAATAAATGTTGGTCAATTCCATCGAGTTTTTAAAAAATTCATTACTCTTTCTGTCATATCATACTGTTAACTGAGAGAGGTAACCTCACAGAATTGTTGTGAGGAAGGGACGTCACAATTAGTTTATGAAGCTTGACTGTGACAAATATAGTAACACCAACGTCTTTTAAGAAGACT
Organism: Gymnobelideus leadbeateri; assembly: GCA_011680675.1. Classification (NCBI taxonomy): domain Eukaryota; kingdom Metazoa; phylum Chordata; class Mammalia; order Diprotodontia; family Petauridae; genus Gymnobelideus; species Gymnobelideus leadbeateri. The sequence continues at coordinate 1,424,645 of WOXC01003576.1, forward strand.
TGTATTGACTTTTGCAGAAAAGTACCTCAGAAGACCTTAGGAAAAAAATCACTCGAGTATAATGAGAGCATTTATCAGAAATGTGATTTTTTTTGTGCTTTTTTGCAGATGACCGTCGTGACATGAGTAGGTATGGAGAAGATAATAGAGGATATGGCGGGTCACAGGGAGGAGGTAGAGGGCGTGGGGGATATGACAAGGATGGAAGAGGTCCTATGACAGGATCAAGGTAAGTGTTTGCATCCAAATTCTAGAATTCTTTCTTGATTGTTACTTAGCTGATTTGGTTTTAGGATCTAACCAAGTATTTGAAGAGTTATAAGATTTGGAATTATATTCCCAGAAGGGGGTGGAAGAAAAATGTAAAATTTTTATATTAAAATGCTTTTCAACTCCAACATGCCAGATAAATTACTCAGGTTAGGCCATGTTCGCACAATATTAGTCCACAAAGTGTATATTAAACAGAGGTGAACAAAGACCCACCACTATGGTTGTCACACCATTTCATTTTTCCTGCCAGAGCTAAAATCTAAGCCCTTTAAAAAAAACAAACAAACAAAACTCTGGCAAGTATAAGTATTTTGTATATCAAAAGAAAAAAAGGTAAGTTAACTCAGAGTTGGAGAGTAGACAGGTTCTCTTATAATCTTAAATACCCTTGGGAAGGGGTTGTATACAGCCAAAAAAGGCACAGATTAGCTCTTACATTAGGGACAGTACCTGACTTCTTTTAGAAAAAAAGTTAGTTTTGGTAGTTTAATAAAGCAGTCTATATTATTTTTATCCCCTTTTTCCTTTTGGATAATGGAATTAATTAGTGCAGCATCATAAAACTGTTAGCAAATCTGTCTTCTGTCTAACAGGAGTGAGGAACCTGCTGCCTCCATTCCACATGTGACCTTCTAGGTCCTTGGGTGTGACCTTTTGACTGAATCCAAGTTTTATAGAACAGATTTTTTTATTGAGGAGATTTGTTCTGTAAAGTTTGGATTTGGTCAAAGGGTCACACTCGAGGGCCTAGAGGGTCACATTTGGCCTCAAGGCCGCAGGTTCCCCACCCCCAGTCTAGAACTTGAAATCTGAAATCTTATTTACTTAAGAAAGTTGTGACTTTCTGTTGTAGCTTTTTTTGGCCTTTGCTAGGATCCTCAGGTTTTAAGATTTATTTTTTAAAAATGTTATTATAGTTGGCTTAATTTAAATATTATTTTAAAATATACATGTACATTTAGCATTTAGGCCATTTAAGACCAAGCTAAAAGGGTAGTTGGAATTTTTTCCTATAAGAGGACATTTGTAAGTTGCAGTTTTGTGGCTATTAAATACATAAGCTAAAGCCTAATCTGTGTTGGTCAAGAAGTGAAACTGGCCATGGTCCACAAACTGTCACTTAATAACAAACCAGTTCCATTTCACTCCTTTGCTTCTTGGGTCTTGCCTTTGGATCCCTAGAAATGAATTTAAAAACAAACCGGTAATACTTATTACTTTATTATTCAAGTAAAACCAGCATTTGAACCTCCTGCCTTGGACTTTTAAGCATGCTGTTTTTCTGTTCATTGTATAATGCTTTTGATATTTTGGGCACAAACTAAATAAAGCCTTACCATGACTTTATAAACTTCTGCAAGCCTCAGACTTTGTGAGGATCTTGATTAAACCATAATACAGTCAGGTTACCGTATATAGTTAGTGGATTAAATACATTGTGTTTTCTTTTATTATTGAAGAAGACACTGTTGTCATCATCTCATCAACAGGACATGAATGAAGTGATGAGCACAGGATGACTTATGCAATTTCCCCTCCCTGTCTTGCTAGTCCCAACAAAACCCAGAGCCAAGCCCTGGGAGGCATCATGTTATACTTTCAAGTTAGTAGCTTTACGGGAATGCTTCCATAACTTATTGCCTTGGAATAGTATAATAATAGCGAGTAACCTTCATTAACAGCTCTCTAGTGGCTACATCATAGTTTTAATATTCATCACAAGGAAGTTGTAATTTTGTCCTTTACTGCAGGAATCTGTTCTACTCTGTAAGTTTTTGTGAGAGTGGTAAAATTTTCTTGTTTTTGGAGGACTAGCTTTGTATCTTTGGGAGGAAGCTTGAAGGCTAAAATACTTTGGATTTTACTTAAGACTTACTAGTAAAGCAACCTGGAGGTGAATGTCAATCATACTTTTAAACACCTTCATAGATTCCACAACCTCCCTTGGTTATTCAGTGCAGATATAGCTAGGTAACATCTCAGGATCATTTCAAGTCTTGTGATTTGATGGTTAAATATCCCATAAAGTGTTTCATTTTTTGCAGTGAAGCCATCTTAGTTATAGGAAGAAACTGACCATGGAAAATGTTGACCCAAACATTGTTTAGAGTTTTCATTTGGGTTAAAACTTTTGGATTAGAGATTCAGTCTTATAGAAATTTCTTAGGTTTATTTGCTTAAGAATTAAAAGACAAATATGATTTGCTCAACATTTTCTCTTGGTCCACGATGACATTTCCATATGTTTTGAATCATTTCACTTAAAAACATAGGGTTGAAAATCTCACTTTTCTTGGATGCTTGAAGAATGTGTAACACTGCTTGGGTTTTATGTTAAAAGTTTAAAAGGAGAGAACAGAAGAGATTATAATCACAATCCATTTTGAGTACCCCTTAGATGACAGAAGGAAAAATTCAGTCCAGAAGAAGGCCTTCAGCTTTTCAGATTTAAAAAAAAGAGGTAGATTGTGGGAGACACCCTTATGTTTGAAAATTCTTCAGCAAATCAAATTGTTTGCCACAAAAAAAGCCTTAATTCCTAAGGAAAATAAAATTGACAATTTTGGTGGTCACGCTAACTAGCATTTCTGACTGAAATAGAAAATTTATCCTTTTTTTTAGTTTAGTTCCAGAATAGTTTGATAACTTTTTCTCATTGTCCTGAACTTTACTATTCTGATGGAGTCTTAGATTGTCATTGGTAATTTGTTATATATGTTCTTCCTTGTTTAGACTGAAGTAGCTGAAATTTTATCTGTAGCTATGGTTTTAGGATTTTATGGAGCAAGCCTAAAAGTTCTCCCTTTTCTCTCCAAGTGTTTGAATAATAGCTCCCTTGAAAAAGGTGCATGTGTTCCTCCTGGCTTGCTAGGTGTAGTTAGGAACTGCCGTTGGATTCAGGAAGCTTTTGCCATATATGTGCGAAACTTCCACAGAACAGAGAAAATAAATATAGCTACTGTTGAAAACTGTATTTAAATCTAGTGAATCATTTATGTTTGGAATAACTAATGGTTTTCTCCAACACCAATAAATAGTTGAAATCTGTATTTTGGTTTCCTATTTTCACCAAATACTGAATTTCCCCAGAACACCAACCAAGCTCTTGAACTATCTGTTTTGTTTCTCAGTAGGTTATACCCTTGGACAGTATTTACATCTTTTTAGGAAATTAGAATCTTTTAACATTGGCATAAATTCTTTTTTATTCATTCCTTCTTTCCCACAGTGGAGGAACACAGTGAGGAGCATTGCTCTTTACCTAGATCTGTCAGGGGAAAATAGTCAAAGCTATATATATCTATTGTGGACTTGGAGAAAAACCATACTGACCCAATTGTTTTTGAGTTTAATTCAACAAAACAGACCCAGATTTGTCTCTTGGATAGATAGATATAGCCATAAAGTTGAGAAATTTTGGAGGTTTTATACTTTAATTAAACGACTCCATTTTTAGTTCAGAATATCCCTTTGTTAGAATGTCCCTAAATTTGTTAGACTAGTCTAGTGTGTTATAAATTGACATTTAACCTCATTGCAAAGGTTTTAAAGAAATATACTAATGAAGAGTAGACTATGTCATCTTTCATGATGGGCTGGACCTGTTGTATGGAGCTAGGAAATATGCTTTGAATCTTGTTGGTAGCCATTATATTGAAATTTTCAATTACTTACCAAAAGTATCTAAAAGATCACTTAGGAGAGCGAATGGGAGGTCACAAATGTATTCCGATTTGACATACAACCATTCTCTTCTACAGCCATGTTTTTCTTATGTTATTTCAATGTTAAATTTCTGGAAAGCAATTGAAATTGAAACCAGCAATTAAATAGCATTGTCCTGTATCAAATGGTTTCTTTTTTCTTTGGTTGCATCAACTCTTTGATGCCCCATTGATTAAGATGGTAGAGTAATTAAATGTGTTCCTTTTTGCCTTTATAAGTGAGATAAAACTTAATCATTAATTCACTTATGGAAAAAAATTACTCCTACCCTCCCTCTCCCCCAAGTTCCCTCTTGAATAATTCTACCCTTTGTCTCTTTAGTAGGATTAGAGACTGGATGTACTTCCTAGCTCTTTTTTTCCCTTTGGAATTACGTTGGGCATATCAAAAGAAACTTGTGCAAATGAAAATTCTGTGCGTGAGAGGAGTAGTACTCGAAATCCCCAGAGTTGCTATTAATAACGTTTTCAGAGGTTTAGGTTCATGCTAATGCTACATGCAAATGTTTGGCTAAACAAAATAAAGCAGAGGACTGGAAGGTGGTATAGTTGTTTAGGTATGTAAATAAGGGATGGGGGAGGGTGGATGGATGTTTTCCCAAAACATAGAACTTAGAGAAACAGCATGAAGCTCTGACTGTTAGAGGCTTGAGTTTTACAAAGGCCTCCTAATTTCTAGGTTTGCAGAAACCAAATTGAGTAGATTTTCAAGTTTAAAGACTTGTTTTTGTTTAAGGGGTGCAAGGAAGAACTATCAGTCATGAAGTGGGAATGATTTAAACTATCAGTCATAAAGTGGGGATGTTCATAGTGGCTACTTTTTTCTAGAAAGGCTCCATAAAGCAAAATCATTCACATGGGGGCTTTTGCTTAATAAAAAATTAAATGCTTCCATCAAAAACTTTGGGTATTGTCCCCTTTTCAGTTCATAGGGCAGGTCTTTACATTTGTACTTAAGTGCAATTGAAAACACCATCATGCTGTTGCAGGGGCTTTGAATCATAATGCATTTGAAATGCATTTCCTTTTGATTCAAGCAGGAAACTGTTGAATTCTTGCACATAACTCCCAGAGAGGATACCTGAAGGTATTGGATATTTACCAAATTAAGAAAAACATCATATGCCTGAAATTGTGGACTGCTCTGATTTGTCGAGTGTTTCATTATATCTGTGATATGCTCTATAGATCAATGTGCAGAACATTTGACATAATGAGCTAGTTTATATTTAGTAATTTATAATTTATATAAGGCATCGAATTGTGTTACAGTGGGGATGGAGAAGCATAATTTAAATTTATTTCTTATCCTTAAGAGTCCATTCTCATTAATATCTTAACTTGTATATTTTACACTAGATTTCAGAATGAATGAATGAAATGTAGCAGCCTTTCATACTCAAACTCACTGTTCATATGCTTCTCTACCTTCTTACCTTGTAATACCAACCATTTAACATCACTTTTTGCATTATGATGTCTAAATTTCACACTTGAATTTGAGTATTATTCTAGTCACTTTAGTCCTGTTTTTTTTTTTTTCTGTTGGGTAAAATATTTGCCCTCATTAAGCTTTCTTTACTGTTATGTGCCCCCACTTTAAGTCGGGGGTATTATGTAGCATCCATTTTGGCTTGGGTTGGGGAAAGTTTTTAGGTCAGAGTATATGATATGATACTTAGTTTTAGTTTAGTGATTCTCTTGGAAGTAGATCCCTAGAACACTTAATTGGAAACAACCCCTGGAAGCCTATGCAATAAAGGTGCTACTATTCCCCTAGGCATAAGCTCTCGACTTGTGATCAGTTAAGTGTAGATTGAGCCCAGGGCTCAGCACATTAGAGACTTAAGGAAGAAATCATTTCTTCAATTTTTCCTCTGCAGTGGTGGTGACCGCGGTGGCTTCAAAAATTTTGGTGGTAAGTGCTGAGTATCCCAAAATGTTTCAGTGGAAATGCTGTATAAATCTAAAAGCCACCACTATCTCTCCCTCAGACGCAGTCTGAGCCTGTTCTTACTCGGTTGAGGCTGGTGTGTGTTGTGTGCTTTAAAAAAAAACAAAAAACAGAGCCAAAGTTGATCTCTTTAACAGTCCGATGGGTTTCTACTTCTGTGGATTTGCATGAAAGAGTCTGTGGTGACCAATGAGATCTTCACCAGGTTTTGACAGAATGCTCTTTTATAAAGGTAGCCAACACAGTGGTCTTAAATCAATCTGACAACCAGTACTTAATATGAGCAATACTAGCATCATGCCAAAGTGGCAAATGCTGTTTATGACAAGTTTAAGGAAATGTTGATACTCAATTTTGATTTGTTATCAAACTTTTAAAAAATACCATTTAACCAATATATTTACTCTATAAATCTGTTACGGTTGACTTTGTAAGTTATAGAAATACAGTCGAGATTTTCTTGTTTTCACTGTCTTAGAAACGAAACCTTTCAGTTGGATTTCCTTAAATAGCTATTATTTGTTTTCTTTTTTTCCTAGGCCACAGGGATTATGGACCGAAAACAGATGCTGGTAAGGCAAAGCCGTTTGTAGCTGATAACTTTTTTATTTTTCTAAGGCAGGGCGATTGGGGTTAAGTGGCTTGCTCAAGGTCACAAGGCTAGTAAGTATAAAGTATCTGAGGCCGAATTTGAACTCAGGTCCTTCTGACTTCAGGGCCAATGCTCTATTCACTGCACCACCTACCCTCCCCGAGCTGCAAACTTTTAATATTAAGAATATATGCCTTAGCCTGGGTTCTTTGAAGGAAGTTGGTTTTTTTCCTGGAGCCAGTGTAGGAGTTGATAGTCAAGAACCTTATTTATAATTTCTGAAGGAATCTCAGGAAAAAGGAATAGGGGTGATGCAAAATGTTTTGTGGGTTAAATCTGGATCTGATTTCCTTACTCTATAACGCTTGAATTCTTGTATCCTTAATGAGTGACTGGAATGATATGAATTGAGAGCATTGCTACATATATTGAGAATTTGAATGATATCTATTAGACTTCCTAGGGGACTACGTAATAGACTGAGAGGTCTTTGATCAAAGGGAAACTGATTCTGCAAAATCTCAACAGCTTTTCATCTTGCTTATTGTGGAAGCTTTTGAAGCTGACAGTGATCCAGAGGTTAAAAATGATGCTGAATATACTGATATGTAGATTTGGAGTTGGGAGTGACCTCAGACTTCATCTTGTCCATGTTTTTAAAAAATTTTTTTAGTATTACAGATCCCTTTGGCAGCCTGGTACAAATGATAGATTGCGGACCTTTATGTAATATTTAAAAAAAATAATTGGAGGAAATGTTAAATTTCAGTTAGAGGTTAGTGAAAATAATGAATGTAATTTTTTCTTCTTCCAAATTCATGGACCCCCTGAAATCTATTGGAAACCTCTGATCTAGTCCAGCCCCCCTTATTTTATAGAGGATTTGACTGAGGCTGAGAGAGAGGGCTTCAGTAAGTTGTCCATGGTAACCCTGGTAGTGAATTGGAAAAGGCAGTTCTTGAACCTAGGACCTTTGACTCTAAATCCATCATTCTGAATTGTACATTTGAGAGCAAAACATAATAATTTAATTTCAGGCCTTTTGTATTGTTATTTTAAAGGTTTTCTCCTCACTTCTAAACATCTCTTGCCTACTTTCCCCCTTAAGGAATCATAGGCTAACAGATTTAGAAAGGGCATTGGGGGACAGTTTAAATGTCTTTCTTTAGACAGTTCTACTTCAAAACTTTACTAATCAGTGAGACTTTCTTTAAGACCTCCCACATCCTTCTTTTCCTGTTTAATAAACTGCATAGTCAGATATTTCTTAGAAATAATTTTATTACCAATTGCTGCACTCTCAAGGTACTGGGCATGAAGTCTAAGATCTTCTCCTGATTGATTGGGTCCTTCCATACACTTGCTGTCTCCATACCTGCAGTTGGAATGACTGGAGTGGCCAGGTCTGAATGATAACGGTGGATTTTAGTTGCACTAACTGGCAGTTGTACTTATTTTCCTTCACTTGTAGAAACATTTGAATACCAAAAACTGCATCCTGGCTCTTGATGGCTATTGTATGTCAAAGAATTTCAGAGTTGGAAGGGATTTTGGTGACCTTTTAGTCCAGTTCATCTTTCCTCTTCTCCAGATCCCCTCTAAAATCTACCTGACAAGTGGTTATCCAGCTTTCAAACTGGGGGTGTTGGGAGAACATGGATGACCAGCCCCATCATCTCTCAAAGTAGTCCATTCTATTTCTGAAGAGTTCTCATTGTTAGGCTTGAGGTTGGGAAAAGCATCTTGAATTGATCTCTTTGCATCTTCTAGTTGCTGTTTTTGGTTCTTAGTCCTGGGATCATATAGCACAAGTCTGATCCTTCTTTCACATGACAGGCTTTCATGTACTTAAAGACCGGTATCTTGTTTCCCTGAGTTTCATCCAGGCAAAACATCCTTCTTTCCTTTAGTTGATCTTTATAGGGCATGAACTCAAGGCTCTTCACTATCCTAGTTTTCTTTTTTTGAACAGCTCCAAGTTATTAGTGCTTTTCCTAAACACTCCAGATGTGGTCTGACCAGGATAGAGGATGGGGGTGGACTGTCCCCATCTTATTTCTGGAAATCCTGTCTCTTAACATAGCCCAAGATTACCTTACATTCTTTTTTTTTGGGGGGGGGGTTGCCATACCATGTTGTTAGCTTGCTGTGTTTGTATCTCTTATTTTTTTAGACAAGCTGCTGTCTAACTGTACCCCAAGTTTTACCTTACTAGGTTCAGTCAAAGATGTAGGCTTGTCAAAACTCAGATCTTGCCTCAGCCTGCCATGGACGTAGTGAGCCTTTCTAGCTCTATGTTTTCACATTTGATAAATGTGCCACATATATCTTAAGTCACTGACAGCCTATGGACAAGAACACTTCATATAATCAAACAAAGAAATAGATAATTTTAACCTTACATTTTTTTCCCTCTTCTAGACTCAGAGTCTGATAATTCAGACAACAACACAATCTTTGTTCAAGGACTTGGAGAAGGGGTATCAACTGATCAAGTTGGGGACTTCTTTAAGCAAATAGGAATTATTAAGGTGAGTTCTCTGTGGAGAAAATCTCTTCGTTTCTGGTTTTTAAAATGTTCAGATTCTTTGTTTAGGCCAGATTTTCTATTTCCTGTCAATTCTACTATGCCATACTCCTTCCCCGGGCTGGAATGTCTCCTCATCTCTCTTTGTATATTTAGTCTATCTTATTCTTTAGGGAATCAAATCTAAATATATAAATATATATAAATATATTATATTATAATTATATTATATAATTATAATAATTATATAATAATTATAATTATAATAATTATATAATAATTATAATAATAATTATAATTAATTATAATATATAATTATATTATATATTATTATATTATATTATATTAAAAATATTATAAATATATTATATTATATATTATAAATATATATATATATATATATATATATATTTGTTCCCCTTTAACTTCCTTTGTATTAAGTCACTAACTTGCATAATTAGTACCTGATTATGGACTTTGCTTATAGATTACACCACACAATTTCTTGGTTTTTTTTTTCACTCCTTAATTAATTTATTTATGTCTTGTCATCTCAGTTTGATGGTAAGCTTCCTATAGACCAGCACTGTATGTGGTTTTGTGTATGTGTGTGTTAGCATAGTGTCTTGCAGATAGTAGGCACTTGGTAAATACTTGTGAATTGATGCCCCACTCTTGGTGTGTTGATGTTGAACTACTCCTAAGCCTACTGTCTTGATTACTGCATGATTTAAACATGAATTTAAGGAAAACCAACTTAATTTTCCCCCTAGACAAATAAGAAGACTGGCAAACCGATGATAAATCTTTATACAGACAAAGATACAGGCAAGCCAAAAGGAGAGGCAACAGTGTCATTTGATGACCCTCCTTCAGCTAAAGCTGCAATTGACTGGTTTGATGGTATGTAAAACTTGAATTGTTCTCTTGTCGTTTCTTATGTATTAGTTGTTGAAAGAAAGACTCTATAGCTGAAGGTGAAAGTATATAGGTCTAGTATATTTTTGTACTTTACTAATTTTCAAGTCATTCCAAGCCTTTATTAAGCATTTGTACTTTGTTAGGGACCGGGAATACAAAAACAAAGTGAGATTGTTCCTGCCCTCAAGGAACATGGTATGGGAATAGGAATAAAATACATACAGAGATGAGTTGATATAGGAGAAATACAAAAAAATAAAAATCAGCGGGGAAGACATTAACAAGTGGGGAAAATGTGGAAAGAGCTCTTTTAGGAGATGAGAGGAACCTTGAATGGAGCATGTGATTCCAGAAAGCAAGAGAGTGGGAAGTATACAAGGGAATCACAGAGGCAGGAGATGCAATGTCTTATGTGGGGAAGAGCATTGAAGCCAGTTTGTTTGGCTGAAGAATAAGGCATAGGAAGAGGAAGAAGATGTACTCAATCTGTAATGAAAAATAGGAATAAAATTATGAAGGACTTGGAAGACTCAAAACAAGGGTCTGTGTTTTATTTTAGAAACAGAGGGGACTAGTGAAGCTTCTTGGCATGAAAGTGATGCCATCAGACTCAGGTCCAGTTTGAGGAAGATTATTTTGGAAGCTTTGTAGAGAATGAAGTTGGATAGAAGGAGACTGATTAGGAGATTATATTATAGGTGAACGGTGATGAGGGCGAGTGTTAAAATGGTTCTAGTGTTAGTGAAGAGAAAAGAGAGTGCTATGAAGGATGTTATGAAAGTGAGATTGGGAAGAGCTAGCAGCTCCTCCTGATGGAATATGGGGACAAAGGAGAGGACAGAGTTGAGGAGACCTTCTAGCTGACACACACATTGTGTGTGACTAGAAGAATGGTGGTGCCCTTAACAGAACTCAGGCAAGTCAGTGTCTTAGAATCTCACTTTTCTCTTCTGTAAAATGGGGATGTTAATACATGTGCTACCAGACTTGTGAAGTTGTAAGGAAAGTGCTCTCTACAGTAGAGTGCTATAGAATTTTTTGCATTCTTTGGCACAGTCTGTACTCAGTGACTATTGTAAACTGCCATCTGCCTGCATATATTTGGAGAAGATAGCTTTCTGTACTGGCGCCCACAGTTTGAGCTGCCCAGCTTTTATTTCACTTCTGAGAACACTGACTTCCTAGACGTTTCCTGTGTCAAGTGTCCATCATGCTTGGGAGCTGGGAGCCCTGAATTCTTAAGCACTTGATGTCCCCATATTTCTGTAGTATTAGATTGAAAGAAAGCATGATGGCCATGCTGTGTGGAAAAGGAGCTCCTTAAACCCTTCTGTCCTGAATCTTGTGGCTCTGATGCATTTACATTTTTGTGAGGCTTCACTAATACTCCTTGTTGGTCTAAAACCAGTTTCATGGAGGGTGGTTACACAAATCCTTGTTCTTTGATTTCAACTGTTGGTTGGAAACCACTTATTCTTTCCCAGGAAAAGAATTCCATGGCAACATCATCAAGGTATCTTTTGCCACTAGAAGACCCGAATTCCTGAGAGGTGGTGGAAGTGGAGGTGGGCGACGAGGTAAGATGTTCATTACTAGCAGGTCTCTCACCTTATTGGAGGAGCCTGGGTTAGCTTTCTTTCTCTATTAAAATGATAGTTTAGCATGGAGGGTAGAGGATAGATGAGGATGGAGGTTGGCGGTTTGCCCCCTCAAGTGGGGTTTATGGCACCTTAGAACTGACTGTTTAGAATCAGGAAGTTGTTTCTAGCTGGTCTTTTACATTCAACCCCTGCAACCTCCATCCCTGGAGTATCAGAGAAGCCTTGGGGAATATCAGATGTTTCAGGTGTGAACAGTGGTGCCATTTCTTAAATGGTTGCTAGGGGAATACCTGGGAAGTCATCTGAAAAGGCTTGTGGCAGGTGTTTGCTCAGTTGGAAGTACAGATGTAGCTGAGAAAATAGCAAGTCATAGGGGGATGGTCAAGGAGCATCTCGTGAACTTCCTGCTATAGTGTGGCTTACACAACTTGTTTCTTTCCATAAAGGGAACAGTTCTGCCCAATTGGATCTGTTCACCTCTGCCTTCAGCTTTACAGTGACCAGATTTGGTCCATTATCTGTGTTAGTCAAATGTATATTGAGAATTGAAATTGGAAGTTGGGGTAGTTGGGTTACCTGTAGATTTTCAATACTTTGGGTATGCTTAGGTTAAATTTTAAAGTTGGATTACATTTTAGGGTTAAATTAGGGTTCAGTTTTAGATGACATTGAATCTACTCTCATTGGTGATCTGTTTGAGTGTTCTGTTTTTTTGCCTTATAGTTACTAAAGTCTACACCCACATTCTAGAGTTGATTGTGTATTACTCCATTAGCTCTGTGTTTGTTCAGTTCGGCCAGTAGGGAACTGATGTTTTTCAATGTCAAGTGAGTTTTCTTTCTTGTTTTCTCTCTTAGGTTCACGCGGAGGATATAGAGGACGTGGAGGCTTTCAGGGTAGAGGTGGAGACCCTAAAAGTGGTGACTGGGTTTGTCCTAATCCGTAAGTATCTCTTGTTTGTGGGCAGGGGCCCCTGCATCACATGGAAACAGTCTAAAAGCACATCTTTCCTTCTCTCTGAGGTCTTGTGGAAACATGAACTTTGCCCGGAGGAATTCCTGTAATCAGTGTAATGAACCCAGACCAGAGGACTCTCGTCCTTCAGGAGGAGGTGGGTCACCTCTTTAACAGTATCGCTATGTAGCTTGCCCTTTGACCACAACTGAGGGGGCTTTGTGGCTTACTCCTTGGCCCTTGAGTTTGCATTTCTGTCATATAGATTTCCGAGGAAGAGGCTATGGTGGTGAGAGGGGCTACAGAGGCCGAGGTGGCAGAGGTGGAGACCGAGGAGGTGGTGGCTATGGAGGAGACCGGAGTGGAGGCGGCTATGGGGGTGACCGAAGTGGCGGTGGCGGCTATGGTGGAGACCGGAGTGGCGGTGGTGGCTACGGGGGTGACCGGAGTGGCGGCGGAGGCTACGGAGGTGACCGGAGTGGCGGCGGAGGCTACGGGGGTGACCGGAGTGGCGGCGGCTATGGAGGTGACCGAAGTGGTGGTGGTGGTGGCTATGGTGGTGACCGAAGTGGTGGTTATGGTGGTGACCGAAGTGGCGGTGGCTATGGAGGTGACCGAAGTGGCGGCGGCTATGGTGGAGACCGAGGTGGCGGCTATGGTGGAGACCGAGGAGGTGGCTATGGTGGCAAAATGGGAGGCAGGTGAGTATGTGTGTACTTTGGGATCATTACTCCTGGATTCTAGGATTTCTAGGTCTTTTGCTTCCCATTTTTATAGAATCTCAGTTGTTGCAAGGGACTTCAACATTTTCTCTAAGCCACTCTATATCTAAAGCATGAATCCTTTCTAAAATATTCCCGACAAGTGGTCATCTAGCTTCTTTAACACATGTAGTGACAATTTAGATGGTAACACATTCCATCTTGGGTTAGCCCTAATCATTAGGAAGTTTGGCCTTCTAAAGTGAAATCTGCCCCTCAGTTTCTACCAGTATGGCCAAGCATAACAAATTCATTTTATTTTGTTCATAATAATAATTGAAGGGGGTGGCTATGTGGCACAGTGAATAGAGCACTGGCCCTGGAGTCAGGAGGACCTGAGTTCAAATCCAGCCTCAGACACTTAACTTACTTAACTTACCTTGGGCAAGTCACTTAACCCTAATTGCCCTGCTTTCCCCCTCCAAAAAAAAGCAAAAACAATAATAATTGATATTTGTATCATGCTTTAAGGACTGCAAAATTATTGATCCCATTTGAAACTTGCATTAGCCCTTTGAGGTGAGAATTATAGGTATATTACCTTTCACAGACAAGGAACCTCAGACTTTGGAAGATTCAGTCACTTGTCTCTGGTCACATGACACAGCTAGTAAGTTCCAGGTTTTCCTGACTCCACCCAGTGCTCTCTCCAGTAGGAGCTAACTATATAAAACCTGGGGGCTTGCATTTGAATACTTTTTATCCATGATTCCATTTGGAGTGCTGTATTTCTAAGAGATTGACTTTTCTTGAGATTTAGGTATAGCTCTTCCACCCTTCTCAGTGAGAATTGTAATTTTTCATTGACTTCTTTTATCAGTTCACCATCGTGTATTTGTCTTTATACTTAGAAAATCCCAGATTTAGTCTTGCTTTTTATTTTTCATTTCTAGAAATGACTACAGAAATGATCAGCGTAATCGACCATACTGAAGACCGTCTTGATTGTTCCTTTGCCTCTGACATGTTCGATAGTGAAGTTGCCAGAGTTCTGCCTGCTGCTTTCCTTGTGGCCTCTTCTCCAGTAGTGGAATTAAGTGGCATTTGGATTTTTATTTTGGTGGGAGGGATGGGGCAGTTTTTCTTTTAGAAATGTCCATTGAAATTTCCCCTTTTAATTTCCAACCTTCTTCCCAGCCCTTGAACAGTCTGAGAAGCTGAATACGTTGTAAAATATTGCCAAAATGGAAAGTGTTTTGTAATACTGCAATAAAGGCTGCTTGTTTTTTTTGTGGACTCTTGTACCTTAGCGCCATTTTCTTACACATCAGCATGAAAAATGTATAGGATCAGACTGTAGTGAATTAGGAAATTAACTATATTCCAATAACTTTTAAACTCATGAAATTAAATATCATCAGTAACAGTCATTGAGTTGTATATATGGGTTCCAGAAGTCTTAGAGCCATTTTAAGCTTTAATCCTAAACAGCTTTAAATTGCTCTAAGACTTTTGGGACACACTGTATTGTATTCTAAGTACTCTACAATGGGTTAGTGATACTGAGGTGTATGACATGATCCTTTCCCTCTAGAAGCTTATGGGTACAGAAAAAAGTACAAAGTAGCTAAAAGGTCATAGAAGAGATAAAGATACTGAACTCTAAAGATACTGAAAAAAAGGGAGTAATTCACAAGAGTTGGGTAGGATATCGGCATCACCTCACAGAAATGGGGAGACCCTTGAATTGCTCCTTAAAGGAGAGATGGGATTTAGAAGACGAGAAAGGGGATTCCAGACTGGGGCAATAGCACATATATGTGTGTGTGTGTGTGTATATATATATATATATATATATATATATATATGTATGTATGTATGTATGTATGTATGTATGTATATGTGTAAATATATATGTGTGTGTGTGTGTGTGTGTGTATGTGTGTGTGTATATACCACCAACTTGAACAGAATAGGCAGCAGGGAGTCTAGAAAAATGTTTTATTGGTTTGAAAAACAGTATCACCATTTCTATCTTCCTTTAAAAGAAACCCTACCTTGTAATAAAGAAATGTAGTTACATAAACTAACACATCTGGTCATGTCTGGCAACATATTAACTGCATGGCATCCACAGGCCACCATTTGCCTATCTAAAGGAGAGGCGGCATGTGGTCTTATAGATGGACTTTTGAAATTGGTCACTTGCATTGATTAAAGTTCTGATGTCTTTCAGAATTGCTTTACTTTCCATTTCTATGATTGTATAAATTGTTTTCAGTTCTGTTAATTTCATTCCAGTTCATATCTATTGCCCCAAGTTTCTCTGAAATCTTAATAGTTATCATTTCTGCTGGTACCATTCATATGCCACAATTTGGTCAGCCATTCCACAATATTTTACCCATTTTATTTCTAGTTTCTTGTTAATGCAAAAAATGTTGTGTGTGTGTATTAAATATGTAATTTTTTCCCCCTTTTTGCTACATGAGGGATGTTTTCCTTTTTTTTTTTTTTTGACCTTGTTGAGATGTAGGACCAGTAATGACATCTGGGTTAAAATGAATGAAGTTTCTAGTAGAATTATTTTCCAGAATGGAAGGACTTGTTCTTTATTTTTGAAGAGGTCCAGTGATGGTGATGAATTGCAGGTGTATTGGGTTTAAGTGAGGCAGAATTGCAGTCACCAACCTCACTTGAAGTCATTGAAGTCCAGTGGCAGGACAAAGTCTGACCAAGGTCTAAGCTCTCCATGGCATGTGATTTAGCTGCCTTCGTGGCTGTTGGAACAGATTGTTCTCATCTACCTACTTCCCTTCTTAACTCACTGACAGATCTGAAGCCTGTTTCTTACCCTCAACCTGGTTTAGCCCATGTGCTGAGATGGTTTTACTTGAGTGTGGCCACTGCACATGCTACTACAGCTCTTTGGAGCCATAAGAGAGAGTTGGATGAAGGTGGATACCAGTGGTGGATGAGAAACCCTGAAAAGAGCTCAGCAAGGCCTCCTGCCATAGGTGCTAGGTCTCTCTGAACACCCCATGCATCCCACGGAGGACTAATTCACAGCTCTACCAGCAGGGATCCTACAGGGACTTGCTTTCCACAACTAACAACATTTAGCATTTTTGCTTTTCTAACGAGCATGAGGTGAAACTGCAGAGTTGTTTTAATTCGCATTACTTTGATCCTTTAAAGGGGTGGTTTTGTGTATCTTTTAAAAACAACACTCTTGTGTGACATCCTTATGTAGTTGTCTTAATTCCTTTTATATCTTGCCTATCAGACCTTTATCAGAGGCTTTTCATGTGAAGATTTTTTTACTCCATGACTCTTATAGTTTGCATTGACATTGATTTTACATATTAAAAATTTTTTTTTATATTTGACCTAATTGAAATTACTCATTTAATATTTTATTGTCACTTTTATCCTTTAAGATTTCCTTAGTGATAGTTGTAAAGGGGTATTCTTCCCATTTCCTTTGATTTGTTTTTATAATGTGACCTTTTATCTTTTAGGGCAAGTATCTTTTTGGAGCTTATTGTGATATATAATGTAAGATTCTGATTTAAACCTAATTTCTGCCAAACTGCTTTCCACTGGAGAGCCTTTTGAGAAGGTCTTTTTTTCAAACTGTGCTGGGATTTTAGATGTAAAGCAGTATTTCAGGAAAATCATTGATTCGATTCATTGTGGGCAGGAGAGATTGTAAGCAGGAGGGCCAGTTAAGAGATACTACTTGCAGTCTAGAGGTGTGTCAATGCAAATGTTATGCTAAGAAGTGGATAAGGGTGACCAGTGAGTAAAAGCAGATTAGTTGATCACTAATCTTTTGGGGTCATCATCCCATTGTTACATGTTCGTTGACAGTAAAGTCTTTTGGGGTGGGGGGAAATTTCCCCAAACTGAAGTGACAAATAGTGAGATGCAATTGGGGACCAGTTCTGCTTTGTTTAGAAAAGTTTATACCAGATCTAGTATAGTAGTGGCACCCTAAGTAGAATTATGCCTACCATCTTGGTACCAGCCTGCTTTGTAATTATTTACATCAAGCCTTTTTAGGCTAGTAAAGTTCTGGTCAAAGTAGAAAATGTGGTGGGAGATTATATAGTGCAAAGTACTGCTTACAGATTGATAGAGGCATTTAGAAAACCAGAGCACATGGTGAAAGAAGATTGGGGTGGGGCAGTGTTCCTAAATTGTTGGGGTGGCTGGTTGGGTAGCATAGTGCACAGACCCTGAGCTCAGAATTGCTGGGTAAGGAAATAACTTTTACCAGCCCAAGTCAATACCTTCTGTGCAATTGGTTTCAGAGTTGCCCAGAATACTTTGTTCAACTCTGATACTTCCTATTTATGCAGTCTGTACCAAGTCAGCTTCCCCCCCTCAGGTTGCCAAATCATTAATATCTCATTCTTAATATACTCCTTTTAAGCCTGTTGACGAGGATCCTGTAGTAACCTTTCACCCATGCTCACAAGTCCTGATAATTCCATCTCTAGGCCTCTCTTTGTGGAATGTTCTTCCTCTCTGCCTTTTGGAATCCCTAGCTATGCAAGGCCTAGATCCCATGATGCTTCCTACACAAGTCCTGTCCAAATGCCTCTGGTGGTTAGATCTTCTTCCCTCTCCCCCTTTCTCCATTATTCTATATTTGGTATGCAGTTTCCAGTGAGCTTTTTTTGTCTTTTTATTTCCTGGGTAAACACAGCGCTTAGTAGATAGTTACTTTACTTCCTTGGCCTTTGCTTTCTTAGGGGAAAAGACTTGCTCCCTTGCCCAGTGTTGGGATGACTCTTTCATTTGGATTCTGCTTCCCCATGCCTCCTACAGAATTATCCCCATAACCTGCTGTCTTGGAGTAAGAGCACAATCTGTTTAGGTTTTCTGAGAGTTTGTACTATTATAACAATAATGATGGGAAAAGTTACAGGAATTATGAATCAATGAACAATTATGATTCCATGATCCTGTTCTTATTGACAGGTATTATTTGTTGCTGCTGTTTGGAAATTTTTTTTTATTGTAAACTCAGATTTGGGCAGATGATATCTAAGTTTTCTTCTAGCCTAATCAAAAAAAAAAAATTAGTTCAACAGAGCAGGTTGTAGGCAAGGACTCTACTCCTGGTGGTAGGATTAAACAAAATCTCAATTTGGGATGTTACAAAGTTGATTCTAGGATGTGTACAGATAATATATAGATGTTATAAGGAAATCAGTACAAGGGCCAGAGGAGCTCTTCTCAAGCACAGCTAACATTAAATGTGGCTTCACTGCCCTTTGTGTTTTTCCAGTATGTTTGATGTGCAAATTCAACAAGTGGAGATAGTTTGATTATTGTAAATCTCCAGCCAAGATTTACAAAGCAACTTTGAGAAAAGACAAAATGCTGAGAACATAGGGAAAGTGGTAGAGTAGGCAGTTGAACCAGAAGAGTGTAAAATGTTCTTTGGCAAGATATGTCTGATGTGTCTGTTATCCGTATTCTGGAAATGAGCTGGGAATTAAAGGCACTCTGGAAACAATCTCCACCTGGGAACACAGAATTTTGAATGGGGAAAAATTTCATTCATTCAAAATTTAAGCATCTATCAAATTTCTTCTATTCAAGAAAACAAATTCAACAAATAGGTGCCCTACCATTTAAACAAAGCAGCATATATTTAAAAATATATTTTTTGTTTTTAACGTTACCAGAATTTCTCCCACTATCCCTTCCCCTGCCTGATACCAGTGATACCAGAGACTAGTTTCGTAAAACAATAATTATAAAGAAATCAGCAAAACTGATAAATGCAACGAACTACGCCCACAGACCTCTCGATTCTTCAAAGGAGTCGGCTGGTGGGGTCTTCTTTCTTTTCACTGGATTATGTGATTGTTCTTTGTAATTTTGCATAATTTGTCTTCCATGCTTTGTGGTGGTTTTTTTTTTCTTCCATTTTTCCATTGTTGTAGGCATTGTGTATATTGTGTTCTTAGCTCAGCTTTGCTGTATCAGATTGTGTAAATCTTTCCATGCTTTCTTGGTGTTCATGACATTCATCATTTCTTATGGCACAGTAATATTACATTACATTTGTGTATCAGAATTTGCTTAACCATTCTATTATTGAGGGATGATTTATTTTGTTTCTAATTCTTTGCTAGGTGTTGCTATAAAATATTTTGCTAAGTCTCTGAGCTTATGATCCTAGTAATGGAATCTCTGGGCTAAAAAAAAAAAAGCATGTATTAAGTACTTAGGATGAGCCAAATACTGTGATAAAATCCAGGATACAAATAGCAAAATCAACAATCCCATAAAAGAAAGGTGGGCTGCAGGGCATATGGAAAGATCAGGAAGTTCTAAAGATTCAGTGGCAGGGAAGATGGCTGGGGACCTTAGGCTACATCAGTAGTTCAGGTGACAATGCTAGAGTCTGATAGGTCATCCTGTCACCGGGAAGAATAGAGTTGTCAACTCCCATCTCATCCAAACCATAAATTAGGGTGGCATATCTGGGGATACGAACATAAGACCTTCCCAAATAGGCTATCAGATCACCCGCCTGGGATACCCACCAATAAGCTCACAGGTGGTGGAGTTCATCATTTCTTAGCTTGGCCTCTCTCCTCTTTCCACTGGGATGTAAATTTTCTGTGGGAATTAGGGAGGTGGTTAAATTAACATTCCAGGTAAGATATTAGGATAACTTGAATCCTGTTGTGTTTATCCTGGGTCCTCCAAGGTAGAGAGGATAGGGAGATGTTGCTGTCTCTGTTGCCCCCTGGTGGTCACAAGCACACTTGATGTGCCTATATTGCTTCCAAAAGATGGCCTCAGAAAGGGAAATGGACTTATGAGATTATAGAGAAAGCATGAGAAGGGAACTCAGAGCCATCTAGTTCAACCCAATAAGTACTTTTGAGTCAGTATTGTCTAGAGGGAGCAATTATCCAGAATTTTTGAAGCAACAAACTGTTTTTGTATAAAATTCCCCTCCCTGAAGTTATAGGGAAAAAAATATATGTGTATATTTTTATGTATGTATATGTGTATATATACATATGTACATACAAATGTGTGTATGTGTATATATGTGTGTATGTATATGTAAACACTTTTTATACATTTATACATAGTTACATAGACTTTAGGCAACTAAATGGGTTATATGTAACTTGGTTTGCTCATGAAACCAGTGTGTTTGATATATTTCCTCTGTCTTATCTCCCTCTGTCAAAAATCCAATTCATCCTTTTAATTCCAGTTCAAAAGTCAACTCCTTCATTGAGCTTTCCCTTACCCTTCAGAAAGGAAGACATCTATCCTCATGTTCTTTCTCATGGCATTTTCCATAGATTCTTAGATTTTGAAGAGACCTTGGGGACCATCAGTTTCCTCAACTATAAAGTGGAGATAGTGGCACCTAGTCTTCCAGGGTTACTATGAAGATCAAATGAGAGAACATTTGTGAAGTGCTTTGCACAGTGTAGTAGTAGCCATAGAAATGCTAGTTATGATGATGATGATGATGATGATGATGTCCAAGCTTCTTTTGTTTTATAGTGGAGAAAACTGAGGCTCACAGAAGTAAATAGACTTGACCAAGGTCACATAGACCTTCCACTAAGCAGTAGAGGTGAGATTTGAAGATGGTTCCTCTTCTTTCAAAATTGTCTTTCATTTCATGCTGCCATGATGGCATTTGTTAGTTCTGTGAGGTTAGAGACTGTCTTGTTCATTTTTGTAGTTCCCATAAATACTTAGCACACTACTATGAACATAGTAGGTGTTTAGTAAGGATTAGTTGGATACAACAACATATACATACACATAATACACATATATATGCACATATACACATATATGTAAAGGTGGAGGGGAAACCAATGTTAATTTTTTTCTGATTGCTGAGGACACCCTAAATTCTTAAACCTTAAGCTTTTCCCCTAATTTTTTCCCCATTTTTGTTTTGTTTTCCTATGCACTGGATTTGTAGAAGGAGTTTGGAAGTGGCAAGAACACTGAATTTGGAGTCAGGAGTAGCTGTCAATTTGGTGGTCTATAGGTAAAGTAAAGAGAAATATCTCTTCATTTTGTCTTAGAGACTCTTCCAGAGCTTTCTCTTCTATGGATTTCCAGCAAGGGATAAAGCATATTTCTCTAGGAATGGGGGCAACAACCAGATGGCAGTGGGAATATGCACTTGCCTAGGAGAGCCTGAGGCCCTGGCTGCCTTTGCTACTCTGTTTCCTTCTGTGAGCATAGGCCAGTGACCAGGGATCCTGAGAAGTGGATATTTCCAGCTCTGGTGGTAAGCTCATGGGTAGAGAATTCCTGTGATCCTGAGTTATCTGTTGACTGCCAAGTGAGAAGATGACTATCTCCAGGTTCGTTCTATAGCTGAAGGACCCCAGAGAGTCATGCCCTTGCTGCCCAGAGATCTGGATCTCCTGAACTATTAGCACACTTTGAACAAATAATCCCCCTCTCATCTGATCAACAATATCCAAATAATTCAATGTAATTTCAGAGCTGGCAAAGTCTATATCTTCTTCTATTCTCAGTCCTCCATGATGTGGATTTAGTCTGTCAGCTTCAAGTCACATGAATGACTCTTTCTCTTAGGCTAGACATTGTTTGGCTATGTGGATCACCTTTATCTAGAAGGTCTGATAACTAAATTCTCAAACTCAGGGACTCTCACACATGATGTTATCTATGTTAAGTGGCAATCCTCAAGACTAGTGTTACGTGGGACATCCTCCTACTCTGACTAGACTCCAGGATGATTTCATTTGGAAAGTGAAATCTCCCCCATCTCCCTTCTTCAGGTTCAAGAGCATTGCTTACAAACTTCTCTCTCCAAACATGTCTGTGCTTTTTTGGGAGCACTGTCATAACTGGCTACTGTTGTCACTTGGTTTAGGGGCATTCATTCTCAGGTATTCTCCTCCCAGGTCAAACATAAGCACATGTCTACCCTTGGCACGCTCTTCTGCATCGAGGCAAACATTTCTACTTCCTTTAGGAAGAAACTGTTCAAGCACAAGCTTATTTCCCCCTAGGACCAGGCTTTCTCTGTTGCACACTGATCTGCTCTCTGAAAAAAGGAAATCAAAACAGACCAAAAGGGCTAAGAATGGACTGTTTCTTTGTTTTGTAGGCCAATGTTAAAGGGTGGCTCCTATAAAGAGAATCTTTCTTGCTGAGCCCCAGATAGTCAATCATCTTTGGAGATAACCCCAGCCACTGAGACACAAACAAAGCTTCTCTGTGTCAGGTCAGGAGAATGCCAGTGGCTATTCCAATAATCTCCGTGAATGATACATAATACAGTAAAATATTTACAGTGGCATTTTGTGTGTGTGTATGTGGCATCAAAGAGCTGGAAACAAAGGAGATACCAATCGACTGGATATTCATTGTTAAACAAATTGTGCTGCATGTGCTCTAAGCACTATACAAAGCTATAAAAGAGCAAATAAAACTATGGAAGAAACTAAAAGAGCACCATGGATACAGAGAAATATGGATACTTACATGAACTGATACAAAGTGAAGAAAGCAGAGCCAGGCATATCTGAAGAGCTTTAGGAAGAGGGAAAGGAAAGGAGATACATTGAAGCAGAATAGAGAAAAGGAAACAAATGGAGCTCTAAAGGGGGCAGCAGACTTCTGAGATTTAGCTAGGGGAGAATAAGTGGATAAGAGAATATTGAGGCTTCCCTATTGTGGGCATAGTTAGGTTGTTCCATACAACAGAGGGGCTCTCTAATGGGAAAGAAGGCCCAGTATACTTAGGATAGGGTCAGATGTTCAATCATATACCTCTGACCAGTTGGATGCACCGTATGTCAACTGCACAGAGGCACCAATGAACAATATTCCATGAGGGAACAGGAATTTCTAGTTAGAAATTATCTCGGGGTACTAAGGCAGTGGTCATCTCTATAGCAAAGTCAGAGGCTGATCCCTAAGGCTTTTTGAACAGCAAACTAGCAACATTAGCAACACTAACACAAAAAGCTGCACTCAGCCACATTTTCTCCTTGTAAAATCTCTTTCCCTCACCGTGCCTAGGTAACCTTCCTTTTGCTGGACTGAGGAGAATCTCAGTTTCAATCTTGAATCTGAGCTACCTGATCATTCTAGTCAGCCCTACTGATGGGTACTACACAACTCTTAAATTTCACCTTCACTTTAATGTTCTAATCTGCTAGGATCTTTTTGGATTTAGACTGTCATTTAGTGTGCTGGCTATCTCTGCAGAGGGAGTTGTCAGCTCCCATCTCTACCAGGATTGCTTCCCTAGCCCTAGTCTAACTGGACTATGGGGGTCTGGTCAGAAGCAGAACTGGGGATCTATGGCCAGGAAGGGGATGGACAGAGAGAGCAGCCAACAGACAATGCGTTGAGGGTTCTGAGCTGGGGTCTTAGGGGAGGTAATGGTAAAAGTGGTGTTTCATACATACTGTCTCTTGTCCCTCAGGTTTCCTCATTGCATTCCCTAAGCTGGCCTACTTGCCTGGTTGGTGACATTTGTTTGGTGGTTAGTATTGGTGGTGATGAGATGGAATATCCCTTCTGACAGACTGCCAATGACGTGGCACCTCACCCAAAGTCCTTTACTGTTGGAGTTTTGAGTTCTAAAGTGACTGTGTCTCTTTTCCACTGTTTTAAGGATCACAGAGATTGTGAAGGAATTGTATTAGAATTCTATTTGAGATGTAGGAAATTGTACCCATCTTGTATGGGTGCAGAGCATGTTTTTCCTAGTATGCAGTGTGGTGCAGTGAAGAGAACTGGATTTGGAGTGAGATGATTCATATACCACAATTTGTTCAGTCTTCCCAGTTTGACCTTTTGAGTTTCCATTCTTTAACAAAAAATGCTGACATGTTTTTGTACATCTGAGTTCTTCTCCTCTTTAATTTCTTTGAGATATAAACCTGGAAGTGAGGGAGAATAATGACTTCTTATATTGTTTGGAATAAATTATTCTGCCTAAATCCAACCCTATGTCATTAAAAATTGTCTGCATCCAGAATGTTACCTAGTTACCCAGTAACTCTTTAGGAATGCTGGAGATGACCACAAGTTACTCTGGCTTCCCTCAGGTTCTGGATCCACTCAAATAATTTTTATTTTGGGTCACAACCCCCAAGACTTGTGATGATCCACTCAAGCTTGTGTTTTGGTTAAGTTGCCCTCTTGGCAAAATTGTTTTGTTGTGTAAATGTAGGGTCATGTCCAACTCTTCATGGCCCCATGTGTGTATCATCCTCATGGATGGATGATGGCACATCAGTACTGGCAGTGGGGTTTTCTGGGCAAAGATCCCAGAGTGGTTGGCTGTTTCCTTCTCCAGTGGATTAAGGTAAGCAGAGGTTAGGTATCTTCCCAGGGTCACAGAGCTTGTGTCTGAGGCAGGATTTGAACACAGATTTTTCTGACTCCAGGCCCAGTGTTCTACTTACTGAATCACCTGGCTACCTCATATGCAGTCATCCTGTATTTCTTCTGCCCTTTGTGGGTAGACTCCTTGAAAAAGCTATGCCTTCATCTGTCCTTCTCTCTCTCTTTTCAACCCCTTACAATCTGTCTTCTGACCTCATCATTCCAGCAAAACTGCTCCTTCCAATCCAATGACACTGGCTGCCTCACTGCTCTATGAACAAGATACTCCAGCTCTTGGTTCCAGGAATTCTCTCTGGCAGCCACCCATGCCTGGAATGCTCTCCCTCTTTCACTCTTACTACTGACCTCCCTCGTTTTAAGTCCCAAATAAAATACCACAGGATTTGATAGCAAACTTTTCTTAATCCCTGTTAAGTCTAGTGCCTCCCCTCTCTTTTTTTTCTATTTATCCTATATATAACTTGTTTGTATATATTTGGTTTTTGTGTTGTCTTCCCCCTTATATTGTAAGCTTCTTGAGGACAGACAGTGTTTTGCCTCTTTATATCCCTCGTGCATAGTTGGTACATAGTAGGCATTTAGTAAATATTTATTGACTTGCTGACTGAAAATAAGAATGATATTTTGGGACAAATCAGCATTCATTGTTAACTAATTTATGAGACAGAGACTTAGAAATCTGCTGACACAGAGGAAATGGAAGCAGTGAGTTCAGAGGAGAGAAAATAGAGATGGTGGGGAGAAGAGTAAAGTTAATGTAGAAGGGGAGTTGTTAGGACAGACTCGACTTGATTCAATGGGAAGCAAGGTTCTTGAGGTGCTCCCTGATGACTGGGGAATCCCAGGATATCTTGGATTCTTTGGGAAAGGAATGATCCTTTTCTTTATGGAATTTGATACAGGGTGGGTATTTGAAGGCCAAAGAGATGCCTTTGATAGGAACATTAAAGATTGACCTTCCTTTTTCAGCTAAAACCTTCCTAGGTCTAACAAGCTTTCGAGGGATCAAGGGGCCCAGGCATCCGAGCAGAGATTTCTTTTTGTTCATTAAGTCCCTCCTCTTCTTTTGAAGCTCCAAATCCTGGATTCTTTTCCTTTCCTGTCTGGACTCTTCCTCCACCAGGAGCTTCCAGTCCTGAAGCTTTGCCCAGACCCAGGGATCTTTCTTGAATAGGGTAATGAATATTTTTTCCAGCTGTCAAAAAACATAATGAGACCCAGGGGTTGACTCACTGCAGGCACAGACTCTTTCTGATCTGGAGTGGAGAGAGAGTAAGCTCTGAGAACAGTATGGCCCATTCTCAAGAGGCTAGGTCAAAGAGTCTTTGCTCCTCCCTCCTCCCCAACCCTCAAAAAGCTGGGGCTTTGAGCAGGGAAGAGGGTAGACAATTAAGGACAATGAAGCAGTAGGAGCCCTATGCCAGAACTCAAATTCAGCTATGACATTAAAGAGCAGGATGACCTCGGGCAAGTCATTCCACCTATTTGGGCCTCAGTTTCCCTATGTGTAAATTAGATTGAGCTGGATGACCTCTAACCAGTTTTACAATTTTAATATTAACAACAACAGCAAAAACATCAACATATATTTGCTTTAAGGATCTACAAAGCACTTTTTGTATATTACTTCATTTGAGCCTTATAGCCACTCTGAGAAGGAAGTGCTATTATTATACCCATTTTAATGATGAGGAAACTGAGTCTGAGACAGTTAAGTGACCTCAGGAGCACACAGATGGTGTCTTAGGCAGTATGCAAACTCAGATCTTCCTGACTTTCTGCCATGTCACCTACCTGCCTCAATAAATTCAATAAAATCTTATTAATCACCTACTTTATGCCAAGCATTTTGTCCAGTGTCAGAGAAATTCTGACAAAAAGGAAATTGGTCCCTCATTCTGTGCAGGACCCTACCCTTACCCTGGACAAGAGTCTGTGTGTAGATACATGACCTACATGTGTGAAACATGAAAGTAACAGTATAAAATAATGCCAACTAAGTACCATTATGAAGGATCTACATCATAAGGACTTTAGAAGTTTAGAGGAGGGAGAAATCATTTTTGACTGGGGTGATAAGGGGAGGCTTTGACACTTGAGCTAGGCCTTGAGGCCTTTCAATAAGGAGAGAGTAGGAGCAGGAAAGGAATTCCATGTAGCATGAGCCATGACTCTAGAACCATGAAACATAGACCATAGTCTAACTGGGAGGTTGAGAAGGAGATAGATCTGGCTTAAATGAAAGGATTGTATAGGGGAGTTGTGGAAAATTAAGATGGGGTGGGAGGTTGCAGTTGGGCCCTTGAATGCCAGGCTGTGGAATGTGGATTTCACCCAGCAGGTTCCGGAGAGGCTTTTTGGAACGGCAGGGTCTGGCAGTGGTGGGGATGATGGGAATAGGGTGGGGAAGTATGAGCAGAAGCAAAGGATGGGGGTGGGGGAAAGGGACCACTCACCTCTTTCCTCACCATTAGATTTGGTTCCAGGTCCAGCATGTCCATGAGGAAATAGAACATGTATGAGCTGCAGATGCCCAAAACACCCTGGTGGGAGGCAAGGGTAAAAGATCCTGGGTGTCTGGCCCTGGGAAGTGGGGTTAAGTATGGTCTTTTGATGCCTCTCCCCAGCCTGCCACTTCCCTGGGTCTTCTGGGGTGATACGGAGGAAAGTCACTAAAGTTCAAGGTGACACTGCTGAACTTCCCTCCTAATCTCATGGTGTGCTGTTCTGGGACTGTGTAGCTGGCGTCTAGGCTGAGGTAGTCAAGGTTTCATGGCCTATGGCCCTTTTACTATTCCTTGCCCTACTCAGACTCAGGCCACACAGCCTGGCGCCTGAGCAAAGTCTTCCATGTCTGAGCCATCAGGAATAGGCACTCCATCACAATAGGTTGTCTTCAGTTTTCTTTCCAGTTTATCTTGACTCAACTTGCCTTCCCTTCCTCCCTTTTCCCCTTCCCTCTCATCACCAAACCAGTGAGGACTTATAGGTGGAGTGCCCAATACAAGATAGGTGCCTAATAAATGCTGCTGACTGATTGACAATAGGGGTAGGGGGCAGAAAATCAATTTGGTTGGCCTTACAATGGATATGACAGCCTCACGACGTACCAAAGCACTGGAGTCATTAAGTTGCCTGTAGAAGGGAATAGAGGGAGGGGTTACTGGGAGAGGAAAGGAAGGAAGAGGAAAAGAAGGACTGGTCCTACACTATCAGTGCTCCCCTTCCCCAGTTAGTGATGCAGTTTTAATTCCATGTCTAAATTATCATGACTAGTACATGGTAATCAATTAATAGATGCTTGTCGGCTGACTGGCTTTATACCCCATACCTCCCTCCCCAGAGAAAGGTTGGGAAAATGACTGTGGACTGATGACCTCCTAGCTGTTCTCCTAAGTGTGGTGGAAAATAATCCCAGCTATACAATTTATTAGCAAAACAGGCATAATAAATGGGTCTGTGGACTGACTGGGGAGTCCATTTGCCCCTTTATTAGGCCTGTTTTGCTAATGAATCATATTATCTACCACATAAGAAAGGTCAAGACAATGCCTGGGACTTGAGAAATCTTCCATCTAACATACACTGATTACCCCAGAGCTCTCCCCTCCAGCTCTCTCCTTCCCCTAATGTTCCACCTCCATACCTGGAGTTCTTTCTGTCACCCCATTCTCACCTTCACTCCCATGATCTCAAATGAGATATTTGTCAAAAGCACATAGCACAGTGCCCAGCACAGAGTAGGCACTGCATAAATGCTTATTTCCTCCCCTCTTTCTCTATTCCAATTCTTATCATTCCCGTCCTATTCCCCTACTTCTCATCCCATTTTCCATTTATTCTCACCGTGCTCCATTCTCCCTATCACAAGTCGACACCGCTCTTCAAACCTAATCCCTCTTCCAGCTTCATTTCATCTCTACCTCCTCTTATTGTCTCCCTCACTCCTCTGATCCCATCTTCCCGTCCCTCCTTTTCTACCTCGTCCCCTTCCTCCCTGCCCATCTGATCTCCTACCTTTCATCTCATCCCTGATCTCCTGACCCCAGCCCTTATCACCCCTCCCCCCATTCTCCATCCCATCCCCCACTCCTCACCTCATCGCCTCTCCATCTCCTGATCTCCTTACTTCCATAAGCCCTCTGTCTCTATCCCACTCTCCCCACTCTGCTATACAATAACATATTTAAAGCTAAAAGGGATCTTTGAGGCCACTGAGTTCAACTTTCTCATTTAAGGTGGGAAACTGAGGCCCAAAGAAATTATAAGTGACTTGTCCAGGGTTATGCAGCTAATAAATGTCTGAGGAAGGATATGGACCCAAGTCTTCTGGACATCTTAAGGCTCTTCCCTTTACCCTTTGCTCCCTCCAGGGAGACACTTATGGGGACCCCACCTCCTCCCTTCTCCCTTTAGGACAGTCCCCTTCCAGTATCCATCACTTCATTCCTTATGCTCCAATCTCCCACCCTATTCCATTCTCCTCCTTTTATTCCAGCCCTGCCCTCAATATCGTCTAATACCCTCTGCCCTTTTATTCCAGGATCCCCAGATCCTAGCTATCCCAGAAAGGGGAGCCCCCTGAAACCAACCTCCTGGCTCTCTACCAGGGCAATGAAGGCAAGAGATTAGCTAAGAGCGCCCTCCACCTCCCAGGAGCAGGCAGGGTTCCCGCCCCCCTTGAGTGGACAGTGCTTGCAGGCCCAATGAGGGCCTTTCTTCCCTGCACCCCCACTCTTAGTTCCCAAGTTCCTCACGACTCCACGATGTTCAGCATCATAGGCTTCATTTTTAGCAGCTCCACAATTTCTGCTACAGTTTCTCTCACTTCCTGGGGGTCAGGAGAGATGGGGGTAAGAAGGGAGATGGTGGCATGAGAGGAGAGACTGACAGAGAGAGAGAGAGAAGAGGAGGGGACTCACTTGTAAGGGATCATCATGAACCTTCAACCTGAGGAGCTCAAAAATGTCATTCTCCATTCCCAAATTCTGGATCTTCTCTAGCCCAATGATCTTGAGCAGATGGATGGCTTTTATCCGGTGCTGAGGATGGGGAATGGAGGGGAATGTATGGGGTGGGCGTGCCTCATGGGCTTGGGGTTAGAAGGGGCAATGAACTTCTTGGATGAGATATGGGGAAATGGAAGAGTGGCATACTGGCAGCTTCGTCCTCCTCCATCCCCCCCCCCCCACCTTTGCCCTGCCTTATCCAAAGGGAATACAGGCTCTCTAGTCCTGAAGGGCTCACCTTGGCCACACAGGACTTCAGTATTTGCTCCATGATAGCCTTGAGGACAGGCGGGGTGTGTATGTTCATTAGCTTCACTAGCACCATCAATACCTAGGGTGGTTAAAAGATTAAAGGAGAAAGGGAAACAGTGGGAATAGGAGTAGGTGTACCCAAGAGGCTTGGGGCAATGAATTGGGAGAACTGAGGTGGAAGAGGATGAGAGGAAGAGCCTGGGGGACCTTGGCCAAGAGACTTCAGAGACAGATGAAGTTGGGAATGGTGGGACAAAACCAAGAAGGCTTAGGGAGCTGAAAGGCAGAGACAGAGGAGGGGAAGTCATTGTGTGACTCAGAAGTGTAAGGGGCCTCAGGGATCCCCTTGTTCAACAGCCCCCTCCTCTCCTATACCAGCTCCAACACATACATAGTTTGTGGGTAAGAAAACAGGGCTAGGGAGGCTTAATGATCACTTGGCTCCACAAGGAAGTAAATATCAGAGCTGGGATTCAAAGCCAGCCTGTCTAATCCAGTGTGCTCTTACCAGTACGGAGGCTGCCTTCTCTGGAGGTGGGGCAAAACTGGGTGGTGAATCAGGGTGGGGTGGGGGTGGTTATTAAAGGAGGAAGGGGGGGCAGTGTTCTCAGTGTGAACATCCACACCCACACACTAAATAAACACACATCAGACACACGTTCCTTGATGTTCTAATCAACTCAAGAATGGGAAAACCTAGAGTTCACTTAGCTCCTTGCCCTTGGTCTCTTGGATCACTGCCCCATTTCCTTTCTCCTTCATGATCTCCCCCATTAAACTGTCAGCATTTTGAGGGCAGACTGTCTTTTGTCTTTGTATTCCTAGCATTTAGCATAGTGCCTGACACATGGTAGGTGCTTAATAAATGTTTATTGACTAGTTTCCCATTGGAGGACACAGCCAGAAGGGGCCAGGGCTTATGTTGGCCTTCTTGGACAAAGGAAGGGTAACTGGCAGAGATGAAAGATGCCCCAGCCCAGCCTCCCTGTCTGCAGCCCCACACCTTCAGTCTTCTCTTCATTTCTCCTTGGCTCAGGCACTGGAGCAGAAACTCACGGGCTATGGGATTTTCAGAGTCCAGGAAGCTCAGACACAGAGCTGCTTCCAGGGCTATGTTGTCCAGAGGGCTCTTCCCCTTCACCAGCAACTTAAGGACCTTGGTCAGTGAGCTCTTGGCCCCTATGGGCTCCCGCTGGGGAGGAGTGTATGCATGTGAATGAAAAAGTACAAGTTGGTTTTCCTGCTCCCCTGACACCAGACCCCTACTATAGCTTGACCTAGTACTCCCTTACTCTGCATATATCTCAACCCATATACAGTCTTCTCCAGATTCTTCTGCACTTTTATGTGAATACCTTGGTAAAGTATCCATATAGCATCTTACTCAGGTACTGAGTTATCTATGGTTAGACTAAGAACTACCTGAGAACAGGGACTGTGTCTCTCCACCTACCAGGGAATTTCAGCTCAACAAATTAATGCTTGCTAATTTGTGGATGAATCAAGAAGCCAGATCTCTATCCAGACTGCATGGATGTGATACCTTCATTGTTCCCTGGGTTATATTCTCACTACCACTTACCTTCCTCTCTCCTCCCCTCAGATTGCCTTTCCTCTATTCTCTGTTTCTACCAATTGCTTTTTTCTCCTCCCCAAGTGTCTCAACTTGCACCTAGTGAATTTTGTCTCTTCTTCCCCTTCCCAATTACTTTGTTTTTGGGCATCATGATCCAGGTATTGAGGGCCATACGAAGTCCCGTCAGGGTGTCCATCCTCTGACTAAGGGAGCATCCCTTTAGTTGTTCAGTGAGAGACAAGACCACATGTTTATGGAGGCAGCCTAGACAGGAGAGGCTTTAGGTAAGAGACAGAGCCCAGGGGAATGTCATCCTCCAAGGCACAGCAAAGGAGGTGCCTTAGGTCCCTTGCCTCCACTCTATTTACCCCCTGTTTAGGCACACAATGGAACCACACTCTCTCAATTGCTGTCCCCCACAATTTGCCTCAGTTACCTCATCTGAAAAATGGGAATAGCAATAATACCTACTTTCCAGGTTTGTTGAGTGATAATATGTGTACTATGTTAAGAATGTCCTAGGGGGTGGCTAGGTGTCGCAGTGAATAGAGCACCTGCTCTGGAGTCAGGAGGACCTGGGTTCAGATCTGGCCTCAGACACTTAACACAAAAAATAGCTGTGTGACCTTGGGCAAGTAACTTAACCCCAATTGCCCTCCAAAAAGCAAAAAAAAAAAAAAAGAATGTTCTTAAAAGTGTTCTCATAGTTCTGTGCAAATGTTAGCTATTATTACAATATTATAGCCTCTCCCCGACTTCCCCCATGAAGACCTACTTACCTAGAAGAGCAAGGGTCCTTCTGGATTCATACCTCACTCTCTCAGGACCTACCTGGGCCTGTTAGGAGTTAGGGAGTTGGGAATCAGCATCTCTCTCACTCCTTTGTCCCTTGATATTTCCACACCCACTCAAGGGAGTAAAGTAACAGGGACATGAGCAAGACATCTATATCTCCTCTCTATCACCCTATACAGTGGGGCTCTAGAGAAGGTGTTCCTGACTCCTCAGTTCATTCTATTTGACCTAAGGAGACTGAGCTCCCTTCTCCCTCTTGCTTTTCCACCCTGGCTGGCCTATGCCTGTGACCAGTTCCAAGCTTGTCACTATCTCAGAAGAGTCTTCACACTCCCCTTTCTCTATGCTGTTTTTCTTGCAGTCCAAGGCTGGTTTTCCTTTTCAACTCACCGAAACCCAGAGTGCTTCTATGATAAACTTCTTGCTGATTCTCAGTTTACCCAAGGCCTGGAGGATCCACAGAAAAGGTTGGGGCTCAGTCCTCACCAAGGTGAGGAATGCTTCACCATGGTCCCTCATGACCCATGTAAGGATGGTGGCTGGACGTGGAGGGGTGGAGGGGAGAAGCAAAAAAAGGAGGAATGGGCTTTTGGGGTTGGTGGAGAGGTTAGGGAGAAGATTGATCCGTCATTATCCTGGACACAACTGGGATTTAGAATCTGGATTCCCCCCCCCCCAACTCTACTGCCCTCTGTCAGTGGGGCCTTTGTATCATCTCACCTGAGCTGCATAGACCTGTTCAGCCTCCACGGGAGAACTCAGGCTGTGGGTGAGATCCTACCAACCCAAGGAGGCAAAAAGGAATTCCGAGGGTGAGGAGTGTCATGAGGTCTGAGATGCATATTCACAGACCCAGGAGAAGAGCTGGAGAATGTGTGGAACTTCCTTGCATCCCCTCCTCCCCTGGTCAGGTTTGCCACTCACCTTTAGCCTTTGCCACTCCATGGCATCAATAAAGGGGTCCACAGGCATGTAGGGCTTTTGTGGTGCGGATTTTATTCTCTGCTTTCGAATGTTACAGGACCTGGCTGGGCAAAGGGGATGGCTAGTCCTGCCTCTCTTTCTCCAGTCCCCCTTGCCATTCCTATATTCCAAAAATCATGGCCCCTCCTCACTCCTTTTCACCAGTGGCCTTATTCCATGAGAGGTCAGGGAAATGATTACCATGGGAAAGACTCTAAGTGAATTCTCTTCTCAAAGAGTTAGAGAGTTGGTTGAATTTAGCCTGCAGTCTGACTCTTTGACATTATTCATTATCCCAGTGGTTATTTCTGTTCATGGTGGGCTGGATGGCTTCCCAATTAGCCTCTTTACCCATGTGATCTCCTCCCTCTTGTCTATTGCTTCCAAGGTTGTGCAGAAGGAGCTGCAGTTGTGGACTTAGACATCTTGGAGGGGAGAAGGGGCTGGATCAAGTGGCAGAGTTGACCTCTTCCTACACCCATTGCCTTGCCCAAACCCTTGATTAGGGATACTGTGCCTGCTTCATCAATTGTCGTCTTACTCCCAGTCCCTTTGTGGAATCTTCAATTCCGGTGTCATGCAGATATCTGGGTATCTCATTACATGGCTGGAGTTCTTGGGATTCCTGGGGGTTGACTTTCTCCATATGAAGGGGGATGGTGGGAATGTTGCTAACACCAACTGGTGGACATATGTATAATAATTATAACACATTAGCTAGCATTTACATAACACTTTAAGGGTTGCAAAACACTTTACATGTATTATCTCATTTCAGTCCAATAAATATTTATAAAGTGCCTACTATGTGCCAGTCATTTCACTCACAATAACCCTGGGAGGCAGGTGCTATTATTATCCATGATTTTATAGATGAAGAAACTGAGGCTGAGAAAGGGGTGCCCAGGGTCACATAAGAAGTATCTAAGGCAGGATTCGAATTCAGGTTTTCCTGATTCCAAGTCCAACACTCCATCCATTGCACCACCTAGCACTTTCCTGAATTGAGAGGTAAGTGGTGCAATATTATTAATCCCATATAGTCTAATTGACTTACCTAAGGTCACACAGCTAGTAAGGGATCCATATCTTGTGATCCCCAGTGTATATCTCTTTTCTACATCAGGCTTCCTACTAGGATAGTCAGGCTAGGGAGGAAATTGGGGTATTTTTCCCTCTCTCAGGCTGCATACCCAAGGTCTAGGTAGAGAAGCAGGCTCAATTTCCCCAGGTACCTTCAGATCCACAGCCATTTCAGGATCTCAAAGCATTTTGTCAGCCATCATGTGGTCAACAATAAGGGACAGTTGTGCCTCCTCCTTACCTATGCTTGTGTCTTTAATGTGTGCCTCTTGTCTTCTAGTGATCTCAAAGCACCATGAAAGGGTTTATGATTTCACAGAATCCCAGGATTTCAGAGTGGAAATGGTCCTTAGAAGTGATCAAGGTTAACCCCTCTGTGATCCAGAAGCTGCTGTATAGTACCATGGACAAGCTGGTCTCAGCTTGATAACCTTTGGGGTCCCTTCTACTCGGGACGGCTTCAATTGTCCAGAAGCTCTTTTTTTCATTAAACTTAACTTTGTTACTGTCCCTGATGCTCTTAGCTCTGCCTTCTGGCCTTAATCACAGGTCAAGTCATTGAGCATTTATTAGACACCTTCAGTATGCCAAGCAGTGTACTAAGGACAAGTTTAACATCTCTTTCAATATTTGAAGTACTTGAAGTTAAGTTTCCTTATACCACTGAGAGTCTCTTCAAGGCTAAACATTCTCATTTTCTTCCAGCAGAATGTAAACTCCTTCAGAGCAAGATGTTTTACTTTTGTCCTTACATTTTCAGAATCTAGCACAATGCCTTGCAAATGGTAGAAACGTAATAAATACTCATTGAATTTTTGGGAACTGATCCTTACATGGCAGAATGATGAAAGGGCAGTAGGGTTGGGGAGAAAGGAAAGACAGGGATTGGACAAAGCTAACATTCAATTGAATGACCCTTAGCTAATGGAGGCCCTGCCCTCCCAAAGTACCATGTAAGTCTCAAGTTGAAACTGTGGACTCTCTCGCACACAGAGAGACTGTCTGCAACTGCTACTGAGAAGAGATGGGTAGGCTGTGAACATTCCTGCCTTTTCAGAGCCAAGACTCTGAATATGAGACACAGATTCAGCCCCAGGAGAACAGGAGAATTCAGGTTCATACCTGGTGGCAGGAAGGGATTTTGTGGCTGTGATCAGCATCATTGTGTTGAGCTGTAAAGGCAAGAGGAGGAAAGAGGCATGATGGGGAAGAAACCCAAGGGTGAGAGAGCTACTGTGCCAAGGAGTGAGGGAGGACTCTTGTGCAAATTGGGGAATAGAAGAAACAAGCCTGGCCTCACATGTTGGAGGGGGATGGGTGGGGGGATGTGTGTGGGAAGAGTGAAGGAGTGAGAGTGGAGAGGAGGAGGAACCATCCTGGGACCAGGTATCAGGCAGTAGGGGGTGGGTGGGGGAGAGGAGCCATCTTGGAGTCAGATATCCGGCAGTGGGGGGACTAGGAGTGAGGATGGGGTGGGGAGGAATCATCCTAGGGTCAGGTATCTGGCAGCAGTAGGTGGCTTGGGGAAATCAAGTCTCTTTTCTCAGCAGTGTTGAACTTACACTGGGGTTCCAGCATCTTCCCTTCTCACCTCTGCCTCCCTACCACCTCAACTCAAAAGTCTGGGCCTTTTCTTCCTCAAGTCTCACTCCCCAATCCTTGGATCTGACTAGTCCATGACTTACCTTTGCTCTTTTCCACATCGTTCTTATACTGCCATGTGAATTCAGGGACATTGATGAATATCCTGGGTAATTTCTCCATCTGTACCTTTAGAGGATGCACATCTCCTGTCTCTGAAGCCATGAGAAAGAACCTGGAAGTAGGATGGCACCAGTGTGTCCTTGGAAAGAGGTGGCAGAAGATAATGGGAGATGATGAGTATCAGATGTCCTCAAGGGAACTATGGAAAACTACTCAAGGAGGTAGGCAGGAGGATCCATGGTTGAACAGTTTCCTGGTAGGAAAACATTAAGGTCAGTGAATTCTGGATGGAGAATCTTCAGGATGCTGAGCAACAGGCCCCACCCTCGGTAAACAGAAGCTTTAGGGTTCTTTGCTCCAGGCTTAGTCCTTGGCCCTGCATCTGTCTCTCTTCTGCCCTTAGGAGATGAAATATTCTTCATCTCAAAAATAGAGTCCATTTTAACTTGCTGTATATTCTGGTACAGCATAAGCTGAGGGGCAGGAGGAGACACATACATACACATACACAGATAGAGGGACACAGAGAAAGAGAGACAGAGAGAGTGAGTTAGAGAGGGTCAGTTAGAAAAAGATAGAGACACTGAGAGAGACAGAAGAGGAGAGGACAGAGACAGAGATAGAAACAGAGACAGGAAAAACATTGTGAAATAATTCTCAACCCAGAAGTCTTGCGTCTTTGCAAATTCCAGTAAACTTCCCTAGGACAAAAGAATCAGAGACAGAGAAAATCAGATCCTGCCCCGAAAGTCTCAATATTGGTAGAATCGTAGAGAAGAAAAAGTTCAGGGGATCAGAATCCCATTTGGGAAGCCACTTTCCCACCATATGATGCTGGGTAAGGGAGGTGGGACGCTCTCTACTGATACTCTCCTCTCAACAGCTCAGGGTTTCCTGATTCCAGACCCAGTGCTGTAGTTGTTGGGGACAAGGAAAGGGAAGAACAGAGTGTTAAGAGGGAGAACAGAGTTGGGGAAGGAACAGTCATAAGCAAAGTTTCATCTTTGAAGGGTGGATCATAAAGGAAAAATTAGGGAGGTGAAAGGACCAGAGATTGGGAGGAGGAGTGGGAGGGGAGTAACAAAGACTATTTCAGTGGTAGATTATTGCAATTATTTAACTTTTACAAAGGGATATTTATTTTGAAGATAGAAAGTAAAGAAGTGTAAGTACTGGGGGTAGAGGGGGTACAATTTCTTCAATCTCACTCCAATTTCTGGGCAGATTGGGCTCAGACTTAATGTGTTAGTTTCATGAAGTTCACATCCAAATGAAGCACTGTTATTACATGGGTCCTTGTCTCAGTAATTTCTAGGCTATTTATTGAAGTTCAGACCACTCCTCTCTTCTCATCTCTGGGACTTTGGATTGGATGACTGTAAATCTGAACATGAAATCTGTTCTCAGACCTCTTAGTGGCTTGCCTGATTTTTCAAAACTCAATGTCATAACCTCTAATTTCCTTCACTTAAAATGAAAGAACCAATGGAGACTAATGATTGGTCTGTCA
This sequence comes from Gymnobelideus leadbeateri, assembly GCA_011680675.1. NCBI lineage: Eukaryota > Metazoa > Chordata > Mammalia > Diprotodontia > Petauridae > Gymnobelideus > Gymnobelideus leadbeateri. Next base: position 1,462,197 of record WOXC01003576.1, read on the forward strand.
AAGATCAAGGACACACACTTAATTACTTTAAAGAAAGTGACAATGAGAAAACATATCAAAACTTTTGAGATGTGGCCAAAAAGCAGTCTTCAGGAGAGAATTTATATCTTTAAACACTTTGATCAACAACAAAAAAAGAACAAACAAATAAATTAGATATGTATCTAAAAAAGAAAACCCAACTAAACAAAAAATCAGGGCAGCTTCCTGGAGTCAGGAAGGCTCATCTTCCTGAGTTCAAATCTGATCTCAGACACTTAACTTACTGCTTGACCCTGGGCAAGTCACTTAAATTTGCCTGTTTCCTCATCTGTCAAATGAGCTGAAGAATGAAATGGCAACCCGTTTCAGTATCTTTGCCAAGAAAACCCCAAATGGAATCACAAAGAGTTGGACATGACTTAGACTAAACAAAACAAAATGCAAAAATAGAAATTCTGAAAATCAAAGAAGACATAGAATTGGAAACAAAAAACTCATTGAAATTTAATTGATAATTAAAACCAAGAGTTGGTCTTTTGAAAAAAAAATTTCTTTTGAAACAAAAAACTCATGAAATTAAATTGATAATTAAAACCAAGAGTTGGTCTTTTGAAAAAAATATCCACAACTAATAGAATAGATAAACTATTAGATAACCTGTTAAAAGAGAGAAAACAAAATTGTTAAAATAAAAAAGAATTCATAGCAAATGAAAATGAAACTATTAGAAAATATTTTACTTGATTACATGCCAATAAGACTCATAAATGAAATGGAGAGTTCCAAAAATACAAAGTATCTAGATTAGCAGAATAAAAAATGACTTAACCAAATCTCAGAAAAAAAGTAATTGAACAGTAGTCTTAAAGGAACTTCTAAAGAAAAAAACCCAACAGAACCAGATGAATTTCTGAAGTGAATTCTATCAACCATTCAGTTAATTTAAATATCATATATATTATTTGTAAAAATTAGAAAGAAAGGATTGTGCCAAACTCCTTCTATAAGAGAAAAATGGTCCTAATAACTAAGAAAAAGAAGGATAGTGAGGAAGCTAGGTGACTCATGGATAGGGCACTGGGCCTGGAGTCAGGAAGACCTGAGTTCAAATGCAGCCTCAGACATTACCAGCTGTGTGACCCTGGGCAAGTCACTTAATCTCTGTTTTCAAACTCTGTTATCAAACTTAATCTGTTTCCCTTGGTATACAGGCACTGGGGTATAGAGATTCATCTTGCCCTACTGGAAAGTCAGAGGGGGTATAGGGGAAGATAAAGGAGAGAGCAGATTGGGGAAGAGAGTATACTGTGGGACTGCTGTTTTGGAGTGTTGAGTAGGAGAAAGACGGGGAAAAAATTTGTAACTCAAAATCTTGTCGAAATGAGTGGTGTTAACTAAAAATAAACATAAAATTAAATTAAAAAAAAAAAAAAGGATACCTTGCTGCTGGGAACTCGTTTGCTTACAGAGCTTGTTCCTAAAATGAATTGTTTGTACCTTGCAGTTTTCAGTCTTGAGTTATTTTCTGGAGGTGATCTATGGATTCTATCAACTGGTATTTTATTTCTGTGTTCAGAAGTCCTGGACATTCTCTCCTATTATTTCCTTCATCCTGGTGTTAATGGTTTTTTGTCCTGTCTTTTTGATCCTTAAGTTATTTCTATGCTTCCTGTAATCCAGACTGGTGTTTCCTTGTGTGTCGTGAGCTTATTTTCTTTTTCTTTCTTTTTTTTAAAATTAATTTATTAATTTAGTTTCAGTTAACAAGATTCAATTCCATAGTTCCTTGATTTTCAAATTTCCTTTACGTCCCTCCCCCCTCCCCTCATGACAGCATATAGTACAGTATAGGGTCTGCAAATGCATTCATATTAAACATTATTCCAATTACAAAGGCATATTGTACTAGGTGGGATGAAAGATGGTAAGGAAGAAGTACAACCAAACAATGAGAAGAACAAGATCATTTAGTTTGCTTCCATCAGGATTCAGGCTCAGTTCTTTCTAGTTATATCTCTGGATGTCACATTTCTCACTTTCTTGAGTCATTCGGGATTAACTTATATCACTGCATTGCTGAAAAGAGTCCAGTCTGTCATAGTTGGTCGTCACAGATATGGTATGTCTGTGATTGTATACAAATTTCTTCTGATTCTACTCTTCTCAATCAGCATCAGTTTGTATAAGTCTCTCCAGGTAATTATGAAATCTGTCACCTCCTCATTTCTTATAGCACAATAATATTCCATTACATTCATATACCACAACTTGTTTAGCCATTCCCCAATTGATGGGCACCCCTTTAATTTCCAATTCTTTGCAACCATGAAAAGAGCTGCTATAAATATTTTTGTACATTTGGGTCTTCCTCCCTCTTCTATGATCTCTTTGGGATATAACCCTAGAAGTGGTATTGCTGGGTCAAAGGGTATGAAATTATTTATAGCCCTTTGGGCAAAATTCCAGATTGCTCTCCAGAATGGTTGGATAAGTTCACAACTCCACCAGCAATGCATTGGTGTTCCAATTTGCCCACAGCCTCTCCAGCATTTGTCATTTTCTTGTTTTGTCATCTTAGCCAATCTGACTGGAGAGATGTGTTATCTCAGAGTTGTTTTGATTTGCATTTCTCTAATCAATAGTGATTTAGAGCATTTCTTCATATGCTTATAGATGTCTTTAATTTATTTCACTGAAGACTGTCTGTTCATACCCTTTGACCATTTATCAATTGGGGAATGACTTGTATTCTTATAGATTTGACTCAATTCTCTGTATATTTTAGAAATGAGTCCTTTGTCAGAGACATAGGTTGTAAAAATTCTTTCCCAATTTCCCACCTCCCTCTTGATCTTGGTTACATTGGCTTTGTTTGTACAGAAGCTTTTCAATTTAATGTAATCAAAATTATCCATTTTGCATTTATAATGCTCTCTAATTCTTGTTTGGTCCTAAAGTCTTCCCCTCTCCACAGATCTGTCAGGTAAACTATTCCTTGCTTTCCCAAATTGCGTACAGTATCATCCTTTACACCTAGATCATGCACCCATTTGGACTTGATTTTGGTATATGGTGTTAGATAATGGTCTATGCCCAGTTTTTGCCATACTGTATTCCAGTTTTCCCAGCAGTTTTTGTCAAATAGTGCATTCTTATCCCCAAAACTGGGGTCTTTGGGTTTATCGAATAATAGATTGCTATATTCATTAACTGCTGGGTCTCCTGCACCTAATCTATTCCATTGATCCACTACTCTACACCTCTGCCAGTACCAAGCAGTTTTGATGACTGCTGTTGTATAATACAGATTAAGATCTGGCATAGCTAGTCCACCTTCCCTAGCATTTCTTTTCATTAATTCCCTTGATATTCTAGACCGTTTGTTTTCCCAAATAAATTTTGTTATTATTTTGTCTAACTCTAAAAAGTAGTTTTTTGGTAAATTGATTGGAATGGCACTAAATATATAATTTAGTTTGGGTAAAATTGTCATTTTTATTATATTAGCTTGACCCAGCCACAAGCAATTGATATTTTTCCAATTAGTTAGATCTGATTTTATTTGTGTGAGAAGTGTTTTGTAGTTGTGATCATATAGGTTCTGGGTTTGTTTTGGCAGGTAGATTCCCAAATATTTTATAATGTTTACAGTGACTTTAAATGGGATTTCTCTTTCTATCTCTTGCTGTTGAGTTTCATTAGAGATATACAGGAATGCCGAGGATTTATGTGGGTTTATTTTATATCCTACAACTTTGCCAAATTTATTTATTGTCTCAAGTAGTTCTTTTACTTGATTCTCTAGCATTCTCTAAGTATATCATCATATCATCTGCAAAGAGTGATAGCTTGGTCTCTTCTTTGCCTAATTTGATTCCTTTGATTTCTTTTTCTTCTCTAATTGCTACTGCTAACGTTTCTAGTACCAGATTGAATAAGAGAGGTGATAGTGGACACCCTTTGTTTCACTCCTGATCTTATTGGAAATGCTTCTAGTTTATCCCCATTGCATATAATACTTGCTGATGGTTTTAAATAGATGCTATCAACTATTTTAACTAAGGCTCCATTTATTCCTATACTTTCTAGTGTTTTTAATAGGAATGGATGTTGTACTTTGTCAAAAGCCTTTTCTGCATCTATTGAGATAGACATGTGGTTTCTGCTAGTTTTATTGTTGATATGCTGAATTATACTGATGGTTTTCCTAATATTAAACCATCCTTGCATTCCTGGAATAAATCCTACCTGATCAAAGTGTATTATTTTTGTGATAAGTTGTTGGAGTCTTTTGGCTAATATTTTATTTAAAATTTTTGCATCTAAATTAATGAGGGAAATTGGTCTATAATTTTCTTTCTCTGTTTTATCTCTTCCTGATTTAGGAATCAGTACCGTATTTGTGTCATAGAAAGAATTTGGTAGGACTCCTTCTTCACTAATTTCCCCAAATAGTTTGTAGTGTATTGGAATCAATTGTTCTTTAAATGTTTGATAGAATTCACTAGTAAACCCATCTGGACCTGGAGATTTTTTCCTAGGGAATTCATTGATGGCTTGTTTGATTTCTTTTTCTGAGATGGGGTTATTTAGGTAATTCACTTCCTCTTCAGTTAATCTGGGCAACTTGTAATTTTGTAAATATTCATCCATTTCACTAAAATTGTCTTCCCCTAAGAACTGCCTTTAATGCATCCCATAAATTTTGGTATATTGTCTCATTATTATTATTCTCTTGAATGAAATTATTGATTGTTTCTATAATTTCTTGTTTGACCCACCCATTCTTTAGGATTAAATTGTTTAATTTCCAATTAGTTTTTAGTCTATCTTTCCATGGCCCTTTATTGCATATAATTTTTATTGCATCATTATCTGAGAATGATGCATTTACTATTTCTGCCTTTCTGCACTGAATTGTGAGGTTTTTGTGCCCTAGTACATGGTCTATTTTTGAGTATGTACCATGCACTGCTGAGAAGAAAGTAAATTCCTTTTTATCCCCATTCAGTTTTCTCCAGAGATCCATCATATCTAGTCTCTCTAAAATTCCATTCACCTCCTTAATTTCTTTGAGCTTGTTTTCTTTAATGTTATTCTTTTTTATTTCTCTTCTTTTAGATTGTGCTTTACTTTTGTATATTTGCCATTCTTTCTTTCAGTTCTTTGGTGAGATTTGTAATTGGAGATTGGAATTTTTCTATTCTGTCCATTATTTTTGCTGTGTGTGCCAAAAATCCTGATCTCATAATTATAATTTTTATTTTGAAACACTCAGGAACAGCATATTGTTGGTCCATGTTTTCCTCACATTCCATAGGATCCTCTGTCTCATCAAGTGTTGGATTATTTTCCTTTTTTTGTTGTTGCTTTTTGGAGGGGGGAAGGCAGGGAAATTGGGGTTAAGTGACTTGCCCAAGGTCACATGGCTAGTAAGAATTTTCCTTTTTTTTTTTTTTTTAAGCAATTGGGGTTAAGTAACTTGCTCAAGGTTACACGGCTAGTCATTATTTATGTGTGGGTGCTCATTTTCTGAGGCCAGATTTGATCTCGGGTCATCCCAACTCCGAGGCCGGAGCTCTTACTCACTGCGCCACCTAGCCACCCCTTTAGGGCAATTGGGGTTAAGGAACTTGCCCAAGGTTACACGGCTAGGTTTTTGTTTGTGTGGATTAAGTGTCCGAGGCCGGCTCTGAACTCTGGTCCTTCTGACTCCAGGGCCGGCGCTCTATTCACTGTGCCACCTAGCCGCCCCTAGAATTTTCCTTTTTTAAAAAAAAATATTCATAGATATCTGAACTTGTTTACTAGATCTTGGAGGCCATATTTCCTTCAGTTAATGTTTTCCCCACTTGCCTCAGTTTCTTATCAGTCAAATGAGTTGGAGAAGGAAATAGCAAATCATTCCATTATCTTTTCCAAGAAAACTCCAACATGGGACCAGGAAGATTCAGACATTACTAAAACAATTGAACAATGAGAGTTTAAGGGGTAAGACTATAGATTTCACAATCTAGGGTGACAGTGACATTCTGATGGAGTAATATTCTAGCTCTTTCCAAGAATGATTAGGGCAGAGATTCCAGGTTAAGGGTCTGTATCTGATTGCCTAACTGCAGAGTCTCCTAAGTGGACTGATGCAGTGGACTGCCTGTTATCTCATTATTATCATTTGACCTTAACTTACTGCTATGTGACCTTGAATTTCTTCTGTGTGGCCTACAGTTCTCTGAGGTTTTCATCATTATGGGGATTGGAGTCTGTGATTTGGGGATTGGGGAGATAGATCTGAGGGGGTAGAAATAATTTTACTTAGTTGAAAACATTCTGGCTGGATGAAATCAGCCTAGAACCAAGAGGTTTATAGCTGCATGATGGCCTTCATTTTGATGGAATGAGATGTAACTATAAAATATGGCCTGAGGATATGTGCTTGGGGCATTCATTCTGATGAGCTGGTGGAGCTCGTTCTGGTAAACTGTGGTGAGGTAGATTTTTGATAGGTGATGAACAAACAGTATTCTCGAAGCAAGAAATGACCTAGTTGCAGTATGAGAAACAGGGTCTGACAGATTATAGAGTTGAAACATAATGAGAATTATAGGTTTTGAGCTGGAAGGGACCTTAGAAGCTTTTAATGTAATTTCACACCCCCCTCCACATTTTACAGGTCAAGAAACAGGCCAAGAAAGGTGGAATTACTTAACTCAAAGTCACCCAGAGAGTTAAGTAGCAAATCTGAAAGCCATACCTGAATCTTCTAACTCCAAATCCATATATAAGAACATCAGGAGATTAGAACTGAAAGGGGCTTTAGAGACCATCTAGTCCAAACACTTCACTTTACAGAGGAGGGCCTAAGGTGTACAGCTCCTTGCTCAAGATCACATAATTAGGATGCAGCGGGTCCAAGATTCAAACCTAGATCCTCTGACTCTAAGATTTTTACTGACTCTAATTTACTGGTCAATCTACAGCTATTATTAAAGAAAGTAGGGGACATGTATACTCACTAAATATGCATACCACCATTCTACCAGATGTCCAATCAAAGTGGGATTCCCTATAGAAGGTGAGGTCCCTCTGATGATCCTGTTGTGGTTGACATTGTGCTAGTCAAACCTTGACCTCCTAAATGAGATCGATAAGCATTCAAAATAGTTTACCCTCAACATCTACACAGGACAAACAAAATGGATTGTGGATGCTTATTGTTCTGATTATGCTATGCAATTGGATGGACAATGGTAGAACTGGCCTCTCAGTACATATGTCACTCACTGGGCATAGGTGATGAACTGAGCTCAGAATTAAATAAGAAGAAGAGAGTAGGTCAGATTGCCTTTGGGAAGTTGTACAGCGATTTTAATGACTCCTCTTTGAAAAAAAGTTCATCTTTTTATTTAAATAAACAACAATAATCTTCTGGAGCTGTTTTGCAGTTAGTACTTATGGATTACCATAGTAAATGAAGAATAAAATTGAGGGTCTTATATGGTGGGCATTCATGTTACCAATAAAGTATTGTGTAAGAACAGTATCATGATATGTGACCAAAAAAAGGTGGAGTTGTCATGAAGTGAGATTGAAGGGAAGGTGGATGGACCATCCTTTGCTTTCCATTAAGTATCAAGAGGTCTAGGGGCAGTCTGACACTGTGACACTGAATTTATTTCCCAAATTCCCATAATTACCTGACTTACTCAGAACACAACCCCCACCTCCTTCTTGCCACTAGCCTAGACTCTGCCTCTGGGTACTTTGACTCTTGCCAGAGCCCAGTCTTCCACTCCATGCTGCCATGTTTGTACTCCCCTCCCTCCAGTTTCCCTTCACATGTTGTCTTCCCTAATTAGAAGGGATGCTTCTCAAATTTAGGCCTTCTCTTGCTTTTATCTACAATGTAGCACAGTAGGAATATATTAGAATATATTGTCTGGAATATAGTAAACAACTTATAACTGCTCTATTGATACATCGATAATCGAGCAAGCGATTTGTAAGGGATGATTGAATTTTGTTTCCACAGAAATCATAGGAAACACAATTTGTGATCACTAATGAGTCATACTTATGACTAAGGTAAGAGATAAATTTATCGGAGTAGAAAGCAGTAGGGGATGTAGCCCAGAGGTTGAGAGCAGACTCCCTTTGTTTTCTAAGAATGCCTTTTTCCTGTATATTAGAAACTGCCAGACCAGGTGAAACTCACTAAGGATGAGGTCCATTAACCCAGACTTGGTCTTAGATAATGGAACTTTTCTTATGGATATATCCTGGGTTGAATCTTCAACTCACACTTGTTCAATTCTCTTTGAAATTGAGAAAATTTCTTCCTCCTGTTGTGGAGGTCATAAAATCTGAGTGTTACAGGCATCCTGGGATGGGATTTAAAGTTTTGTCATTTAAAGGCTGGTCATTTCTTTACTAAATAAAGCATAAAGACAATGAGGATGAAAGGGGGGAGGGAAGTGAAATGTGGAAATGGGAGATGTAGGCAGGGGTGGAGACCCACATGAGGGTGGGGTTTAGGTATTTTCTGATAGGCTGTAGACTCTGAAACGCCAAGCCAGTGGGGAGCAATAGGGAGGGAAATTCAAATTAGATAGGAAATAAAAGGCTTTGTAATTGTCTGAAAGGGTGAGACTTTTCCTAGGGGTCACTTGTCTGAAATGACATGAAAAAATATCTTTTTTTCTAAATTCACTAATGGCCAGGTGGAGCTCTTGTAAGACAATTATTTCTGACAGATCTCTCTGTCATTTGTCTATCTATTGATCTATCACACACACACACACACACACATGCATATATATATATATATATATATATATATATATATATGTATATATGCACACACACATACACACATATATGTCTATCATTATTGGGGAGTCCAAGGCTTTCCTTGATCAGGGAGTGGTGGCTGGATGCAAAATGGAGTGGTCTAGGGCAGTGCTAGGTATAACAGTAGGATCAGAAGTCTACCCTAGGGGGCTCTGTATGATTTTAGGGTTGTCGAAGGCCAACTAACATATGCCTAACACTACAGAGAATGGGGGTGTGTGTGGACTGAGTCACATCCAATGTGAGTAGTTCCTGACTGGGCACTCTAAGGGTTATGTTTTTTACATTCCTGAATAACCTGGAGGCAACCACCTAGACTTTTTCCTGAAGCTTGCAGTAATATTCAGGAATTCAAGGCTAAATGGATGCTCAGTTGCCTACATATTGAAGGATAGATACTAGGAGGAGGGTGGTATTGCTGGTGGTCTTCCTACTGTAGAACCCAGTCATTCCTATGCTTCTGATCCCTCCTTCTTTCTTTCCACGTCTCTTTGATGAGTCCTTGGCCAATTGGCTAAAATATTGACACACACACTTCTGTGTTTGCTTTGATGGGCTCAGCTAGGGTCAGGCCCCTATGGCTAAATGGATCTCTTTGATAATGTAGTCAGATCCAAGGAGAGGTGGGAAGGTAGGGGCAGTTCTGACGATGGGTGGATAAGTATAATGTTTATAGGATATAAACTCTTCTTGTCCATTAATAGGCCTCATGTGTAGTTCATTAAGGGAAGTTTGATTAAGGGAGGCTTGTTTTTCAGGAAGGCCCACACCTTTTTTTACTTTGTAATTAGGCAATGGGTCATGAGGGTTGTGATGCCCTCTGACCCTGGAGAAGGGTATATATATATATATATATACTAACTCTAACATACACACACACACACACACACACACACACACACACACACACACACACACACACACACACACACACACACACACACACACACACACACACACACACACACATATACATATATATACATATATACACACACATATATATATATATATATATATATATATATATACATATATACATATATATACATATATACTCTGATGTTAGAGTTTTTCTTTGGGGCTCACTCATTGGATGAGTGTTCTTGTGATTTGACCAGATGAAAGTCTGGATAGCCATTAAGGAGTGCTCCCCTACCCCCTTCTAGCTTTGAAAAACCTGGATGTTGGTGCTTCTCTCTCTCTGGTAACTGTGTATGTATTGCCTTGGTCAGACAGTTGTATTTGTCTATTGATCTGTGCTAATTTCTCAGACTGTTGGTCTTTATTTATTTATTTATTTCCCTGTCTGTTGGTCTTTATTTCTATGCTCGTATTTTCTCTGAAGTTCAGGATGCTGACTTTTCCCCTGAACTAGTGAATGTGATTAAAAAAGATTGTTGACCCCTTAGTTATCTTTCCTAGTAAAGGAGATTTAAGAACCTGTGCTATCAGCCATCCTGGGTATGCCAGTGTTAGTGGTGAGTGAAAGTGGTTGGATGTTTCCCAGTTATTGGGTTGCTCTTTATACTTGTGATGGCTATGGTTCTGTGGAGCCCCAGGAGCAGCAGTGGCTTAAGGGGAATCAGGCAAGTAGCAGTGATAGGAGTGGTTTCCCCAGTGACCAGAACAGAGCCCCTGGGAGATAACCTCTCCCTTCCCCTCCCTACTAGCATTCTGGAGGAAATAGACCAGAATAGCAGCTGTGGGAGGAAAAACCTGTGGGAGTTAGGAATGGCTAGAGCTAGGGCTTGAGAGGATTAGCTTGACTTTGGACTGTGCTGTGGAGGGGTGAAAGCCCTGAAAGTTTATTGTATTCAGAGCCCAAGCAGGAGCTGTGAGAGCTTGGAATGGAGCGCTGGAGCAGGAGCAGAAAATTCCTGTCTACCTACCCAGCAGGAGGGGAGGATGGCCTGTGTGCTGACTTTGGTGAAGTGAGAGGTGAGTCCCTCACCTTAGGACTCAGACAGAAGCCAAGAGCAGTCAGTGGGAGGAAGAGGAACCCTGAAGCTTTGAATTCAGCCCCAGGACAAGATAAAGACTATGCAGCAAGGCAGGAGGCAAGGGACAGTTTGGGATTTAGAGGGAGGGTAGAGTTGTGGGTGAGTTGTGAATTTTAAGGTGGGGGGGGGGAAGTGCTGTGTACCCCAAAGGACCTACCCTGTTGGTTTTGTCACCCAGCCACCCCCCAGTACTTGGAAGTAGTGGCTGGAGCAGTGTTAAAACTGAGACTTGACTCATTAGAGCACCTGAGAGTGCCAAGAGGAAGCCAGCAACAGCAGTGTGGGAGAAGGACACACCCTTAAGAGAATTTTATTCAGACATTTTTGTTTTGGATTGAGGCAGGAGTTGGTTGCTCACTCCTCAAAGATTTTGGCCCCCAAAGAATATATAAAATGATGTTATGTTATCTATATTGTCATGGGAATTACTTTGATGCAAGTTGCCCCTAAAAGCCCCTTTGACCAATATAATGAACTTGTAAGAAATTGGGGCTGAATGTAATGTTAATTGGATATCAGATCTTCCTGCCCATTAATAGTCCTCCTGTATAGCCCATTAAGGGAAGCTTGATTGGGGAAGGCTAGTTTTTCAGGAAGACCCACACCTTTTGTTACTTTGTAATTAGGCAGTGGGTCATGAGGGTTGTGATGCCCTCTGACCCTGAAGAAGGGTGTATATATTCTCTGATGTTAGCATTTTGCTTTGGGACTCACTCATTGGAAGAGTGTTCTTGTGATTTGACCAGATGAGAGTCTGGGTAGCTGTTAAGGAGTACTCCCAACCCCCACCCCTTTTCAGCTTTGAAAACCCCAGATGTTGGTGCTTCTCTCTTTGGTAATTGTATATGTATTGCCTTGGTCAGACAGTTGGATCTATTAATCTGTGCTAATTTCTCAGACAGAGCCCTGTTTGTCTTTATTTCTCTGCTTGTATTTTCTCTCTCTCTTTTTTTTTTATTTTCTCTGAAGTTCAGGATGCTGACTTTTCCCCTGAACTGGGGAATGTAATTAAAAAAGATTGTTGACCTTTTAAACAGCTATCTTTCCTAGTAAAGCTGATCTAAGAACATGTGTTAGCAGCCATCCTGGGTATGCTAGAGTGGTTGCTGCTACAAGGAGGAACCCTCAGTTCAGAGACATTGCTGGACCTGGATATCCTGAAAGAATAGCTCCAAGCCTCTCCATGAAACAATTGCTTATGACTGGCTTGTTCCCTGTCAGGTCATGCTGAATTGCTGGGATGGAGATAATATTTTCTAGTATGGTCTTGTCCCTTATCCTGCTGTCTGATTTTCCAACTGGCAGCTTCTTTTCCAAGGGGGGGTGCTGTTGAAAGCTTATCAGAATGATCTTGAGACTTAAAAGTTCCTAGTAGGTCCCAGTAGGGGCCACAATCTATATGGAGTGGTCTGATGAAGCTCTAATTTGGGAGGTAGTTTACTGTAATGGCAAGCACAGAAGTAGTTCACAACTTGTTTCAGCTATTGAATTAGCACCTTGTTTCAGTCTTTAAGAAAGAGAATGTGTGAACTCCACAATTTGTGAACTCTTGGGGAAGAACTAATGACTATATAAGGAGAGCCCCAGGGCTAGAGACAGCAGGAACTGAAAAGAGGACTCTTATGGTAGCAGAGTTAAGGAGAATATTTGTGGTATCCTGGCACTCTGTGTTGATGTTTGTTTATGAAACTTTGTACAGAAGCCCTGAGACCTTACTGGAAGCCCTGAAAGAGGATTTTCTGTTTGTATGTGAACAGAAGTCCTGGAGGAGGGTTTTGGAGGTGCTGGGACTTTACTGATGATTTGTGCTGACCTCTTGGACCTTGTTTGTAGATCAATATTGATTTCTATGTTGATGATTTGTGTTCTCAGACCTTGTTGGTGGGTCTGAGTTGATTTCATAGGCAGATAGTGAATTGATGATGTTGCCGGCAACGTGCATGAATATTGTGTCTCTGTTAAGCTTTGTTTTCCCAGAAACAGGAACTGTGAAGGACATGAAGTGGATTGGACACTGTGAACTTCAATATGGAACAGGAACTGGATGAAAAACTGGATGAGGAGCTGGACAAGGAACTGGGAGCTGCCTGCCTTTGAACCCAGGTGACAGATGGAACTGGGACCATGGAAGAGGAACCATAGAAACTGAGAGGCAGCCTTGAGTCAAGCTGAAAGGAGACTTTGCTTGGATATTGTATACTAACTGAGAAGACTGTGATTTACTTGTGACCAAGGGGTAGATGGCCTGTGTATTTTCCACTACCTCTTAAGAGGGGTATTGAGTAGTGTCTAATGACTGAGTAGTGACTGATTTGAATAGTGACTGATATTGTAACTTAGTGTGCTTCATGAGTGGAGAACTTTGACTATTGTATTTTGTGACCCTTAAAAGCCTCCTTAGGATGACTGAATGATTGAGTTATCAAATGATTATACTTTGTTGAAAACTGTTGTGACCAGTTTGGTGAAAACTATGTGGCTATTTTAGTGATAAGTCATTGTGAATGTGTTATTTTAATTTTCTGTGATAAGTTGTATTGTTTATGCTTTACCTTGATTCTCCGTGATTGTTTCACTTTGATTTGTTATGGAATGAATAGAGTGTTCACTATACTGTGTAATCAGAACTTTAAAAGCTGTTCATAGTAGCATTCTTCTGGAAAGCTGCTTATGAGTGGCTTTACATCTACCTTTTAGTTAGCTAAGGATTCCTGGGGGTTGCAGACTCATGGGTACTCAGATCTAGAGAAAGAAAGCCTGGGGATGGGCAGAGAGACTGTTTCTGCTATCCTGACAAACTGGTGTGATGACTGAAAGATTGGCAGTCCTCTATACTTGCTTATAGAAAGATTGAGCCCCATTAGTTAAAATAGCCATCGAAGCTCGGGGGACAGGTAGCATTTTCCCTGGTCTCTTGACATAGTTGCCCTTATAGAGTAGTGTTCTTCAGTTGCAGGACCTCATTGATGGGATGGTGTGTGGGGATCTTTCTAAGCCCTTCCATATTGTTGGATGTCTTTGGATGTAGCTTGCCCCTGTTCTGTGGTGGTTGTCGGGTGATTCAAGAACAAGGAAGGAATTCTGGAAGCCAAGGACTGTCCAATAGTATGAAGAATCCAGGGTTGCCATGGAGAACAGTTGAGATGAGGGACTTCTACAGCAGGAGACCATGAGCTGAAAGGCCAGCCACTTTAGGGCCCCAACACACAGAATTTTAGTTGGAAGGGAACTTGGTAGCCATCTGATCTTACCCATGCCTGACAAATAACTCCAACTAAGACAATCACCAGATCTGGTCATCCACCCTTTTCATGGAGACCTCCATTGTGGGGACCTCCTTCTGGGAGTTGCTTAGGGATTTTTGACTTCATACCATTTGATTCAGGCCAGCATTTTGTTGAGATCTTTTTAGATTCTTGACTCTGCCATCCAACATGCTAGCTCCCGCTTCCAGCTAGATACCACCTGTAAACATTAAGAATATAATCTATGCCTTTATCTAAGTTAATGACAATAATATTAAAAAGTACAGGACCAAAGACAGATCCCTGGGGCACTCACCTGAGACCTTCCAAGGTGACTGAAGCATTCATGACTGTGATTTGGATCCAGTTATTCAGCTGCTTGTGTGTTGGTCTGATTGTACTATCATCTAGACCAAGGATTCTTAACCTGGGGTCCATGGACATGATTTTTAAAAATATTTTCACTGAATAAAGCATTGACTCTGGAGTCAGGAGTATGAATTCAAATCTGACTTCAGATACTTACTATCTGTGTGACTCTGGGCAAGTCACTTAATTCTAATTGCCTACCCCCCTCAAAAAATCCAAAAACCATTTTGATAACTGTATTTCAATATAATGGTTTCCTTTGTAATTCTATATGTTTTATTTTGTGCCTTTAAAAACACAATTCTGAGAAATGATCTATAGACTTCATTAGAATATTTGCTAAAGAGATCCAGTGTGCAAAAGAGATTGACCCTATCTTTCCACCTTGTTTGGAAAAAAGGCATAAGGAATTTGGTTTGCAGGTTTGAATCTCCTGGATTATGTCACCTGGTAAAGGTTGGCAGGTCTCTCTATAGTGGTCCATGCTGGGAGAGGTGTTACATCCATCAGAAGAATCCCTTGTGGTCTATGGGCTAGGGGCCTGCATGATCTCTGAATGTGGTTGGCCCTTAGGGGCTTTTCCTCCTACCCCAAAGAAAACTGCCATTTTACATGAAGAAAAAATGTAAATATTCAGCTTTGGGGGGGGGGGGAAGCAAACCACCTCACAACCAACCAAGTTTTAGCCTTAGTCTGTTAGAATAGATTTGAGCAGCTTTTGCCAAACTCTAACTCTATGGGATGCTCATCTGCAATGATGGAGGGAATAAGCATTTATATAGCGCCTACTGTATACTAGACACTGGTATACAATATACAAAACATAAAACAAATATTATCTCATTTGATCCTCTCCACAATCCTATGAAGTAGGTGCAATTATTGCCCTCATTTTATAACTGAGGAAACTGGGCTTGAGAGAGTTTAAATGATTTGCCCAGGGTCACACAGTTAATAAGTGTCTGAGACAGAGACTGCAGGCTCAGGACTCTATCTGCTGAACTGCCAGCTTACTGTTAATGAATCTACAAGTCCTCATCTCAGCTTGTGGTTAGAGGGATACATTCAGTGTTTTTCAACTTTTCCTCAAAAGACGTTTTTTGAAAAAAAAAAAGAGAATTCAGTACATGCTGTGGTTTCTTCATCTAGAACCAGAGTAGCATGATATAGTGAAAAACTTCAGGCCTCGGAGTCAGAGCCTTTGAGACTGGTGCCCACCTTTGACATTTGCTGTCCCTCTGAGGATGTGAATACCTGAAATTCCTTGTTCCTGCCTTAATTTGCTTCACTCACTTCTCATTGCAGTCATAGAGCAGGAATGAGATCACATTGTTTTAAGAATGTGCTTTGAGAATTACTGATTAGTAATTTATATCTTACTTAATTTGATGTCTCTGTGGAATTTCAATATTGAAAAATGACTCCCTCCTAGTTGAAAGAACATGTGGGTCAGCCACTTGCAGAATCACTGGGTCCTGTCTCCACCTCCCCTTGGTCCTGCTACCCCCACCAGGGCTCTGCAGTCAAATGAGGAATGTTACTATTTCTACGAGGTTATCTGGGGGGGCAGGATGCGTTTATGTGGGAGCACACCCACATTTGTATGTCTGAAGGGAGTGTGTGTGTGTATATATGTATGCCTATGGTACCTGCCCACCTGCAGTGGGTGCCTAGGTCAAGGATCTGACTATCCTGTTGGGCCTATGAAGAAGGCAGGAATTTAGCCACTGGACTTGGGTCAGCTGTGGGAGGGGGTAAAGTGGGGGGATTTTGGGTGGGTGATATTAAGTGAAGAGGGGTGGTAGGGTGTGTTTGAGATGCTCCCTGAGACTGGCTATCATGGTGAGGCTAGGGTGTGACCTGTGTGATCAATTCCCTATCTCTGTGGACAGTCTCACAAACAAACTTTGGATCCCATTGCCTTACAAGGCAGCTGGGGCTTGGAATCGGGAAGATCTAAGTTCAAATCCTGCTTCAGGCATTTACCAGATGTGAACCTTGAGCAAGTTACTCTAAGCCCCAGTTTGTTCATTTAAAAACAGGGAAAATACCTGCAGGGCCTGGAGGCTGTGCTGAATGGGCCTGCAGGGCCTGGAGTGCTGTGCTGAATGGGCTTTGAAAAAAGTCAAGGACTTTAGGAGGTTCCTTCTATTGCTAAATCTAGACTCCTAGGTTAGTGTGTATGAGTTTATCCGACCAGCTCTGCCTTAGCTCTCTCTCCCATTGTCCACAGCTGGGGGTAAGTGAGGTGTCTCTAAAGAGGGGACTGAGGCCACATCCGTGATTTGAAGAGGATGGTCCAGTGTCCACTTGCCCTTTAGACATGGCCTTTGTAGTTCCTCCACTTTCTGCCCACCACAGATCCCAGAATGGGGAGGAACCTGCATGGTGGCAATGATTCCATAGAATGTAAACTACCTTTGAGCAAGTGTAAACAGCAAAAGAAGCTCCATCTGCCCCATGGGAAAATTTGCCTGTGATCCTGGGCCATCCCCAGCATTTCCTTTGTTCTGTTTCTATGTGATATCTGACCTGGCATTGGTGTGGGGATCCACTACACTATTTGTCCTCCTGCTGCCAAGGACTGGGTCTTGTGAGTAAACTCCCCTAAACAACCCAATTAACCAAATCCTAATAAAGCTACATATACTTATTACCAAGTGGTCATGGCCCTTCTTTCCTCAGTATCTCAGTATTTATTCAGAGGGTCTGTGTCCCTCCAATTGGGCAGAACACATCAGCCCCCTTACATCTGGCCTTATAACTGGCTTATGCCAGGATAGTTTGCCTTCCTATAAATATTGTGTATTTATTTTTTAGGAATTTATATTCCTATTTATAGGAATATAAATATTCCTATAAATCATGAACAGGATGCCAAAGAAACAAGCGTCAGGAGTGAGAACTGTTTGTAGGGGATGGATCTTGGGGCTTGTCACCCACATGCTTGGGCGGGGGGGGCTTCATGCTAGATGCCTGCCCAGGGCACAGGAAATAGGCTTTCAAGGGGGGGGGGGAATCCCCGAATTGTCCACCTATGTGTGAAGGGGTGGCCAGTCAGCCAATGGTGATTCTGGGTGGGGCTGGCTGCCTGGACAACAAGTTTGGTATCCCTTGTGCTGCTTGATGAAAGAATTGAGAGTGTCTCACTTTACTGGGAAGGCAGGCAATGGGCTGCCCGCTGCTATGGTCTGTGCATAGGGCTGCTGAAACCTGGTTAGAAGCTGAGAGGAAGATGAAGTGGGTGGGGGAGAAACTCCAAAGTGAACAAGACCCTCAGAAATCCCTGCTTATTGTTTGGCTTCCCTGAGAGGTGATTATAACAGGTAGGAATGGAATGAAAAAGCAGGGGACCGCTGGGAAGGCAGCCATACAGGGTAAGATTGGAGTGTAGAGGAAAGGGCCATAGGGAGTCTCTGTCTCTCACCCTCCCCCACACCCCCTGGCCCAGACTGCAGCCACATCAGAGGGGAGGACAGAGGAGAGAAAGGAACAGGATACTCAGTGAAGTGAAGGTTATTTAGGATGTGATTGATGAAAGGACATAGAAGAAAGGATTTGATCAGAACATGAAAGCAACAAGATTAACAGTTTTCTGGAGTCCCAGGAGGAATATGTATAGAGAAGGAAAAGTGAGAAAGTATAAGCAGGTAGGAATCCGTTTGCACCGAGGGTGAGAAGCTGAGAACCTTGGAAGCTTTGAAAACTCCCCTCCTTTAAAATAATATTCTATTCCCCCCCCGCAATTGCATGTAAAAACAATTTTAACATTTTTTTTTTGTTTTGAGTTCCAAATTCTTTCCTTCCCTCTCTCCCTTCCCCCCTCCCTGAGACAGTAAGCTTTCTGACATAGATTAGATATGTGCAATTATATAAAACACATTTCCATATTAGTCATTTTATGGAAGAAAACTCGAAAGAAAGTAAAAAATCGTGTGCTTCCATCTGTATTCAGACACCGGTCCTTTGGAGACAGATGGCACTTTTACATCATGAGTTCTTTGGGATTGTCTTGGAAGAATTGAAACTTTTGGAAGAAAATATTTACAGTCATTTTAAAGTTCCAGCAGTAAATGGCCTGTATTTGGAAAAGGAGCTTCCTTGGAGCTTCTGATACCTTCTTGGAGTAAATGAGACATAGGCTAGATGGGTGCTGGCTGGGAGGGGCTCAGAGTCCCTCAGGGCTGTCAGGTGCTCAGGACCCACAGGGGGGCAGCATCTCAGCAGAAATCAGCATCCCTTAGGGAGAAACAGAAATTAGATCTCCAAGTCACAGCTGAATGCCTGGTGGTTTTTTTTTTTCTGTAGTCTGTGTCCAAGTGGGATCTTGTTTTAGTATTGCCTTGAATTTATTTTTAAAATCACTACCCTCTTATAAAGGTCAGCGTTTTGCAGATGACAAAGCTAAGGCTGAGAAGCTCTGACCACCCACTTGGCTGGTGTCCAAGGTGGGATCCTACAGTGGGTCTGCAGAGCTCAAGCCATTGTGCTCTCCTGTTCTGTGCTGCCTTCTTCAGCTGGGCAGAGGGGCAGTGGAGAAGGCAGAGCAGCCTTAGCAGTGACTGTCACATCAGATTTAGCAGAAATGTTGGTCATGACAAGGTGATTAGGGGCCTTATGCACAATCCTGGGATCCCCCAAGGCCAGAGGCTTGGGGACCTGGCTGTGCAGGGAGGTCGTTTCCTATGGCAGAGCTGTTTCCTATGGTGTTGCCTCAGTTCAGGCAGGCCATAGGAGTGAGGTGCTAGAGGAAGCAGGGCCTGCTAGCTTGGGACCCCTCTGCTCAATGCTTCCACCCTAGAAACAGAGAGGAGCCTGTCCTTTTAATGCCCTGTAAACTTGTCGTAGAATGGAGACCTATAAGGAAACTGGATCCCACCCCCTTTTCAGAAAGGCATTTTCTTTACTCATAGCTTAGAATTATGGTCCATTATCTTTGAGCATAAATCTGTAATGAAGAACTAACTTAAAGTTGGGAGGTAATAAGCTAGTTATAAGCTAGGTTAATAAGCTAATTATAATTATTATAAGCTAGTTATAATAAGCTATTCATAAGCTAGGTGAACCAAAAAAATGCCTTTTTTATGATACAGAGAGGGTAAGATTCAGTTTGTTTCACCTAACATTTATTGAGCTCCTACTGTATGCAAAGCAATGTAAGTGTAAAGCAAAGTGGGTAGAGGACTGGCTTAGGAGTCAGGAAGATCTGGGTTTGAGTACTGCCTTTAACATATGTCAGCTGTGTGTCCATAGAAAATTCTCTTAACTTCTTAGTGTTCCAGGCATTTCTTTCAGTGTACATTTAAGAGTTGTTCTGGATTGGTGAAGGGAGTCTCCCACACTGGGAATTACCCATAGCAATGCAGTGATAGGCCTGGACTGAAAAAACTGTATTCAAGGCCCTGTGCCTTGTTTTCATTCCATTGTAGTTGGCACAATCATTTTCCTAAGAATTACAGTTTTCACAGGGTGATGAGTGTTGTATAATGTATCACTAGCATATTATGATTTTCCTTCTGGCTACTGTTTTTCCAGGGATTCCCCAATCTCATTAAAGTATTTGTTTTTTGATCTCTTGCATGAAAAAAAAATCTCTTAGCAGAGTTTACTCTTTGGAAATGAACATTCCCAGGACTTCTTGGCTTTCTCTATAGTTTTTTTGAAGTTATTCTGTTAAATCTGAGCCCTGTGTTTTGTTCCCCCCTGAGATTTGCCCGGAAACCCATGTTTTCTTTTCCTCCCCCTCAGATTGTTAATGACTCTGAAAAGTTGCCTTCTCAAATGTCGAAATCTCTGTTACCAAGACAAACTGAACATTCTCTGGTTCTGTCTGATGTTGCTAATGTTGGACTCAATGTTACCACGTGTGATTACTTTGGTTTTCTTTTCTGCTTGTGTTAGTTTCTTTTGCTAGGAACCCATTTTATGTACAAGTAATGTTTTTCTTCTAGTTGTTGTTTCTTTCATCCAATGTATTGAGGAGTAGGGTAAGCTACGTGTATCCCCAAGGTCACCCACTGGACTTTGATGACTCTGGAGGAGAGAGTGAAGCTGATGACTTTGGGCAACTTTGCCTCACTTAAATCTAATTCATGTTCAAGTGAAGACATCACTTACGATGTTATTATTGGCCATCTTCGGAAATGAAAGGATGAACAATAATGAGAAGAGGCAGATTTATGGGTGGACTTGATAAAGTTTCAATGTGAAGAAAAAAGGGAAGGGGGCTTACACTTTGGAACAGAACTATCACCTAACTCACAAAAATAAAACAGGTTTGTGTGAATGTGAAACAACCAAAAGGCAATTGAACTTGATTGGAACTTTTAGTTAGATGCCTAGGGAGTCATACAAACTAAAGTTAAATACTGATTAATTTAATTGGTGTTTATCTTGAAACTGGAAATTTTGCTGTAAATTATATGAGACTCCTACCTTTTTGTAATGGATTATGTTCAGTCTGAGTTTTAAGAACTGTCTTGT
Source organism: Gymnobelideus leadbeateri (assembly GCA_011680675.1). Lineage (NCBI taxonomy): Eukaryota > Metazoa > Chordata > Mammalia > Diprotodontia > Petauridae > Gymnobelideus > Gymnobelideus leadbeateri. The sequence continues at coordinate 1,483,126 of WOXC01003576.1, forward strand.
TTCTCTCCTACAGAAGAGAAATTTATTTAAAGGAGCCTGAGGAGCATGGAATGAAAGTGTTTTGAGAACTATAAAGTATTCTAGAAATGTGGGCTGGAGCATCACAACTCCAATTCTTGTAAGCCTCAGTTTGTTCAACTGTGAAATGGACACTGTTGTGCTTATCCTGCCATCTCCTGTGCAGGATCTTTGTGAAGGTCAAATGAGACATAGGATGTGATGTCTCTATTGTAAACTATAAAAGGCAGGACAAATGTGAGAGGCCATTGTTGCTCCTCAGTCTTAGTAGTACCCAGGCTAGCCAGAAGGGTGGGGAATGCCAAAAAAGGGGAGTCACTAGTTCAACTAGTGTGAGTGTGTGTGTGTGTGTGTGTGTGTGTGTGTGTGTGTGTGTGTGTGTGAGAGAGAGAGAGAGAGAGAGAGAGAGAGAGAGAGAGAGAGAGAGAGAGAGTGTGTGTGTGAGCCTCTCAAATATCCTGCTTAGATCTCTTGGGATCAGACTTCTCATTGCCTGTGGTTGCCCCAAGCTATTATGTAGAAAACATTTTGCAAACTGCAAAGTGCTATAGGAAAGTGAACACAACCTGTTGCACCGGTATGGTCGGTATGGTCGCAAGGGTTTGGGCCGGGGAGCCAATCTTTCCTTCCTGCTTCTTCCTATTTAGTAGAGTCTGAAATATACATTTTCAATATTTGGAGTTTCCAGGGACCAGGTTATGGCCAAGTATAACATTTCTCTGTTTTGCCTGGACATGAAGTCTCAGCAGGTCACTAAGTAAAAAAAGGGGTGGCCTGTTTAAGAAACTAAGTCTTGTTAGAGCTCCCTCCCTTGTCTGACTTTAAATGGGACCCATTTTTCCGTGGGCTACTCTGTTTCCATTGCCTTCTGGCAAAGTGCTTAGAGGTGCAGTGGAGGGATGTGTGGGTATGTGTATGCATGTTCATATATTTCAATGTGTATATTTGCATGTGTTTATATGTGCAAGTGTATATACTGCATTGTATGCACATATGTGTGTGCATGCATATGTGTGTGAAGTGGGTGAGAGGTGAGGTTAGAAGGAGAAAGAAACAATAGGAATCTCTCCTCAATTAATCACCCAGTATTTATTAAGCATATACTGTATACCAGGTACTGTTCAAGGCACTGGGGATGTAAATACAAAAACAATCTCTGCGAATCAAGGAGTTTACACAGGTCCTAGGGGAGAGGGACTCTGGACTCACAGATAAGGTAAATATAAGAAAAATAAAAAAAAAAAGTTCAAAGCCATTTAGAAGGTGGAAGGAAGCACTAAAGTGGGTGGGGCAGAATCACAGAAGGCTTCATGTAGGAGGTAGCATTTGAGAGGAGCCTTGAAGTGAGCCCAGAATTCCAAGAGCTGAGCATGAACATGGAGAGCATTCCAGGCGCTTGGGACAGCCTGGGAAAAGGTACCAAGGTGGGAAGTGGCTTCTGTTCAGGCCAGCATGGCTTGAGTACCCAAGAGGGAGTGAGACATTTAATTGTTGAGGAGAAATAGGCTGATGCCAGGTTGTGAAGGGCTTTAAATATCCCAGAGGAAGTTGGATCTTGATGTCAGAGGCAATAGAGAGCCTTGGAAGGTTTTTTGAATTGGGTTGTGACATAGTCAGGCTTAGGCTTTAGGACTGTCAGCTTGAAAGCCTTGTGAAGGATGCATTGTGGTGCCAGCAAGCTGGATGTCTAGGTCAAGGGGACTCTCCTCTCTAGCTCATCTCTAAAGAGTTGATGTAGCTGCGTACCCATTTCTTCTCAGGGTTGGCACAGAGCTGCCGGTTTTTCCTGGTGATGAAGCTATGGGAAATAAGAGGGAGAAAATGAAATTGAGGTGGGTCATTGTACAAACTCTGGCTGGAAAACCAGGACCTTTCCTCCTCTTTCTTACTTCTCTCCATATGTTCCCCCATTTTGGGGTCCTAGATCAGTCTTGTCTAACTTTTTGTGACTCTTTGTTGGGGTTTTCTTGGCAAAGATACTGGAGTGGTTTGCCTTTTCCTTCCTAGCTCATTTTACAGATGGGGAAACTGAGGCAAATAGGGGGTAAGTGACTTGCCCAGGATCAAATAGCTCATAATGTCTGAGGCCAGATTTGAGCTCAGGAAGATGAGCTTTCCTGATTCCAGGTCCAGTGCTCTATTCTTTGTATCACCTAGCTGCCACCCCTTTTCTGGTGCTCACATTTATGCAAACAAAAGATAGGTTTAGGATCCCTGATTTGGGAGTCTAGGCTCTTGGGTTTTCTCCTCTATCCTTTCACAAATTTATTAAATGATTTCAGGAATGCTGCTTCTGCCCTCTGGGCCTTATTAACTCTACTAAAAATTGAGAATCTATGGACTTAGCTGGGTCTCTGTTCTTTTGTAAAATGGGGTGGTGGTGTTTGATAAACTGTGCATACCCTTTGATTCATCCAAACCACTACTAGAACCATACCCCAGGGGGATCAAAGAAAGAAGAAAAGGACCCATGTGTACAAAATTTATTTATAACAGCTCATTTTGTAGTAGCCCCAACGCTGGAAACTAAAGGTGTACCCACCAATCGGGGAACCGCTAGCCAAACTGTGGATATGTGAATGTAATGGAGTTTTATTGTGCTCTAAACAATGGAAGACCTCTGTGAACTGATGCAGAGGGAAGTGAGTGGAACTAAGGGAATAATTTATACAGTGGCAGCGTCATAGAGAGAAACAACCTTGAAAGACTTTAGAACTCTGAAAAATGCAATGAAAAATAAGTACATGAAACATGTCACTCAGAACTTCAAGTACAGAGAAAACCATGCATTTTCAGGCATGGCTAATGCAGGAATTTGTTTTGTAAAATTATGTAAGCTTATGATGAAGGTTCAAAAAAATTTTGTTGTTGTTGTTGCAGGGACAGTGGGAGGGACACATTTTAGATGTATGTGAAAAAAAGGCAGCTAGGTGGTACAATGGATAGAGGGCTGGGTTTGGAGTCAAGAAACTTGAACTGGAGAAAGAAATGGCTAGCACGTTTGCAAAGAAAATCCCAGAAGGGGTCACGAAGAGCTGGACATGCCTGAACAACAACAACAACAACATTCTTTTTTTTTTCAACCTTACATAGCATTTAAAAAAAAATTCTTTAAAAAAAATGTGTTAAAAAAATGCTATGTAGGGTTGAAAAAAAAAAGAATGGAGTTGGGTTAGTTGACCCCCAAAGTCCCTTCTACGTCTAAGCTACCATCTGTGACCTGGGTTCTAATTCCAACTTGACCACTAGCTGGGAGACTTTGGGCAAATTTCGGCTCATCTTTGGGGCTCAATTTCCTGACCGGTAGAATGATGGAATTAGACAAGCTGATTTTTAAATGTGCCTTCACGCTCAGGAATTCTATGCCTTTTATGAGGGAGAGAAGTTGTCATCTCCCTGAAAATTATGGGTCTGGGGAATCGAATGACTGAATTCCTTTGAGGAAGAACGTGGTTTCTGGAAAAGTGGGCATTCCTTCTACTTCTCTCCCCTTCCCCAACCCAACATCAGAGGGCCCAAGACTTACACCACACCCTGATTGCCACATCTGCTGCTGGTGTAGAAATATTCTTTGACATGGGTCAGGGGAGGTGGGAGAGAGGTGAAGGAGAAACAGCAAGGTGTGGTGTCCGAGGCATCTGGAAGAATTGGAGAAGGGAGATGGTAAGAGGACCAGGAAAAGAATTCTCCCTCCCTCCCTCCCTCCAAGCCAAACCAAAATAAAACCAACTGACATTTAGTTCTCCCTCACCCCTAACTCAGTTGTGGGAAAGACCTCCCTGTTTAGAGTTAGAAGAAAGTTGAGAGACTATCTATCAGAGATCCTTGGTAGTCTGATGAAGACTGTGGATGTCTTAGAATTGAGTGAGAGAAATGAAAACTTCTCAGACTATACTCTAAAATCTAGTAAGGCTTTTTGTGGGAAAACTCAGCCTGAGTTCCTCTTCACTGGAAATCACATTATTTACAAGGACTCAAAACTTAGAACTGTAGGGAGCCACCCCTCTCCTCAGGGACACCTCAGCACAAGATATGCCAAATAAGACAGAAGTGCTTTCTCAAATGTGCATTGGGTGGTCATTGTTTCCTTGTTACTTGTACTTGAGGTAGATTGCTGCACTTAGATTGTGCACCTGACTTCCAGCCAATGGAAGAAAAGAATCAGGGCAGGGGTGGGGGAGAATTCCATGTTAGGGCTTTATAACTTCTCCATTTCCTTTTGTAAATGGCTTCTCCTCCCTGATTATTTGTCAGAAGGGGGGAGGGTGGGTTTACCCTTTCTTGAGATCGTAATAAACCATCGTTTTCTGCTTCCTACCTTGAGAAGCCTCTGTGTATTATTTGGGTAAGGATCTCTGTTGCACACAGTTTTGGGGTACACACAGAATAATGGATGTAAAGCATAAAATAAAATACATAAGATTATAAAGGAAATAAATTCTATGGAAATGCAAAATTATTAAATTATTGTTAAATTAAATTATTAAATTATTGTTAAAATATTTGAAAATGAACAAACCAAGTTAACAGAGCTCAGTTTAAGAACCCTAGGGGACTTCTATAGAATCATTGGGTCATGAGTTTAGAACTAGGAGGGACCTCAGAGGCCATCCAGTCCAACCACATCTTTTTACAGATGAGAAGACTGGAGGCCCAGGGAAGTTAAATTATTTGCCAATGTCACAGAGTTAATACTTAGTGAAAGAGATAGGATTTGAACACAGTCTTCTGACTTTCAGTCATTTAATCACCCTGGGCCTCAGTTTACTCACCTGTAAAAAATGTGGTTGGACTAAATGAACTCTGAGGTCTCTCCAAATTATAGATCCTATAAGTGCTTCTGAAGTGGGTAGAATGGATCAGCATCCCCTTACTTACCGTTGACTCTGGTCATGAATCCTCTATAATTGTTTTTGACGATTTCTAGGGCTCAATATATTCATCTTTCTGTAGCGGAACTATGTTGTATTTGTCTTTTTACTGGCCTCAAGGCCCAGAAGAGCTGAATTCCAGCCCGACTTCTGACACATACTGGCTGTGTGACCCTGATGGCTCTCAGACTGCTTCAGAGAAGTTGATGTGTTGGAAAATTGAGGTTTATGGAATAAATCCACTGACACAAAGAAATGTGCTGCATTTTACTATTAGACTCAAGAAAAGACCCTAGGCCTCCTCCCTTCCAATGTAAAGACCTGCCCTCTGCTTTTTTAAAAATCACCCTTGTGATTCTTTCCCTGTAGGAAGTTCCTTGGTGATGAACTCTGCCTACCTCATCTTCTCTGCTTGGGGCACTGGGAGGTTAAAAACTCATTGAACTATAGGACCATAGGGTTTAGGGCTGGAAGGGACCTAAGGATTTAACTCCCTCACTTTCCAGATGAGGAAACCAAGGGTCCCACAGGGGCTAAGGAGCAAAGTAGGTTTTGAAACTGAGGCATCTGACTCTCAATCCATAACTAAGTTGTGAAAAACCAAATTTTGATTAGATCCATATAAGCACCTGTGCTAGGCACAGGAGATACAAAGATAGAGAAGATGAGAACTTACATGGGGAGGAAGATGCTGGAGAGAAGAGCATGGCAAAGATAAGGAGGATGGCCAGCAGTGCAGCGGAGACTTTCATGGTGGAAGATTCTCAAGTCCCTGCAGGAGAAGAAATCAAGCTAAGAGACTTTCTGCCTTGCTGTCTTCTGGGGCTCATTCCCTCATTTATAAGGTTTTATTGGGGGAGGACAGGAAACAGTAAGGGTCCCAAAGGAGGAGTTTCCAAGGCCTGAAGGGATTGGTTAAAGTCATGAAGCAACAAACAGAAAAAGAAAACTGAAATAACCACAAGAAATGTAGTCAGAGAAAAAGCTGTAGCTTATAGCTTCCTTTTGGTCCTTCCAGTGTGAATGAGTCATCATTGAACACTCTTACCAAACTAAAGAGAAAAAGAAAACTGAATTAGCATCAGAAAAGTAGACTCAGAGAAAAAAAAGTATTGTCCTTATTTGGCTCTATGTGGTGATTTGTTCATTGTGAATTCCCACATTTGCTTACAGATTTTTAGCATCCTTTATCTGGAAAGACTGACATAAATATGTTTGAAAACTCAGGAATGTAAAGGATGATAATGGTTTTCTGTGAAGTTGGTATAACAAAGACCCCTTAAAACGTCCTCATCTGTGAAAGGCAGAGTCCTAAACCTTACTAGCCCTGCTAACAGATTAAAGTAATGCTGAGTGCTGGCTTTTTGTGGCAGATTGATGATTAAACCAGGTGTCAATATCTTAAAATGTCAAGATCTGGCCTCATACTCAGGTTAAAGTACAGTGACTTGATTTTAGTTGAAAACCAGAAATTACAAAAGGAAAAATTCAATCCCTCCCCATTGTACCACACTGCCTTAAAAATTTCTGTAGCTTGGACTTCTTGGTCTGCTCCAGGTAAGATTAGTTAACCATCTGATGGTTGTGCCCAACCACCTCTCAGGATGGTTTGTAGGAAGCTCTTCTCATACACCTAACACTATAAAAATATTGGTTATCTTGATCTGTGACTATTATCTAGGACCTTAAATGTTTCCTTATATTCTTCAAATTGAGAATTATCTAATTAACTCTTGCAAAAACTCTCAAAAGATTTCTGACTGGGGAAAATGGTCCACACCCAGTCAGAAACCGTCAGTCCCTGAGGGTTTTTTCCACCTGGCCAAAAGCCATTTCTCCATCTAGAATCAGTTAACAATGGCTTATGTCACATAAGCACAGTTTAAGTTACAAAATAATAACAGGTATGAATTCAAACTGGCAAAGCTATATATGTGTTTCTTAGTTTTGTTAATGTAAATTAAATACATGTTTAATATTGTGAGACTTGATAACACCAGTATAGTTCGAAAAAGAAATTCTCTTGCAATTTAGATGCTGTTAGGTTGTAAATACTCAGTTATTAACAGTTATCTAAAGTTATCTTTTTTAGATCAGTTTGTGAGAAATAAGCTTTTGGGGATCACAGGACCTCCCAGGCAGGGTCAGGGAGTGAGCCTGGGACGAGCTTCTGCTGCCCACTGCTTCCCTGGGGGCCCTTAGGGAGATCCATTTAATATGCCCCTTAGTACAGTAAACCCCATCTCACAGAGTAGACAAAGTACTTCTGTCTCAAGAACAGGTGTGGTACTCACCAGAAACACACACAGCCATATAGGAGCAGGAGTGAAGTTATATAGTTCTGTCCCTCTGGGAAGACTTAGGGTTAGTAAAAATCCCTCACTTTATTTCTGACATTGAAGTGTACAAAGGACCAAGACAAAAGATCCCCAAGATTAAATTGAAAAAGTGGATTTTATTACTGAGGGACTGTCGGGATAACTTGCCCAAATCAGACAGTGGGTTGGCACAGACCATGTGCCATTTTTAAAGAGATTCAATAGCTAGGTTATGTAAGCCATAAGCCAAAACTACAATTAGTGATTAGTCAGCGTACATTGAATTTCCCGCCAGCGGGAAGTGTACCCTTGTCTGTTTTACAGATAAATTAAGGGAAGGGGAAGGTGGAGCAGTGTCCAACAACATTCCTTCTATATATGTGGATTATAGGTATGAGGATGCCTGTGACTGGGTGTGACCTCTAAGGTTTGAGATGTTTGTCACACCTGTACCCCTTTTCATTGTCATAGTTCCAGGGAGGTCATTGACCCTAGTCAAACAAGACTATCAAATTTCCCTGCAGCTATTGATTATCTTCCAATAACCTCTGTGGGAGCAAAACAAGGCACCATAATATCACCCCCTATAAATTTCTCTTTTGGGAATTAAGTTCCACTTCCATAGGTTCAGAATGATTTTCTATATAAAGTAATTTATTTATTTGTTTATTTTTATTTGGTATTTTATTTTTCCCCAGTTACAATAGTCATTTAGAGATGCTTTTGAATGAATTGGGGTCACCTGACTAGAATTGGGTTTTGTTTCATGTTTCAAATCTATAACATTGTTTATGATATTGTACAGATATGCTGTGATAATTATTAAATATCATATTTTGGCCAAAATCTGAAATAATCAAACAGGCTATGTTGTCTCATTTTTAAAAAGGCTCCTTTTTGTTACATCGCTCATTCCAAAGACCAGATAAGGCTGGGAGTAGGATCATAAATTCCAAATAGATCCAGATTTGTTTTGCTCTCTGAGTGAGCCTGGAGAATACCCCCTTCTTATGTCAACAAACCAGAAGAGGCCTACTCTATGGCTCTTCAGGAGGAGACCCTCAACTCAGGGCATTAACTTGAGAAATGGGACATTTTCTTATCTTAATATTTTCTGGGTATATACCATGTTATGGAATGTTAATTGAATAGGTTACCCACTAGGAGGGTTAGGGTTGCTCTGGAGACCCCCAAATATCAACATACTAGGTGCTGCTGAATGAATTCAACTCGTCTCCTCAGCCAAAGAAAAGTAAAATTTATTAAAAGTTTGCTTGCATTAGACACAGAATAAGTCTGTGCTAGAAAATTCTATGCTTCTATGGCACTCTCACTATCGTATGGCATTCTATGGCACTCTCACACCACATGATGTGAAATGGAGTCTTATATACTGAAGGTTGTGGGAGGAGTCTAGGGGTGGTCTAGAGGAGGAGTTTGGGGAGGGTCTTCAGGAGGAGTTAATGAGGTCAATGAATGATTAAGGGTGGGAGGTAGCTGGAGGCTACAGATAATGGTGGGCTGGGCCAGTTCAAGGGTGTATTGATATTTTGATAGGCTCAAGGGTGGGAAGTAGATGAACAGTGGAGGGCTAAGCTAGTAGTTAGCAGTTAGTAACTAGGCACAATGTAAGGCTTATTGCCTCATGCAAATGCCTCAGCAAATGAGATAATTTAATCAGGAATCCAAGGGAGGTTCCCAGAGCCTGTACCTCAAGGACTCAGGGAGAACTTGAGGGAGCTCCCAGAGCCCATACCTCATCGTTAATGGTAAAGAAAACACAGATATTCTGAATCATAATTTCAGCTGACACTTTGTCAGCTTTCTTGTTTTTCTGTATTTATTATTTATCCAATTAAGAAATTCCTTTCTCATACTATGTTTAAACCATTATGGGGATCATAAATTTGTGTGTCTCAACCACCCCTAATCGGGATGGTCTTAAAATGTGCTTAAGCTCTCTCATCCTTTTGTTCTGGAGTCAGGACTTTAGTTCTGCCCCCCAGCACAAGTACCACTAGCCTTAAGGAAATGAAGAATAAATTCTGTAGCTGTGTACCATTATTTGTTTGTCTCCTTTAACCAGTTCTTAAATAGAGGTCGGCAGCTGTTAGAAATGCAGTTTCTCTTCCAATCTGGAGGTTGCTAGATTGTGAACTGAACTATTAAAGGAAAAGAAAATGTTTGAAAATTTAATATTCTGAAGTACTTGCCTATAGTAAAGAGACAGTTTTGATGAGGTATGGGCTCTGGGAGGCCCCTTGAGCTCTCCTTGAATCTTTGAGGTTCAAGGCTCTGGAAAACACCCCCCACCCCCCTTGAACTATGATTAAATCATCCCACTCGATAAGGCATTTGCCTGAGGTTATAAGCCTTACATTATGGCTGGGCCCAGACTTCTGTTACTAGCCTAGTCCTTCATTGTCTATCTACTTCCCACCCTTGAGCCTATCAAAATATCAATCCACACTTGAACTGGCCTAGCCCACCATTGTCATCTCCAGGTAGCCTCCAGCAACTTTCCACCCTTAATCACTCATTGACCTCATTAACTCCTCCTGAAGACCCTCCCCAAACTCCTCCCCTAGACCACCCCTAGATTCCTCCCACAACCTTCTGTATATAAGACCCCATCTTGTCTTCATGATAGTGAGAGTGCCATAGAATAGTGAGAGAGCCATAGAATGACTTAGCATGGACTTACTCTGTGTCTAATGCAAGTGAACTTTTAATTAACTTTACTTTTTTTTGACTGAGAGAAGACTTGAGTAGAATTCATTTGGCAGGACCTGGTATGTTGGTATTTTGGGGTCTCCAGAGCAATCTTAACCCTCTTAGTGGGTAACCTCTTCAGCATTACTTGACTTAGAAAACCAAATCACCTCCTCCGTTACAAAGACTTTTTGAGGAGAGAAGGGGGAATTTGTTCATAGTATAGGACTGTTCAATATGAATTATGAAATTATATTTGGGGTCTATGCCAAAGTTACATTTTAACCAACTTAGTCTTAAACTCCAGTCTTAAAAGATTTATTTTTTTTGCTTTAAAGATTGAATAAAAGCTAGATTAAATTTAATTTGATTTGATTTAAAGATTGAATAAGAGGTAGATATCTGTCAGTCTGAAGGTTTACAGCTATCATGTATTATTATTTCATTATGAAGAGGTTAAGGGTAGTTGTGACTCTAAAATACCAACACTCTGGGTCTTGCCGAATGAATTCCACTCAAGTCTTCTCAGCCAAAGAAAAGTAAAGTTTATTGAAAGTTCTCTATATTGGGTAGACTCTTAAGGAGCCTAGGTATCTGTGACACTTGCGTTGGACAAACCAGCCAGAATCATCTGACACAGAGTAAGTCAGTGCTAGGTCATTCTATGGCTCTCTCATGGTGTGAGATGGGGTTTTATATACAGAAGGTTGTGGGAGGAATCTAGGGGTGGTCTAGAGGAGGAGTTTGGGGAGGGTCTTCAGAAGGAGTTAATGAGGTCAATGAGTGATTAAGGGTGGAAAGTTGCTGGAGGCTACCTGGAGTTGACAGACAATGGCTAGGCCAGTTCAAGTATGGGTTGATATTTTGATAGGCTCAAGGGTGGGAAGTAGATGGACAATGGAAGGCTTGGCTAGTTAACAGAGGTCTGGGCCCAGCCACAGTGTAAGGCTTATGGCCTCATGCAAATGCCTCATCAAATGAGATGGTTTAATCAGAGTTCAAGGGGGGTTCCCAGAGCCTGTACCTCATCAGTTAGATTCTTATGACTGTCTTTTTACATCAGGATGAATTTTCAGCTGTTTTTGCGAAAGAGAAATACTAGTGGAAGGGAATGTTAAGTAAAAATCTTTTGTGTGATTTTTTTTTAGAAGGCCTTATAATTTTTTTATTTGCTAGCTAATTTATTGCAACAGCTTAAGAGTACTGACAACAATTGTGTGAGGTTCTACTGTGATAAGTGAGACTCTGCCCTTTGGGACAAAACCTTTTGGGACCCTTAATATTCCTGCTGAGCTTTGTTTTAGGCTTCAGTGCCTCAAGAAAAATGTCAGCAGCTCAATGAGGGTGACATCTGAGATCTCAGGTCAGTGGATGTCTATCTCTGAAAATAAGGTTGGAAGGGGGACTTTGGGAAGGTTAAGCCTGGACTCTCCTAATTTATTTTCCCATCCAAGAAAACTTCCCATCTGAGTTTGGCTGTGATATCTTGCCATCTACTTGAGCACGTGTTGAGTCATTCTGAGCCTTGGATTTAGGCCTGGAGGACCAGTATGGATGCTTTTATATTCTTGTCCCTGCTTCTTTCTCTTATAGCAAATCTCTAACCAGTGATTTTTAATGATGACTCTCTTACTGTTTTCCATTTGAGACCATAGTTAATACTTGTTCTCAATGATATGTGATCCTTAATAACTGAATCTACCCAAAGTTATGATTATTGGAACTTGCTGTCTAAGGTTATACCGGATGGGACTGCGATTGATAATATCCTGAGTCTGATTCCTATGCTTATCTAGAAATGCTATTGAACCAATGATCCATGATGCCAGTAACCCAATGGGGTTGACATCTATGAATGGCAGGTAGAGTTCTCATGGGGAAGACTGGATGACTTTTGGCATGGACTGAGATAGGATTCTCCTGACCTGATTTCCCCAATGTGACATTTCTTTTGAATAGAAAGTTTCCTACCTGACTCTAAGCCCAACTACGACATTTTCTTAATACAAATGGCTACTTATATGACTCTTGCCTGAGATTAATGTGAAGTTATGGAAGCATTTTACCCTCCCTATAGCCATGTCCCTATTTTCCTTTTGTGGCAAATTTCTTTTTTTTTTTTAAAGCAATTGGGGTTAAGTAACTTGTTCAAGGTTACACAGCTAGTCTTTTTTTATGCGTGGGTGCTCATTTTCTGAGGCCGGATCTAATCTTGGGTCATCCCAACTCCGAGGCCGGAGCTCTTACTCACTGCGCCACCTAGCCGTCCCATTGTGGCAAATTTCTATAATCATAGCTGGTGATCCCTATGAATACAATATTAGACTTTACCTAATAACTTAATACTAGAGTACATCTGAGCTCCTATAAGATGTAGTTATAAATTTGAGCTATTTAGTCCAGAATTTTAGTCCTTTCTATATCCTAAACAATTATGTAAAAGATATATATATATATATATATAAAGAAAGGCCAAGGAGATTCTCAAGCAGTTTGAAGAATTGCAGAAGGGCAATCCCACTGGGGCCTTGGAAGAGCTGGAAAAAATGGAAAAGGCCAGGATGGAGGAGCAAATGAGCCTCAAGCACCAGAACAGCGGGAAATGGGCCAGGTCAGAGGCTGTTGTGGCCAAGTAGGACCTCGAGACCCGTAAGGCAATGCAGGAACAGTTGACCAAGAACAGAGAACTGACCCAGAAACTTCAGGTGCCCTCGGACAATGAACACAATGAAGATGCTGAAGAAGACAGTGGCCTCATCCCTGACATTGTGAATGAAGTGCAGATGAGCATTGATGGACCAAACCCCTGGATGCAGAATAATCATGGGGTCAAAACCAAGGCCTCTCCCATCCAGAAGAAGCCTATTGCCAGTGAAGATTCTGAGCCTGAGGAGGAAGAAAAGGCCAGGGCCCAGGAGGACACTGCTGCAGGAAGTGGAAGAGAGGCAGTCCCTCCAGAAAGGGTCACAGAAGCAGAAACAGAACAAAAGCACCCAGGAGGACAAAGGAGGATGAGGAGGTGTTGGCTGAACTGAGGACCCTCTCTAAGCATATAAATTAGAAGGCCAAGAAGATGAGGCAAGATGGAGAAGAGCATGTGAGCTCAGCTCCAGCTGCCCTCAGTAAGCCAAGTGTCCAGAGAGAGGAGCAGTCCGTGCTAGAGGAGAGGCCAGAAAGAGTACAAATCACGGAGGCCTTCGAGATGCTTGGCATGGAAGAAGTTAGCCCAGAACAGAAACAGCTTAGGCCTGGAGTGGAAAGGCAGCAGCAGCAGCAGCAGCAGTAGCATTGTCAAACTGAGCAGAGGAGTCCCCCCAAGGTGTACCAGGAGCCTACTGTACACCATCATCCCCATGGAGACCAAGGCAAACTCCTCCTGATCAGTCCCCAGCATTGTAGATGAGGACTGTGACAAAGCGGTAACCCAAAAGCAGACATAAAAGGAGGCCTTCGCTGGGGACGATGTCATTGCTGGCTTCCAGAAGGAGAAACTTGAAACTGAGAAAGCAAGCAAGCCTGCCAGGCTGGGGACAGTGGGGTGGTCTGGGCCTAGTGATCAGTGCCAGGAAGAGACACCATTTTCTTAAAAAGCCCCTAAGGCTGCTCCAAGGAAAGACAAGCATTTGCCAAGTGTGGTCATCAGAGAAAAGCAGAACATGAATTCCTGTTCACCCGCCAGTATCAATTTGAAGAGACCATCACTATGCCAGTGGGTGCCACACAGAACATGCAGAGGGCCTTCCAGAAGCTGACCGCTCCCTGTGTGGTAACCAACTCTAACCACATCATTGAACCCATAAAGGAAAAGGACGTTGAGTCTGCTCCTTTCCACTTGGGCCCTCCAACCCTGCAAAGGACAAGACAACAGCATGCCCACCATAGGAAGAAAGGGCTAAGAAAAGCACTTTAAGTCCTCTTGAGGGCTCCAGGGCCAGGAGAACTTGGTGCTGGGAAACAGTGCCCCAGGTGGTGATGGTGTCTTCTTCTGGAAATAAAGCAAACCTTCCACATTAAAAAAAAAAAAATCCAGTTGCAATGTGTATCTTATAGACTTGTGATTTTTGTTTTTTTGGTTGACATTATAAACAACTTATTTGATGTGCACTATTTGGAACTGATTACTCAGTGTATTTATACATTCCATCTCAGGACCGTTTGTTACAATTGAAATTAATTTGGCAACTTTTAGGCAAATTCATTTATGTATTCATCTTCTTATAAAAAAAGTTCTGTTATTAATTCCTTAGCAGAATCTCACTTTTCTAAGGGGGAAATGAGCAGCTGAAAGTAAATAACTAGAGTATATAAAATTTTGTTTTTGGTGAAAATTTTGTTTAAAAAAATAATAACAAGATCAGATAATTATATATGACAAATAAAAATTGAGTTTGGAATTTCTGATTTTTCAGTTTGTATTTGAATTTCCTAAACATGATAGTTTGCTAACTTATATCACAAAGCAATTGTAAATAATAAATTGAGATTCCTTCCCTTTCTGGAACTTGAGTCTAAGGTGAAGAATGAAATAGATGAACACCAGAAGTTAAATGATGGAGTAACGTCATCATTTAATGCCAATTTAGAAGACACTTTCTGGCCTTAGACCACTGGAGTACCAATGCAATATTTACAGTGCCCATGATCATGATAAATATACCAACCTAAATATTTCTGCATGGCACTAGATTGCAAAATATAACAAACTCTCCATATAGAGAACAGAAGTAAAGCATTTATTTAGACACCAGAAAACCAAATCCTAACACCAGGAAAGAGAATCCATCAAAGCAACATAGAAGTTAATGCACCACAACCCAATATGAGATCAATATTTAGTCACAAACCTGACTAACTCCTTGCCTGAGCTCTTCTCTCTTCCATCCTCTCACAAACTTCTCCCGTGGGCTCTGCTCTACCATTCAGCAAACTCTTCCCACCACAGGCTCCTTGTGATTACATTCAGTCTATCAGGGGGCAGAGTTTACTTTTTTTTGGGGGGGGGGGGCAATTGGGGTTAAGTGACTTACCCAAGGTCACACGGCTAGTTAGTGTTAAGTGTCTGAGGCCGGATTTGAACTCAGGTCCTCCTGACTCTAGGGCCAGTGCTCTATTCACTGTGCCACCTAGCCACCCCCAGAGTTTACTTTCAAAGCAGGTAAGGTCTTCAAATTCCTTTAGGCCTATTAAGGGGCAGGGAATATCTTCAAAATTCCATTACCATTACAACTACATAACTCTATTGGCAGATAACAAATTCATGACTAAAAGGGCTCATTCTACAAATCTCTCATAGAATCTTTTAGATTCTCCTTTCAGCCAGTTGGTAGCAATGTCCAAAAATGTGGTGTAGATAAGGATAGGAGTAGCAAGGAGGGTGGAAAAATGTAAATTCTCTGTTCTAGAGGTTCCTAAAGTGATGTTCTTATTAGACCTATAAGATTTGAGCTAGCTTTCACTACATGACCCGATTATTGGCAAAGCAAATTTGATCTAGGATCTAAGCAAATGAGATTTTCTTATCCTAATGCTCTTTAGAAAGAAAGGTATTTTTTTTTTTGTCCTTTTGCAGAACTA
Source organism: Gymnobelideus leadbeateri (assembly GCA_011680675.1). Classification (NCBI taxonomy): domain Eukaryota; kingdom Metazoa; phylum Chordata; class Mammalia; order Diprotodontia; family Petauridae; genus Gymnobelideus; species Gymnobelideus leadbeateri. The sequence goes on from WOXC01003576.1 coordinate 1,498,619, forward strand.
GATGACTAGAAGCTCTTTCCAGCTCTGACATTCTAAAGGTTAAGTAATCTAAATCCAACTATTCCATTCCAATCAGGTAATCCCACCCCCATGTCTTCCTCTCTCTCTCTCTCTCTCTCTCTCTCTCTCTCTCTCTCTCTCTCTCTCTCTTTCTGATTAGTTCTCTTTTTAGGAATTCCATAAACCATGAATAAGCCTTTGCTTTCTAGGCATCTAGGAGTGCTTAGAAACTCCCTTTCAAAAGGAACTTACTGATATCCTTTTTCAGTTTCCCTTTCCTTTCTTGATTTTATTATCCCTAGAGAAGAGGAAGGGAATGCTGGGGATTCCTAATGTGTCTAAACCTGTAATGTAGGTTGTTATTCTGGGTCATGCATGAATAACATAGGCAGTAGGGTACTGTGAAAACATTTGTGAAATAGGGTATTGTGAAAACCCTGAAAACATTCAGAGTCAGAGTGTCTGGATTCAAATCCTGGGTCTAATACTTTGGACCTTGGGGGAACTTGGAGGATCAGACATCTAAATGGAGCATGTCCCCTCAGAAAGAACACTGCCCTCCATTCAGCACTTTAAAGATACCAGTAATTGCCAGGTTATTTGATTGACAATAGTTTCTTCCATGGTATATAAATTGGTTTCCCAACCAACAGAACCAAACTAAAAGTCAGTTGACATCTGTAGATCTCAGTTTTTCTTCTGGAAAAAGTTTCTCCTTTGTAAAATCAGGGAGTTGCCCCAGATGCCTTCTAAGCTCTCTCTGACTCTAAATCTACAATCCCACAACTGAATTATTATTATTAATTTTTTTTGCTTTTTTGGAGGGCAATTGGGGTTAAGTAACTTGCCCAAGGTCACATGGCTAGGTTTTTTTGTTTGTGGATGTTAAGTGTCTGAGGCTGGATCCGAACTCAGGTCCTTCTGACTCCAGGGCCGGCGCTCTACTCACTGTGCCACCTAGCTGCCCCCACAACTGAATTCTTACCCCTTAACTGTAGATAGTAGGAGACAGTTGATGAGAGATGATGGGAGACCCAAGACCAACACATGTAACATTCCTTGTCTACTTTTCAAAAGTACATGTAAAAGTAGGTGTGGGAGTATCTGAGTATTGTGTATGTGTGAGCCTGAGTTTGTGAGTGTAGGAAAATCTGTGTGAGAGGTGGGGGCAGCAAAATCCAGGGGAAAGAACAACAAATTTGGAGAAAAAGGACTGATTTGTTCTCCCTGACTTGTGACCATCCTCTCCTGCCTCTATCACCCTTCTACAGCCTATCTACTCTTTGGAAAGGATGGAGGGAAAGGAAAGAACAGAGGGTGGGGAAAGGAGCAGAGGGGAAGGCTGGTGAAGGGATATTCTGACAGAGCTCAAACCTACTCAGCAGTGGAGAACAAAGTAATATCCACCAAAAATATGGTGATTTTATTCACCAAAATATTCATAAGAGGTAGCAAGGGTGGAAATGGAGGAAAAGAAACCTAGGACTAGGCCAGAAGGAATTCTGTTGGTTGGGAAACCAATTTATATACTGTGGAAGAAGCTTTATTCCCAATCAAATAACCTGACAATTACTGGTATTTTTAAAGTGCTGAATGGAGGGCAATGTTCTTTCTGAGGGGACATGCTCCATTTTAGATGTCTGGTCCTCCAAGCTCCCCCAAACCCTCAAAACCCAAAGCGAGCTTTATTACTCCACAGCTTCCTGCAGCTTCATGGTGTATGTATATGTGTATGTGGTGGTGGTGGAGGGGGATGGGAGGTGAGTAAACAAAATTGCAGATCATGGGCTTTGGGAGTCTGAGTCCAAGTGTGTGGTACCTCTCAAGGCTCTCTCTTATGCTGTTAGGGAGAGTAGAAGTCAGAAGTGATCACCATCTCCTCCATCCTCAGGCCATGAGATCCCATCTCCTCCAATCTTTATCCCCTCCAATCCTCCTCTCACCAACCCCTGTCTCCTACAACCCTCACCTCACCAATTGTCATTTCATCTCCTCTGACTGGATCTCCTCCAATCCCCATCATTAGTCTCTATTCCCCAGCCCCATTTCCACTCCCATTTCATTAATCACCATTTTAACAGCTCCTACCTCAGCAAACCCTTTCTCTCTGATCCCACCACTTATTCGACTCTGCTGCTATGTTCACTCCACTTCACAATCTCTTCCCAAACCAGGAGACAACTAGACTGATGTTATGAAATCAAACTTACATCCAGAGGAAGTGAAACTAAATTCTATCCAGTCTCCTAGATTGGGATCAGAGGAGGGATTCCCCTAATAGTCATTTGTGTTTTAGAAGTGTTTCTTGGAAAGTTACCCAGGATCCAATACCTGTGATTCCCATTTATCCAAAGAGATTCTCCTTTCTAGCACCCTTGACCTGTGTTTCCTTTAGCTAATACCTACTATTTCTCAAATGTCCAAAGCAAAGGAATTTTCCCCACTCCCTTCCTGAAGGCAAACCTGGGACTGTTCTCAGTTTCTGACCCTACACTAGATTATCTGAAGGATACTGGACAAAGCTGTTTCTCCTCGTTTGTCCTCAGTCTCCCAACTGTGAGATGGGAAAGTGCTTCTTGGCTTCTCATTCACTCCATGGTTTTTTATATCCTGGGGTCTGTGAGGGTAGTAGCTGTTGTTGTTAAGTTGTGTCCAGTTCTTCCTGACCCTGTACCTTTGTTCCTGGGGTGTTCTTGACAAAGATATTGGAGTGGTTTGCCATTTCCTTCTCCAGTGCATTAAGGCAAACAAGGTAAAGTGACTTGCCGAGGGTCACGGAGCTAGTAACGGTCCAAGGCTGAGTTTCAACTCAGGTCTTTCTGACTCCAGGCCCAGTGCTATATCCACTGTATCACCTAGCTGCTGTGAAGGTAGAGGGTGTCATAATTAAACTCTTCCTTTCCCTGCCTTTCCTCTCTGTTTTCTATGCATCAACATCATCACCTTAGGGAATATGGCTTAAGAGGTTTTTTAAGTGGCACAGCTGGTTAGGGGGCAGGTCTCCTGGTGCTTAGTTCAATGGTTTTTGTCCAGGCATCACACTTCTGCCTTTTTCTATCCCGGTGTGTTTTAATCTGAAACATTTGTGTGCATTTCTCTGTTATTAATTTTGGTGGTAATGGTAATTTGTTCTACCCTACATCTGAGAAGTAAGGGGGCCAAGCACCCTGCTGCTCTCCTCCCCTCTCTGGCTTCTCACCTTCACCGCATGACTTAGATATTTGCCATCTGCAGCCAGAGAGATCATAGGTCACATGTTTGAGGACCAGATAATATGTTTGTGTGACTTGCCTTAAGTTCCCAACATGGTCCACCACAGGGGGCCTTGGTTGGGGGAGGGAGGAGAGTGTGGGATGATGCATTGCCTGAGCCCAGATGGTTTGGTTTCAGACTCCTAATAGAAAACTTTACTTTTCTGTTTCAGGTTGTTTCCCAGTATAGCCTAGTTACAGGGATGGGGAACCTGTAGCCTTGAGGCCAAATGTGGCCCCCTAGAATTCAGTCAAAGGCCACACTTGAGGACCTAGAGGGCCACATGTAGCCTTGAGGCCACAAGTTCCCTATCCTGGTAAATTTTGAAGTTTGATTTTGGCACCTTCCCACCTTCCTTTCTGTATCCCCTTTCAACCTTGTGATGTTTCTTCACCCTACCCCACATTAGAAAGGTTCTAGTATTATCTAACTGCCCACAAAATGCCTTCTAGCTTTCTAAGCTATCATATTAGAGCTCATTCACCCCCCCCCCCCCATCAGGTCTATCTTTCCCTTAAGTGTCCCAGCCTCCAAAATGGTCTCTTCTTTTTGTAACCTGTGTCTGTTTCATGGCCTCTTTGGAATTTGTATTTACCTCTGGGTCTGGGGTGGCAATGATTCAACGTAAAAGCAAGTTTGGCAACTTTGAACTATGTCCCCTTATTGGCACATTCAGAGAGTACCTTGTTGGTGAGAAGCATTATGGGACATGTCATGAGACAAAATCTAAATGTGGTTTCCAGAATGAGTGGTTTCTGTTTCCTTCTGGTGCCTCCTGGCAGCAATGGCCACACAAGGGTTATTGTGATCAGACTGACTTTGGATGGAGGCTGTGAGGCTGAGGCACACCCGAGAGTGTGGGAGAAGCTTGCAGACAGAAGCTAGTTCCATGTAGAAGCATACTTTTTTCTTTCATTTTCTATATGATAAATAAACAATATGTGGCCATACTAGATCGATGGGCCTGTGACCTCTGAATGTCCCAGAGGTACAAAGTAGGCACTTATTAACTGCTAGCTGACTGATTCAGGAGGGTCTTTCTGAGAGAGGACACGTCAGATGTGGGAGGGAGCTCTAGAATGATAGATTTTATTATTACTGTTATCTTGCTGTTTTTAAAAATCAGTATTTCAGGTCATTCCAGAGCTAAATTCCAAACTTGGACAACGTGGGTTTTAAACTGCTTATCACTTACTAAGGATCATTGGTTAATTATTAGAGTGACACATTGATTTTCTGTAGACTTAAAGAGAGGCAGGGCAGGAATTGATTGGGATCCCTCATACTTCAGAGCCTTGTGATAGATATCCCACTCATTTCATATGATTCTTCATTCACCATTCACATTCACCATTCTATGTTCCAGTCAAACTAGCCTGCTGGCTGTTCTTACACATGGTATTCCATCTCCTACCTCCACACCTTTGCCCAGGTTGTTCCCCCATGCCTGGAATGCTCTTCCTCCTCAATTTTGCCTTTTAGATGTTTAACTTCCTTGAAAGAAGAGTTTGGGTGCTGTCTCATTCCCCAGGCCTCTCCTGATCCCTCTCTTTCCCAGTTGTTAGCACACTCAATCCTTTAAATTGCTTTGAATAACATTGTTTGTATTTGTATTTATTAGTCTGCACACCTTTTATAGTCCTTTAGGGTGAGAACAATTTCATTTTTGTCTTTGTATCTATAGTGCTGGACACATGGTGTTTAATGAATATTTGTTGAATTGAATTTCTTTACTCCCTTTCCATCAAAAGCCCCATTCTTTCAGTAGAACCAATCCCACTGATGTAGTAGGAAGAAGAAATATAGTTTTAAAAGCTGTTCACATTTATATAGTACTTAGGGAATAATCACTTACACGTTAAAGGCGGCATGGTGTGTTGGATAGAGCCAGCCCAGGGCCAACTACTGTTTTCACTCTACCATCTTAGTCACTCCCTTTGCTAAGGACTAGTTGTGTCTTCTGGCTGAAATTTACCAGGGGGGATTCATGAGCTACAACTTTAGGAGCATCCACCCACAGGTTACTAGAACCTGAGATAGTGTCTGCCCTTTGGGGACCCATCCTTCAGGTTCAAGCATGAGTTAGGGGGAATAACCCAGAGGGGCTGCTACTATACACACATTCTAAAATCTTGGGCAAGTTATTTCAATTCTCTGAGTATCAGTTTCCTCGTCAATAAAGTAGGAACAATTATATGTTCACTAGCTATTTCACAGGGATATTTATAGAAAGTACTTGATCAACCTTAAAGCACAATAGAATTGTGCTTTGATTATGCTAAGTGTTTATCAAATGTTTATATTCCCCCCGCCCTGTCTCTGTCTCTCAGCCTCTCTGTCTCCCTGTCTCTCTCTCTCTGTGTCCCTCTCTCTATCTTGCCTCTCTTTTTCTCTCTCTCCATCCACCATCCCTTAATAAGTGCAAGGTCCCATTCTTGTTACTTCCTATAAACAACAGAAGTTGGTCATGCCTGTGGCTATTCCAGATGAGTTATATCTAGATTTACAGAATTCTTAAAAAGTCCTTCATCTTTGTTGTGGGTGTAATGACAAATACCCAGTGTGGTCACTGTCACATTTAGCAGAGGCGGAGAAGAAAGTCACAGGTAGTCAGCCTGTGGGGGTCATGAAATGACTCTGCTGGGTGGAGGGGGACTTGAGGAGAGTGGGAGGCTTCCCTTAAATGTCTTCTTTTTAGCTAAGAGCAGAAAGTAATTCAATTTCTCTGCACAAGCTTTGACTGAACAGGGAAGAAGCCTGAGTCCAGATACAAAAACAAGTGTAGTTTGTTTTCAAGGTCCCAAACCTTTAGGTCTCCTCTTTTCTTCTGTGGCAACTACTCATACTGGGTGCCTTTCCACTGAGTGTCCTATGACTCATCCTGTTTTTTGTTATGGATATCCTTTACTGACCATCATCTTCCTACTTTTCCCTGCAACCCTCTCCTATGGGTTCCTGTTCTTTCCTCCCCACAAGCCCATGGGGATTATCCTGACTGGAATCTCCTCTCCTACCCAGTTCTCTCTACTTTCTCATACTCACAGATCTGGTACGTAAATTTCTCATACTTGTACAGAGGGGAACAAGGGGGTTCTCTCCCCAACCCAGTAGCGTAGGATCTAGAGTTTAGAATGGGGAAGACTTGGATTGTTCATTAGAAAATGAAGTAGATATAATAGCTAAAGCCATCTTAGCCTACAGAGAGAGAGAGACAATGTCCAGGACTCAGAGGTCTTCCTATATACTTGGCTGTGCTCAGACAGTATCTAGGGTACTGTATTATTTCTAAATAACATATTTTGGGAGGGTCTTGATAAATTAGAAGGTGTACAGAGGAGGGTAGATTTCTCAGAGGACATGGGGATCAGTTGGAAAAAAAAACAGTTAGGGACATTTGTTTTGGAAAAGAGAGGACTTGTGGGGATGTCTTAGCTGTATTTATGTATTAGAAAGACTACTTTGGAAGTAAAATTAAATTTTTTCTGATTTGCTCTAGAGGGCAGAGCCAAGAGTAATTCAGTCAATGAGCATTTATGAAACAATCACTGTGCTAAATGTTGGGTGAAAACTGCAACGAACCAGATTTAGGTTCAGATAAGGAACATTTCTCTTGCATTTATAGAGGCTCCAGTGTCTATGAATCTGGAAATCAGCCAGCTGATTTCCAAAATCTTGAGAAGAAATATTATGGGTTTAAAATTCCAAAAAAACTGGAATGGAAAACAACTGGAAAATATTTGGGAATCTACTGACAAAAAGTATGTGTGGGAATTATATGAATATAACTACAAAGCACTCATTATAGAAATAAAGACATCTGAATAATTGGAGAGACATTAACTGCTAATCGTTGGGCTATGTTGATAATAATGTTGACAATTATTTCACATATTTAGTAGTAAGCCAATCAAATTATCAAAGAACTGCTTTATAGATATAATAACATTTATCTGGAGGGAAAAAAATCAAGAATCTCAAAAGAAGAAAAGAAAAAGTGAGAAGGAAGAGGCCACAGCAGTACCAGATCTCATACTGTCCTTCAAAGCAGTAATCAGAAAAACTATTTGGTATCGGTTAAAAAAAATACAAAAGCTGATCAGTAGGACAGACTGAGAACATGAGATCCAGAAAAGCAAATGAATACAGTAGCACAATATTTGGTTAACTTAAATACCCAACCCAGATTCTGAGATAAGGGCTCGCTGTTGCTGGGATTCTCAAAAGAAGAGACACAAGCTATCAGTGGTTAGTGGGGGAATTTGTTTCACTGGACTATGTATATTTGTTATGAGGGTTTTCTTTTTCTTTTTTATATGATTTAATGGGGTGGAGGAGAAATAAGTGCAAATGAGCAAACATAAAAAGAAATGAATGAACATAAAGCCCCCCAAAGGCCTCCCCCAACCACATAAAAATGTTCTAAATCACCAATAGTAATAGAAATGCAATTTTGAACAACTTTGAGTTTCTGTGTTGTTCAGATTTTCAAAGATGACCAGAAACATAAATGTCAATGATTGTAAAAAGGTGGGTGTGATTGGTGGAGCTCTGAAATGGGCCAGTCATTCTGGAAGGCATGTTGAAGCTAGATGGGTGTTTGATTTGCTTGGCTTTATTTATTTGCTACAGGGAAAGATTTTGTGTATATGTGTGAGACTTAATGATAGTGATTTTAAAAAAAAGGAAGAAAAAATGTCAATGAATCATCTAAAGATATAAGAAAAGAGCAAAAGAAAGGTATTAAGAGCGCAAAGACAACAAAGGTAGTGTTGGAACGATTGTTTAAAATTTGAAATATATCAAAATAGCAACATGCTAAACACAGGAAAGATTTTAGGTTTTAGATGGAATCCTCTGTCTCTGTCTTTCTGTCTCTGTGTCTTTATTTCTGTCTGTCTCTCTTTCTCTGTGTCTCTGTTCTTGTTCTCTCTCTCTGTCTCTGTCTCTGTCTCTGTCTCTGTCTCTGTCTCTGTCTCTCTCTCTCTCTCTCTCTCTGTCTCTCTCTCTCTGTCTCTCTCTCTCTTTCTGTTAAAAAGCACTTACTCTGTACCTAGAACCGTGAGAAGTGCTGGAGATAACAAAGAAAGGCCAAAACAATTCCTCCCCTCAAAGAGCTTACATTCTATCTCTATGAAAATAAGGAGGTACATGCAAGGTATAGACAGAGTAGGGGAGGGACTAAAATTGGTTCTTTATTTAGGACAGTGTTCATGCTGGTTAAGTTCATCATAATGAAAAAGAAAGTTAAAAATTGAAAACAAAGTTAGTGGATTAGACTAGCTTTCTGTGAGGTCCCTTTCAGCTCTATCAGATAATTTGCACACTCAATTGCCAGTTCTAGTAGTTTTATCCTGAGTAGGTCACACTTCTTCAAAAGACTCCCCTGGGGACCTGCTTTCCTTCCATGGTTGGCTGAACTGGAGAACAGCCTGTGATTTTAAAACAGAAATGCTCCGACCGCACACATTCATTCTACTCAGGGAGAAGGATCTGCCAATAAGAAGATCAAATGTCTTGAGCTTGCCTTGGGCATCTGGCGACTTTCCAAGTTGGGTAGAGTTCTTGGTGTGGGGGACGGGGGAGCTAGAAGTCTTGGAGTTATAAGATTTGTAGACCTGGGACGGACACTGATAATCGGAGCCTTCGACATTCACCTCACGGCTTTTTTGGAAAGAGTACCAACTATCAAGTGTTTCTCAAACAAGGTCTGGACCCTTTCTGGAATTAAAAGATGGAGGTTTGGGGACTTTGTGTTGTGGACAAAGGGCTACAAGTGTATCTACTTTAGAAAATACTGGCTTTTTCTATCTAGAGGGATTTCAGGTAGCAGCAGGAGGGCAAGGTTAGGAGAATGGAGTGGGGCTTTGGGAAGAAATGGGAACTTTTCTTTGAAGGAAAGAGAGGGGTAGAAAGTGTGGTACAGTGGAAAAAGAATGAAGCTTGTAGTTGAAGGAGCTGGCATCAAATCCCAGTTCTACTACCCTCTTATAGGGTCTTGGGTAAGTCATTTCCTCTTCTGGAAATTTAGGGGGGCTAGGTTGCCCAGTGAATAGAGCACCTGCCCTGGAGTCAGGAGGACCTGAGTTCAAATTTGATCTCAGGCATTTAACACAAAAACTAGCTGTGTGATCTTGGGCAAGTCACTTAACCCCAATTGCCCTCCAAAAAGCAAAAAAAGCAAAAAAAAAAGAAAAGAAAATGAGAGCATTTAGCTCAATGGTCATTTCCTTCCAGCTTTAAATGTTGGGATTTCCATGACTAATGTATTATCTATGGTTTCTTTTCCTCTATGACCTACTCTTTCAATCTCCCCGAGCCCTATGTCAGAAGGGACACAGAATTTTCAGAATTATGGTTTTAAATAATTGAAGGAAAGATGAAATTTCAGTTAGTGGTTAGTGAAAAATAAAGGTGTATTTTTTCCGTGTAGGTTCACATTACCACCCCCCACCTACTCCCCTCCCAAAACCAAAAACCAAAAGAATCCAACCAACCAAACAAACCCCATCAATGATCTGTGGACCTCAGAACAAGAACCCTTACTGTATACTCTAACGTTCATTCTTATAACTTTCTAAATATGGGAGCTTTGAATATTCCTTTATCAGAAGGTCAAGTCTCTGAGAAAAATCACCAGGATAAGAATTTAGAAATTCTTTTTGGGGAAATGTCACTATGGTGTCATGGAAAAGATAGAGAACCATCAGAGGGCCTGGGTTTGAATCCTGATTCTAACTTATCTGTGTGACTTTAGGGAAGTCATTCAGAGATCCCTCTGAGAAAATGAGGACATGGCAATAGATAGTCTTTTCAGGTTTAAATCTACCAGACAAGACCCTTTGTCACACTGATAAAATAAAAGGGTTGGTCTTGATCGGTCAGGATTTACAAATATTCTGAATATGAAATGATTGGCATTCTAACACATACCTGTTTTTTCTCTGAATTTATGTTTTGATTTTTGACAGAGTACTTAAGTTCCTGAATTTTAGTATGTAAAGGGGCAGGGAGTATGTTGACAGAGCAGTCCCTGGTCAAGCATGAGAGATTGTAAAGTATGTCTTTGTGCGATATTTCTTTTTGAAACATGTGGGCATGCCCATTGGTACCCATGGACGCCTTCTTGATTCCCAGTGACTGGGGATATTTCCAAGATGATTGATTGAGAAGTATGGATTTTGACTGAACCTGCCTCTCTCTCTCTTTTCTGTAAAAATGAGCCGACAGATCAGCAGTTTCTTTTTTTTGGACTTCCTTTTGTCTTTCCCAGTTCAGAAAACATACTGTATGTGGTAGAGTGAGCCTGATCCTAGGGAGAGATGTCTATGCCTTTTCCTCCACCAGGAACTAGATATGGAAGCTTTGGGGCAGATGCAAATGGGAGCTGACCATGTACTTGCTGGTGACTTGAGAGGAGAGATCCTGAGAGTGAACTTTCTAGCTGCCAAGAGATTGATAGCAATTGTATTATTTCCTGCAGAAGCACAGGGCTGAGGCCACTATGTGTGGCTAGTTCATGTTGGTGGACCACAAACTCTTGTGTGGAGGAGGGGAGATTTTGAACTCCTTAGGTAGTGTGACACTAGAATCTAGTCTTTTAACTAGAAAAGACATTTCCTAGGCAGTGCCAATCTAGGAGGTTGTCTCATGCCCAAATTGGAGAATTCCTGAGTCTAAAATTTGGAGTTATACTTGTAGAGAGCAAAGGAATCTTCCTGACGTAGTGAGGTCCTTGGAGGTCCCTGATATAGGTCCTGAGCAGTACATTATTTGGAGAATAAAACCACCATATTGAGGGGTGAAGGAAGGAAAGAAATCTGGACCTTGCTACCAAACTCACTGCTCTCACATTATTATGTGAATTATTCAAGATGGTGCTTGTCAGATGGGAAGGAAATTGCATCCAAACCATAGGGTGGCACTAAGAGTCTGGGAGGAACAGTATTAGTATCTGTGGAAGACTACAGGGCTACCAAAATACCTAAGGAGAGTTGATAGACTATTGAATACTCTCTGTTTCTGAGTGCCTTTTGTGTTCTTCTACCTGTTTACAGATTTCTGCAAGTACTTTGCACCCTTTGCATTTTTTTTTCTGGGTTGAAATAACTTCTGTCTAACACCCAACATCCATATTCTAGCTTTGAGTGTTCATGTAGGGAAACAGGATTAAGTCATCACCTTTTATTGCTAATAGATATACATGATAAAGCAAAATTAATGATTTTCTGGCAGGGAATAGCCTACCTTTTCTCCTTAGCTTATCATTTGTCCTGGATCAACTTCATTTGTATGTTAAGTCAGAGATGATCTTGGGAGTATTGAACCCTAACTTAGACAGTTATGTCAAATATAACTGAGGGCTTTGATTTCTACTCAGGCAGGAGTCAAAAAAGATTTAATCTTATCCTGTGGGCACTCTGCAAGGTTTTTGTTAGCTGAGTGTGTTCCTAAGGAGCTATCAGTCTGCTCTTTCCCAGAAGTGGCCCTAGCTATTATGTCCTGGCAAACTGAAGCAGAGGTGGCACAAGGGCTTCTGAAGAAGTAATTGTAGCAGAGAGCAACGCCCAGAAGAGATGAAATGTTCAGAAGCTGCCAAAATGCACAACACCTTATGGAGATCAACAGGGACCAGCAAAGTAATATGCCTAATGGAGACACCAAGAGACCAGAAGAGAAACGCACCAGTGGACACCATGTACTGGTCATCACCACAAGATTAATGGGGACTAGCAGGCTCTGGTGAACCACCATGGGGAGGTAGGCCCAGTAGAAGCACTACACCCAGTGTGGAGCAAGTCTAGTAGAAGCAACATGATAATATCTTCAGAAGACATTGTTGGTTGTACAGAGAAAGAGGTATAAGTTGCCTCTCCACAAGAGGTCAGCCAGCCACATGTATTTTCCACATGTGTGTGCCCTTTACACATGATCACTATTCACACTTGCTCTTTCCACTGATGGCATGTGGACTTATGGGAGAATGTACACTGAGTTTATGGAAGAAATGTTCTATTAGAAAGTTCTTGCTGTCTCATTTCATTAAGTAATTTTTCTTTGAAATGATGAGCTGCCTGGTTGATGGAAAAAAAGTAAATGCCTTGGTGGGAAATCATAAGCTGTGGTTTTGAGTAGATGCAGCTTCACAGAGAACCTTAAACCTGAGGTGGGAGTACTCAAGGTGTTACACTTACAAGAGCTGGGGACCTCTTTTACTCACATTTGGGGAAACTTATACCCAATCTATCTTTGGAAATTTTCCTGGAGGATATCTAGGTCAGAGCGAGTCAAAGATAAAGCAAAACCTCTTTTTCTGGGAGGTGAGGGGAGAGAGAATCAGAAGAAGTTGGTACAAGTCCACAAGGCTTTGGGGGGACCCTGGGCCTGGTGTTTCAACACATATATTAACATCTTTCATTTTTCTTATTTGCATTGATACTTTGTGTTTTTTTTTTTTATATAACATCTTCGTTTATGAATAAATACCTTCCTTCATCTGTTTTGGACTGTAGAAAACCTGAGTTCAAATCCAGCCTCAGACACTTACTAGCCATGTGACTTGGGGCAAGTCACTTAAGCTTGGTCTGCCCAAGTTTCCTCAATGGTAAAATGGTGATAATAATAATGATAAGACCTACCTTTCATGAGGTTATTGTGTGGATCAAATGAGAGAGTATTTGTAAAGTGCTCAGTACACATTAAGTGTCTCATAAATGTGTGTTCCCTTCTCTTTCCCTCACCTCCCATATGAATTTCATTATTATTTTTTTCTGGCTCTGGAAAACAAAACAACCCTTTGGTAGTTTGATTGGAATAGCACCGATTAAATGAATTAACGTACATATTGTTGTCCTTTTTCTATTATATTATTATATTGGCTTGATCTGCCCATAAACAATTAACGTTTCTCTGATAATTTAGGTATGTCTTAATTTCTTCAGAGAGACTTCTAGCTTTTCTCTATTACATATAATTTTCCTCCTTGGTTTTAGAAAGATATAATTTACTTTATTAAGGAAGGATCTATTTATTCTTATGCTTTCTAGTATTTTTTTTTAAAGCAATTGGGGTTAAGTAACTTGCTCAAGGTTACACGGCCAGTCATTATCTGTGTGTGTGCTCATTTTCTGAGGCCAGATTCAATCTCGGGTCGTCCCAACTCCGAGGCCGGCGCTCTTACTCACTGTGCCACTTAGCCGCCCCTCTAGTATTTTTTTAAAAGAGAAACTAGGATTGGACATCATCAAATTCTTTTCAACTTCTATTGATATCATGTGGTTTTACTAGTAACATGATTTATTACATTTGTAGTTTTCTTTATATCGACCCAACTTTACATTACTGACATAAATCCAACTTGGTCATAGTGTATAATCTTTCTAATATGCTGTTATGATCTATTTGTGATATTTTATTGAACTTCTTGAATCAGGATTCATTAGGGATATTGACCTATAATTTTCTTTCTCTTCTTTCTTTTGTTTAGATAATAAGGCTGTATTTGTATCATGGAAAGAGATTGTGAAGGCACATTTCTTTTAATATATTGCATGGAATATGTGAAATGTTTGAAGTAACTTTTCTTTGGTAGAATTCATTTGGAAATCCATATGGTTCAGGAATTTTTCTTTAGGAATTTATGACTTGTTCAGTTTCTTTTTTTTCTGATGTGTATTTAATCTACTTCTTTTGTTAATCTGACCATTTTATATTTTTGTAGGTGTAATGTAGGTCTGGCACATGTGCAGACCATATCATCTTGCTAAGATGGTATCTCTAAATGGAGAACACTGTGGACATTTTGCAATTGGTTCCAGCTGGTCTACCACATAGTTGAAAACAGTTTTGTTTTTTCTTCCAATGGCTAAGTAGCCTATAATTATCAGCATCTTCAAAAGGGACTAATTGAGTCAACTGCTCTCTCTTTGATTCCATTTTTTTTTGCTTTTTTGGGGGGCAGTTGGGGTTAAGTGACTTGCCCCGGGTCACACAGCTAGTTTTTGTGTTAAGTGTCTGAGGCCGGATTTGAGTCAGGTCCTCCTGACTCCAGGGCCGGTGCTCTATTCACTGTGCCACCTAGCCACCCCTCTCTTTGGCTCTATTGCTACATTTGTGAGGAAGTGAAGTAATTCCTTCACTCATAGCATCTTCACTTACAATGAGAACTTGTAGCAAGGAAAAAACACCTTGGGATCTCTTCTCCTCTTTAAGGCCACATGACCCAAGAAATGGGCCTGGGTCCTTTGCCTTTATTTGTTTTTCTGCCATTTAGGTGCAGGGAATGGACTCTTTAGACTTAAGCATGACAAAGGCTGGGAGTGCAAACCACAGGAATATGGGAATCTAGGAATCTCTGTCAGATACTGCAGGCAGCCCAGCACTGAAACATCAAAGCACACAGATTGATCATCTGGAATGATCTTTCTTATTCCAGTCCAGCAAAATCCAGTATGGATGCCACCCATGGATATAAACTTGGTGGGACTAATACTATGTAGGAACTGAGCTAAATTTTGAGCTTAATCTCTACCTCAACCCTTAGAGACTGAGTAGATGAACTCAGGTCTTCCCGATTTCAAGTCAGGTCCTATATCCATTGTGCCACCAAGCTATCTCCCATGTATTCTGTATGTGTTTGACTCTATCATGAATATTCTCTATATATGTCCCATTTTTTCTACTGATTTTATGTATACTCATGGAAAAACATATACTCATGAGAAAAAAAAAACAGGTTTATAGGGGGAAGTGTTTTATTAATGACTAAAAAAACTCCAAACTATGTTATTTAATCAATTTTTTGCTTTGAACTAATTTTTAGCATCTCTCCTTTCCTTCAAAACTCAGCATATTGCCTCCTGCATGAGGTCTTTGCTGATGAGGTCTCTAGCTGCTGGTGCCTTTTCCCTGGAAATCACTTGTTTGTTTTTGATACAGTTATTTATGCACACATTTTCTCCCTTGCTAGAACACAAACTCCTTGAGGTCAGGACCTGTCTCAGTTTTGCCTTTGTATTCTCCATACTTAGCCCAGTGCCTGTGTAGACCCTGTGCTTAATAAATGCCTATTGATTGAGCAAACCCAACGGAACGAATATCTAAGGTGAAATTTCAGATACCATGACATTCTGCAGGGGTCTGGGAAAAAGACTTTTGGATAGGGAGGGACTTCTTGCTACTCCTCAAATCACACAATTGAAATCACCTCTCTAATCTATCTGTCTATTAGGTTGACTGGAATGGATCCATTGAGTTTGAGACCTCCAAAGAAACCATGGGCTAAATGGGTTTTCATTGATTAGTTCTGTAAGGAAAAAAAAGAAACTAATTCCATTTAGGACCATTTCTTAAGCACCCATCTAGTGCCAGGTTTTGGAGGGAAGGAAAGAGTGGTGGGATGCCCCCACAGAGCATGAAGGGTCAAGATGAGAAACTGACCAAATCCCCCCAACGACTGGAATCCAGGTTGAAAAGGAAACATACCTCTTTTACCTTCTCACTTTCCCTTCATGCACAAGACACACCTGGAAGGAATTTCTACAAATCTTGATGACTGACATTACTATCATAACTTTCTCATTTATTAGGTGATGGATTTAAGGACAAAACAGTAAAAAAGGAAATGGTCTGTTTGATAGACAGCCGTTTATGGTAGATAGATAGTTTGTCTTAAGGTCCCTGAAGACATTCCTCTGACCCAGTGTGGCCCATGGCAAGTCCTTTAACTTCTCAAAGTCCTTAGGCAGTTTTCCAAGACTACAAGGTAGAGAGAAGCTGCCAATCTCCATTGGAAGAGAGATCAACTGGAGTTGGGGAACAGGAGTTGTTCATGGGTAGCTGAGGGTTCAGTGTCCCTAGGACAGGTAGAGTTTAGGGTGATAGGAGTATGCCAACTCTCCAGAAATAGCCCAGGCAGAGTAACAATGGCATGTCTGTTGAGGGAACTGGGTGAGTCCAAAGTTATTCTTCAAGGTCCAACTTCATGGCAAATGTCATGTTGTATCTTGTGAGGCCCCAGGTGGCTGGCCTTGCAGGAAGGAGGAGCAGGGATTCTGCCTCAGGGAATCTGAGGATTGGCTCAGGAGATGATGTGTTGGTGCCAGGAAGGCCCATCCCTCGTGCAGGAATCTAGGGGGGAGGGGATGGTGGCTTAGGCACCACCTCATGGCAAGCTCAGGAAGGGCCTGGTTCTCACTCTTCTCTGTATCTGCTGCTCTGCCTGGTTTCAGTTCCACAGGAAAAGATGGCCCTCCAAGGACAAGCATATACTTCTAAACCCTTCTCCAGGCTGCTCATTCAAGCCTTGACTGACACCACCTTTCTCAGCCTTCTCTCCTCTCTGATTGAGAGGCTGGAGCGGGGAGTACCAAACTCATGCTAAGGCCTTCCTTTAGAGAGGACAGAAATGGGACTCTATAAGATCCTCTCCCACCTTTACATCTGCTGTCCTCCCTGGTTTCAAATACATAGAACGATTTCTTCTGTGGGGTTCCACCTCTCTCTTCACCCCAGTCCCATGCTCCCCGCTCTTCCTGCCTCATTGTGGGTGTTGTCTCCCCTTTTAGATAGTAAGCTCCTTGAGGTCAGGGACTATCATTCTTTTTATTACTTGTATCTTCAGTGATTAACACAGGGCCTGCTTAATAAATGGACTGGATTGGATTGTTGCAGAAGCCTGGGAAGCTCTGTTTCCCAAAGTCCCACTTCATCTCTACCCCAGGCCTCAGTTACCTTATTTGTAAAGCATGGTGACCTGCTCAAATAAGGAATCCAATTTACATAAATATTGATTTCTGTTCCCTTCTCTTGCCATTCCCACAGAGCTTACCCAGAGCAGGTCCTGGAATCAAGGGCAAGGACAAGCTGAACACTCCTCCACATTGGCTTGGCTCCAAAGCTTCTCATCGTGACCATGAAGATCTTGGTGGTTGCCTTCTCCTTCCTCCTCCTCCTCACTGGCTTCTGCTTGGTGATGTCAGTGGAGCAAAGTAAGTTCGTTTTCCTTTTCTAGTGGCTTTGAGGCCCCTCTCATGGGTTCTCATTCAGCTCGTTCCTTTGCAGCTGACTCAGCGGATGTCACACCCTGCTGCAACAACTTTGTCAACCATCGGATCCCACAATCTCTTGTCATTGGTTACGTTAGGACTAGCCCCCGGTGCCCCAAGTCTGGAGTTTTGTGAGTACTTCATGTGCTGACTGTCTGAAAAGACAGGAGGAGATGAGGTGATGTGTAACAGGGTGTGGAGAGCAGCCCCTGGCAAAGGCTGAGAATCTCCAAGAAATCCAGGGGGGAAGAAGATGTAGACTTGTGTTTCTTGATCCCATCCTATAGGACTAGGAGTAATGGGTAGAAATTTCAGAGAGGCAGATTTAGGATCAACATAAGAGGACAAAAACCCAACAATTCCCTTAGAATCATGGCTTTAGAGCTGGGAGGGTCCTTAGAGACCATGAAGTCCAATACCCTGATTTTATAAACAATGAATGGAGACCCAGAGAATAAAAGAGCTTGTCAAGGCCACACGGGTGGTAAACATTAGAGGAGGAGGTGAGCCCTGGTTCCCTGACTTCTGTTCCACTCGTTGCTTTGGCCTCTGTATTGAAGCACTTCCTAGATTTGGAATGGTCATGGGTTCTCCTTCACCAGACACTGTCAGCCTGAAGCTGTTTAACCATTTTTACTGAGATGTTGTAGACAGGAATCTGGTTTCCACACAGGCTAGATTATGTGGCTTCTGAGATTCCTTCCCTTCTGATATTCTGGGACTCGGGAAGTTTCTGGCTTCCTCTCCTCACCGAAAAGGGAAGATTTGACCCTAGGGAGCAATGCAGTAGACTGGAAATGGGACTGAATCCAGAGTCAAAAGCTGTTCACTCATTTTTCATCGTGTCCAGCTCTTCATGATCCCATTTGGGGTTTTCTAGCCAGAGATACTGGAGCAGTTTGCCATTTCCTTCTTCAGCTTATTTGGCAGGTGAGGAAACTGAGACAAACAGAGTTAAGTGACTTGCCCAAGGTAGCACAGGTAGTATGTGTCTGAGGATGGATTTGAACTCAAGTCTTCAGAACTCTAGACCTGGCGCTCTATCTAGCACTGTGCCACCTCACTTTCTGGGAATGGGTTCAAATCCCAACTCTTCCATTCATTATCTTTATGACCTCCTTGGACACCTCCTTTCACTTTCTTTGGGCCTTTTAGACTTGATAGCCTTCTATGGTCCCTTCCATAATCCATGATCATTGGACAGGATGACCAATGACCTCTCTTCCAGTTCTAAATTGATATTGCTATAATCATAAATTATAAATATTTAGATATAGTGTTATAATTATAAAGATTTTAAATATATCATTATAATATAATATAATATAATAAAAATACACAGCAATTATTCACATTACAGGTCACAGGTCACCTAACCTTTAGGGAAGAACCATCTTTCATTTCTCAGAAGCCTTGAAATTATTCTGGGGAGAGGTAGTAGTGACACTTGGGATGGGAGAAAAATGGGACTCCCCAGAGAGTCCTTGCCTGTCCCATCCTATGGGAAACCAGGCATGTTTCCCCACCATCAGAGAATCCTCAAAAACCTCAGGGTGTGGATGCATGGGAGGGATGGGGGATGGGATTGAGGGACAGAGGGGACCTTGGAGATCATCCAGGTTAGTCCATTTCATTATTATGTATTAATGATGTATTTCATTATACTGATAAAGAAATTGAGGTCCCAAGAGCTGATGAGGGCTTTCTACAGTCTCACAAGGAGTGAGTAGGAGAGCTAGTTTTTTGGTTCTAGAGCAAGGGCTCTTTGTAGGACACCACAATGCTTCTGTGGGTAGTTGTGGTAGGGAAGAATGTGTGGTGGCAGAAGCTGATTTGGAGATTTTGGATAAGGCTCTGAGACCTCCCAGCAGACTGAGATGTCCTAGGTGGGACTCTCCTTGCCATACTGGATCTGATGGGTTCTGGGTAGGAGCTGTTCCCATTGAAAGTTGGGAGAGAGAGCCCAGGGAGAATGCCCAGCAGATGCCACAGAGGGAAGGGTTCAGCCCTGGGGAGATAGGGCAAAATCAATGTGTAAAGAGGGAGAAATAAGAAAAGAAGGGCATTTAATTTCAGCAGCTTCTCTGAATAGACTCCATCTACTTTTCAATCCTTAGGTTTGAAACCAAACAAGGACTGAAAGTCTGCGCCAATCCAGCTGTCCACTGGGTCCAGAGGTATATGAAAAGACTGGGTCTCCACTAAGCTGGGGAACAGGGTGATATGTGAAAGAGGACAAAGAAAGTCAGCTGGAGCAATCCTGTGTCCTTTTGCTAGTCTGACCTGGCCTGGTTCCCAGGGCTGTAGGCAACCTCAAACCTGTTATTTCCACCCCAGAGGGATGGATGGAAATGGGTCAAGCTGTTGCCACAATATGGGGGAGAATAAAAACCTTTGAAAACAAAACTCTCTGTTGGTTTTCCTGGGGATGTGGGTTGAATGGATTTTACTTCTCTTTCCTACCTTCCTGGACCAATCCATATCAGAGACTCTTCTCTCCAATCATGCAGGGGAGAGGGAGACTGGGTCAGGCAGTGGGCTCAGGTTTATGATGAGAAGGAGCTGGCATGTTCCTTCCACCTCCGAGGATTCCTGTCTTTTCACTTTCTGCTCTTCTCCATTGTTTTTCAATGACTGGTTTTCCCCATTTTGCTGCCCCCTCCTTCTCTTACCAATCACCCAGGCTCATAACCTCAGTTTCATAACTCTATTCCTCATTTGAATCTGTTTTCCAATCTTTTCTACCTCCAAAATATCTTTCCTTTTGATCTCCTTTTCCCTACTGACATGGCTATGTCACTGGTGCTGGCCCTTGTCTATCACCTCTTACATGGACTATGTTGATCTTTTTGCCTCAAGTCTTTCCCTACTAATTTGTCCTTCACTCAGTTGCCAAAGTGATTTTCCTAAAGCACATATCTGATGCCATGTCACCTCCTTCTCCCCCCTACAAAAGGAGGCCCCCTGGTTCACTATTTCTTCCAGGATCAAATATAAGTCCTCTGTTTGTCACTTTATCACTGTCTTCATCACTTTACTCCTTCCTGTCTTTCTAGCCTACTCACACTTTTTAGTTCTTCACATTTTTCAAGATCCAGAGACACTGGAATCCTTGCTGTTCCTCATACACGATGCTTTGTACTCAGCTTCTTCTTCTTCTTCTTTTTTTTAAAACAAACTCTCCCCTATTCCTAGAATGCTCTCCCTCTTCACCCTTCCCTCTTGACTTCTCTGGTTTCATTGAAGACTTAGCTCAGATCCCAACTGTTGCAAGAAGCCTTTTCTGTTTTCCCACCCCTGCCTATATCTTCTTTCTGGGCTGACCTCTATTAATTCTTTCTCTGGAGGTGGATAGCATTTTTCATCATAAGTCCTTCAGGATTGTCTTGGATCATTGTATTGCTGAGAAGAGCTAAGTCGTTCACAGTTGATCATCATAAAATATTGTTACTGTATACAATGTTCTCTGGTTCTGCTCATTTCACTTTGCATAACTTCATGTAAATCTTTCCAGAATTTTTCTAAGAGCATCCTGCTCATCAGTTCTTATAGCACAAAGGTATTCCATCATAATTATGTACAACTTGTTCAACCATTCCCAAATGGCCATAAGGCCATCCCCTCAATTTCCAGTTCTTTGTCAACATTAAAAATGGCCATAAATATTTTTGTACACATAGATCCTTTTCCTTTTTATTTTTTTGTCTTTTTGAGATACATACTTAGTAATGGTATTGCTTGGTCAAAGGGTATGCATGCTTCTATAACAATTTGAGCATCATTCCACATTGCTTTACTGAATGGTTGAATCAGTATACAACTTCACCAACAGTGCATTAAGGTCTCAATTTCCCCACATTGCCTCCAGCATTTGTTATTTTCCTTTTCTGTCATATTATCCAATCTGATAGGTGTGGGGTGATAGCTCAGAGTTGTTTTAATTTGCATTTCTTCAATCAAAAGTGATAAAGAGCATCTTTTTATGTGACTATAGATAGCTTTGATTCCTTTGAAAACTGCCTGTTCATATTTTTGACCATTTGTTAATTGACAAGTGACTCTTATGTCTATAAATTTGATTCATTTCTCTATGTATTTGAGAAATGAGGTCTTTATCAGAGAAACTTGTAAATTTTTTTTCACAGTTATGATTACTATGTATTTCCTTCTATTGTATTTTCCCTGTTTATACTATTCTTTCTCCTTTCATCCTGCCAGTTCTTAAAAGTGTCTTGCTTCTGACTTTTACCTTCCCCAATCTGCCCTCCCTTTTATCAGTCACTCCACAACCACCTTTTCTTATCTCTTTCCCCTCCTACTTTCCTGTATGGTACCCCTTAATTTTGTTTATAAAAGATATTACCCCATCATATTCAACTCATAGCTGTGTCCTCTGTCTATATATACTCCTTCTGTCTTAATAATGAGATAGTTTTGGGAGGTGGAGCCAAGATGGCGGAGTAGAAACAGCATTTCCAATGTGCTCTGCCCCACATAAATTTCAAACAATGTGAAAGGGGGCTCCGAACAACTTCTGGAGCCACAGCACCCACAGAACAGCACAGAGAAGCTAACCTCCTGCTGAGGACAGCCCAGCAGCCCTGCAGGGAGTGGCCAGCCCAGCGCTCTGAGAGCAGGCAGCACAGCGCGCTGGGAACCCACAGCGCAGTGCACAGAGCGGAACCCAGGTCTGCGGTTTTAGCCCCAGGGTGGCCAGGCCTTCAGCCGGCTGGAGGAACCCCAGAACACCAGCAATTGTGGTGATTCCAGAATTATCAGCACAGATATGCCTAGGACAAAATGAGAGGTTAGTGCCCTATGGACTTTGGGACCAGTATTTAGGGAACACATCTGCTTCCTCCCCTGGGGGCGAAAAGCTGCTGAAGAAACAGCTGCACAGAAGCCATTTTTGCAGCTTCAGTAGTGGCTCTAGCTCCTGGTCTGGGAACTGTAGGGAGATCCATCAATCAGTCTGGGAGTAAATCGCTCTTGCTTTAAACTGCCTGGATCTGGATTGTGGTCTGGGGGGGAAGTTTGGGGTGGGTATCCAACTTGCCAGAGTGGGTGGAGGCTTTACAGAGGCCACCCAACTGGCTGAAGTTGTGAAGACCCCACGTTTGGGCGGAAGCTCCCCTGTCTGGTGGCAGAGTCCTACTGTGGCAACAAGCCCAAAAATCAAGTAATTAAGTGGCAACATGCCTAGGCAAATGAAACAAAATAAACAGAAAAGTTCAACATTGGACTTCTATTTTAGGGGCAAAGAGGCTCAAAACATGGAGGAGGACTGTGAGGTCAGAACTCCTGCACCAAAAGCCCCAAATGAAAATACAAGCTGGCTACAGGCCATAGAGGACCTTAAGAAGCAGATAAGAGAAGTGGGGGGAAATTTGGGAAGAGAAATGAAAAAGATGCAAGAAAAGTATGAAATGACAGTCAACAGCCTGACTGAGGAAAATAACACCTTAAAAAATAGACTAACTCAAATGGCAGAAGAGGCTCAGAAAGGCAATGAGGAGAAGAATGCCTCAAAAAGTCAAATTTGCCAGATGGAAAAAGAATCTCAAAAGCTCACTGAGGAGATTCATTCCTTCAGAGTTAGACTGGAGCAAATGGAAGCTAGTGACTTTGTGAGAAATCAAGATACTCTTAAACAGATCCAAACAAATGAAAGAATAGAAGGCAATGTGAAATATCTCATGGGAAAAACCATTGACCCAGAAAATAGATCCAGGAGAGATAATTTAAAAATTATTGGACTACCTGAAAGCCATGATCAAAGAAAGAACCTAGAAATCATCCTTCAAGAAATTCTCAAGGAAAATTGCCCTGATGTTTTAGACCCAGTGGGGGAAATAGAGGTTGAAAGAATCCACAGATCTCCTCCTGAAAAAGATCCCAAAAAGAAAACACCTAGGAATATTATAGCCAGGCTGCAGAACTCCCAGATCAAGGAGAAAATACTCCAAGCAGCCAGGAAGAAACAATTTCAATATTGTGGAAGAAAAATCAGAATAGCACAGGACCTGGCAGTTTCTACACTGAGGGACTGAAGAGCATGGAATATGATATTCCAGAGGGCAAAAGAGCTGGGATTGAAGCCAAGAGTCACCTACCCAGCAAAACTGAGCATCATGTTTCAGGGGAAAATATGGTCATTCAGTGGAATAGAGGACTTTCAAGCATTCTTGATGAAAAAACCAGAGTTGAATAGAAAATTTGACATTCAGACGCAAGAAGCAAGAGATGCTTGAGAAGGTAATCAAGGAAAAGAAATCAAAAGGAACTTATCAAAGTTGGACTATTTACATTCCTACATGGAAAAACAATAACTGTGTTTGATGGAACCTTTCTCATTATGAAAATAATTGAAGAAGGGTACATGGCATATGTTCACAGGTATACATGGATAGAGGGCACAGGTTGAATTTGATGGGAAGGGATGATTCTTTTTTTTTTGGAGGGCAGTTGGGGTTGGGTGACTTGCCTGGGATCACGTGGCTGGGTTTTTGTTTGTGTGTTGGGTGTCTGGGGCCGGATCCGTGCTTGGGTCCGTCTGGCTCCAGGGCCAGCGCTCTGCTCGCTGCGCCACCTAGCCGCCCCAAGGAAGGGATGATTCTTAAGGGGTGAAGTCAAGAGGTGAGAGAGGAAAGTGGCAAGAGATGAAGAGAGACAGGGTAGGGTAAACTATCTCATGTAGAAGAGGCAAGGGGAAGTAGTTACAGGGGAGGGGAAGAACAGGAAGGCAAAAAGGCAAAAGCATATTCTCTTTGAAGTTGGCTCAAGGAGAGAATCACATACATACTAAATGGAATATCTTACCCTCACTCTCCTGAATAGGGGAAAGGGGGATGAGAGGGGAGATGATGGAGGGGAGGGCATTCTGGGGGGAGGGAGGTTGGAAGTACCCACTATCAAAGAGGGACAGGATCAAAGTAGGGAATGGACCAGGTGGGAGGTGAGACAGGTGGGAGGGAAATAATAAGCAGTCTTTTACAATATATCTACTATGGTAATGTTTTGCATAGCTATACATGTACAACACATACTGAATTGCTTATCTTCTCAGAGGGAGTGGGTGACAAGGGAGGAAGGGAATGGATCTGAAAATCAAAGTTTTAAAATTAAATGTTTCATAAGATGTCCAGGCATTGGGGCCCAGAGATTCACCTTGCCCTAATGGCAAAGTCGAAGGGCATATGGGAGAAGATATGGGAGAGAGCAGGTTGGATGAGGGGATATCTAGTGGGACTGCTATTCTGGGTTGGTGGGTAGGGAAAAAATGGGGGAAAAATGTAACTCATAATCTGGTGGAAATGAATGATGTAAACCAGAAGTTAATAAAGCATTTGTTTAATTAAAAAAAATAATGAGATAGTTTTTCGGAGTAACAAATAATCATTTTCCCGTGTAAGAATGTAACCTTATCACATTCTTTATGATTTTTCTTTCCTGTTTATCATTTTATGCTTCTCTTGAAAGTCAAAATTTTCTATTTAGCTCTGGTCCTTTCATCAGGAATGCTTCAAAATCTTCTATATAATTGAATATCCCCCGCCCCCCCCCCCCCCAGCAAGGATTATACTCAGTTTTTCTGGGTAGGTAATGCTTGTTTGCAATCCTAGCTCTTTTGCCCTCCAGAATTTAATATTTCAAGCCCTCTGATCCTTTAATGTAGAAACTGCTAAATCCTGTGTTATCCTGACTGTGGTTCCATGATAATTGAATTGTTTCTTTCTGACTGCTTGTGATACCTTCTCCTTGACCTGGGAACCCTTTAATTTGACTATAATATTCTAGGGACTTTTCATTTCACCTCTTTTAGAAGGTGATTATCAACATCCATTTTATCCTCAAATATCAGGGAAGTTTTCTTTGATAATTACTTGAAAGATTGTGTCTAAGCTCTTTTTTTCAGTCATGACTTTCAGGTAGTCCAAATTATCTCTCCTGGATCTATTTTCCAGATCATTTGTTTTTCCAATGAGGTATTTTGCATTTTCTTCTATTTTTTCATTCTTTTGATTTTGTTTCATTGTTCCTTTATGTTTTATAAAGTAATTAGCTTCCATTTGCCCAATTCTAAGTTTTAAGGAATTATTTTCTTCAGTGAGTGTTGGGGGTAGACGTGCAATTCCCCTGGAGGCACGAGACATGGAGCATGATGATTCTGCAGTAACACTGTGAAGGTGAATCAGACATTCTGTGAGACAGCTCTGGAGCTCTGTGACCTTCTGACTTGTTGCCAACCGACAGGGTTTTCAAGGGAAGAGAAGCTTTGAGATTTCAGGGAGGTTTAGAGAGGTTTGGAACATCCTGCCCTGTACTCAGAGCCTGATACAGAGTACACAGCTGTGACGTAAGAGGCATATGGGAACGAGGACAATGGTGTCATCCCAAAGATAGTGGTTTATGATGGCTATACAGTTATACACTATATAATCTGAACTCTTCGCTGATCAAGTAGAAGTTAGGATGTAATTGCACAAGAAACTTTTGAATAAAGTCTTGCTACTCTTTGACTCTCCTGGCTTGGAACTCTGTTCTTGGGGAACATAGGTAGACTACGACCAGATGTACACTGAAGGCCAGAAGCAGGCAAGACCTGGCTGCCCCTGACCTTGGAGGTCGGATCAAGTGAGCTTTTGTACCTTCTTTTCCATTTGAATGATTCTACTTTTTAAACAGTTCTTTTTTGCAGTGAATTTATTGCACCTCTTTTCCATTTTCCAATTTTGTTTTTCAAGGCATTCTTCTCTTCATTGAATTTTTTTGCCTCTTTTACCATTTGGTTTATTCTGCCTTTTAAGTTGCTATTTTCTTTAGTATTTTTTGTGCCTCCTTTACCAAGCTGTTGACTTTTTTTCATGATTTTCTTGCATTATTCTCAATTCTTTCCCCAATTTTTCCTCTACCTCTCTTACTTAATTTTAAAAATCCTTTTTGAGCTCTCCCATGACCTGATATCAATTCATATTTTTCCTTTGAGACTTTGGATGTAGCAGTTTTGACTTTATTGTCTTCTTCTGAGTTTATTTTGATCTTCTCTTTAGTAGTATTTTCTATAGTCAGGATCATTTTCTGCTATTTGCTCACTTTTCCAGCCTATTTCTTGATTTTTAACTCTATGCTGAAGGGAACCTCTGCTTCCACAGGGTAGGGGGCACACCAAGCTTCAGGTTTCAGTTGTTTTCAGAAATAATTCTGAGGACTTGTAAGTTTTTGATTCTTTCAAAGTGGTATGATCAAAGGAGGGGTGTGGTTACTACTCTTCCGGCCTGTTCTCTGTGAGTGACCACAAGAAAACTTTTCCACCCTGAAACTGTGACCAGGGTCCCAGCTACCTTGGGACTATAAGCTCTGGTGAGCTAGTACTCTTCCTCACCCTGGGACTGAGATCCAGAACTGTGACCTAGATCCAGGTATGGCCAATTCAACAGAGTCCTATCCTCTGTGCTAGCATAGGGACCCCTCTAATCTCCTTCTGACCAGTTGTCTGACCTCCTTGCCATATATGGGACCAGAGGTCCTGAAGGCACCACTGCCACCACTGATTCAGTCACCCCCAAGGCCTACTTCTGGTTTGCTGGGG
Source organism: Gymnobelideus leadbeateri (assembly GCA_011680675.1). Taxonomy (NCBI): domain Eukaryota; kingdom Metazoa; phylum Chordata; class Mammalia; order Diprotodontia; family Petauridae; genus Gymnobelideus; species Gymnobelideus leadbeateri. The sequence goes on from WOXC01003576.1 coordinate 1,525,502, forward strand.
CACAGACTGTGCTGGACTGCACTCCAGTCTCACCCCAGTGCAAGAGACCTTTCCTGCTTACTGACCCAAGTTGCCTTGGGCTGGAAAATTGTTTCACTCCATCCTTTTGTGGGTTCTGCCTTTCCAGAATTTGTTTTAAGGCCTTATTTAAAGTTTTTAGAGGTATTTTGGGGAGAGCTAAGGGGAGTCCCTGTCTTTTCTCCACCATCTTGGCTCCACCCTAAATAAATGCTTTTTGATGGATTATTTGTATCCCCAGTGCTTCACAGAGTGCCTGGCACATATTAGTACTTAATTAATGCTTTTTAGCTTATTAATTCCTTTTTCCGCATGTATTGCCAAATAGCCTTTTCCTGCTTCTTTTGCTAGCTTATTTCTCTTGCTCTTCTCTTTGCTTTTTCCTTTCCCTTCCAAGTCCCATATATTTGTCTTTCTAATTGTTAGAAGGAGATAGGGTGGGTTCTTTATAACCCAGGCTTTGTGTTTTGGTAATGGGATGTAATGGGAGGCCTGCTGCCTTTGGAATCTTACTTCTGACACTATTTATGAGACTCTGGGCAACTCTTATTATCTCCCTGGGCTTCTCTCTTTCTCTATACAGTTAGACTACATAATTACTTTAAATATTTTTTCATTGACATCTTATGTTTTTATACCACTTTTATATCTCATTTGAAGAATTGCAGAGAAGGTGCCAACCTGCCTTGGTAGGTAGATTTACCTCTATCATTAAAATCTTAGCTCCAGTCCCTATCCCTGTTGCTCTCCTATCTCAAGATATCATCTCCTTTCTCATCCAGAGAGTCTGTCCTGGTCCAAAGGTTTAAAAAGAAAGAATGATTAAGCATTTATTAATCCCTTACTATATGCCAGGCATTATGCGAAGTACTGGGGATTCAAATAAAAGGAAGCAATAGCCCCTGCCCTCAAAAAAAGTTCATTTGAAGATGCCTCAAAGAAGAGAATGAGCCTTGGCTAAATTTGTGCGGCAGATGAAAATGTGAGCTACCTGCCCCTTTAGGGAAAGCTTCTCCCCTCAAGAGACCTGAAGTCTCCACTGAGAAACCCTAAGTAGGACTAGCTCTACCTTTTGCCAGGCTTCTGAATTATACTTCTTTTCCAAACCTTAGGCTTTCAGTGAGTTGTACTCAGCTCCTTATCCCAGGAAAAAAAGCTGTGTGAACAGATGATTAAAAACAGCTGAACAGTTAGCTTGCCAAGTTGTTTAGATTTTCAAAAGAGAATGCCTGTAAATGTGTCTGTTTGACATTTAAAGCTCTTTACAACCAACACCTGCCTTACCTTTCCAGGCTTATCATAACATTCTTCTTTTTCAAGCACTTGATGGTGCAATCAAATGGACTTTCTTGCTTTCCCAGCACACAGCCCTTGTATCTTTCCATTGATTGCCCCCTATGCCAAGAAGGCATTCTGTCCTCAATCCTGCCTTGAAGAATCCCTTCTTTCCTTCAAAACTCAGCATATTGCCTCCCACATGAGGTCTGTGCTGATATCTCTAGATGTTGGTGCCTTTCCCCTGGAAATCACTTGTTTGTTTTTGATACAGTTATTTATGCACACATTTTCTCCTCTGCTAGAACACAAACTCCTTCAGGTCAGGACCTTTCTCACTTTTTGTCTTTGTATTCTCCACACTTAGCCTGGTGCCTGTGTAGACCTTGTACTTAATTAATGCCTATTAATTGATCAAACCCAAAGGAATGAACCTCTAACGGTGAGATTTCAAATACCATGACATTCTGCAGGTGTCTGAGGAAAAGACTTTTGGATAGGGAGGGACTTCCTGCTACTCCGAAGATCATATAATTGAAATCACCTTTCTAGTCCTCCTGTCTATTATGTTGATCCTGGTACTGGAATTGGATTCACTGGGTTTCTAAGAAGGATGGGTTTTACATGTGTTTAATGAAATGTTGCTCAGATGGGACCTTCATAGAAATCATGAACTAGAATTCAGGGGTGGAGAGCCTATGGTCTTCTAAGTCCTTGGGTGTGGCCTTTTGACTGAAGTTTTACCCAACAAATCCTTTTGTTGAGGGGATTTGTTCTGTGAAATTTGAATTCACTGAATTTTTTATCCTCACTTGAGGATATAGAGGGTCACATGTGGCCTCAAGGCTATAGATTCACCTTGATGGTTTCTCATTAATTAGTTCTGTAAGGAAAAAAAGGAACTAATTCCACTTAAAGACATTTCTTAAGCACTCACCTAGTGCCAGGTACTGGGGGAAGGGGAAGGAGTGGTGGGATACAAATAAGGCTTTGCCCTCACAGAGCATAGAGGGTCTAGATGAGAAATTGACTGAATCCCCCAATGATTGAAATCCAAATTGAAAAGGAAACATACCTCCTTTACTCTCTCAGTCTTTTACTTCATGCACAAGACACAATGGGATTGGATTTCTACAAATCTTGATGGAACAACAGGAACACATTCCTTTTTTTGTTTTTTTGGTTTTTTGGAGGGCAATTGGGGTTAAGTGACTTGCCCAAGGTCAAGTGTCTGAGGCCAGATTTGAATTCAGAGGAATAGATTTCTACAGATCTTGATGGCTGACCTTACTAGTTGTCATAACTTTCTCATTTATTAGGAAACAGATTTAAGGACAAAACAGTAAAAGAGGAAATGGTCTGTTTGAGAGGCCACTTGGAATGGTGGATAGATAGTTTGTCTGAAGGCACCTGGAGACTTACCTCTAACTCATCCTGGCTGTGTGACCCAGACAAGTCCTTTAACTTCTCAAAGCCCTTAGGCAATTTTCTAAGGCCACAAATTAGAGAGAAGCTGCTGATTTCCATTGGAAGAGGGATCAGCTGGGGCTGGGGAACAGGGTTTGTTCTTGGGTAGCTGAGGGTTCAGGATCCCTAGGACAGATAGAATTTAAGGTGATGTTGTTCCCAGAAAACTCAAGCAAGACCTAAGTAACAATTTAGAATTGGACCCTTTATTATACGCCATGTTGGCTGATCAGGCCACATGTTGGGCTGACGAGGTAGCACCCCATTGTCCCAGGTCATACAACAGGGATCTCAGGTAAAGCCTCAGGTTTTAAAGGGATGCCACGCAGCCAATAGTTAGTTATTATGTAAGCAGAAACTTGCAGAGGCCCAAAACAGTGGTTGGTCAGTACACACCTTGAAATCCCCACTGGTGCCAAGTCTCCCTGACCCAGAAGCCCACACCCCTCCATGAAGGTGAGCTGACTGGGGAAGGGCAGAGCTAAACCTGTCTGTCTGCTCTCTTCTGTGAGGGAGGGCTGAGGTAGGGGGATGGGCAAGCCAGGTACAACAGTGATGGGAGCATGCCCACTCTCCAGAAATAGCCCAGGCAGAGTAACAATGAGGGAGCTGGGTGAGTCCAAAGACATTCTTAAAGGTCTAACTTCACTGCAAGTGGCCATGTTTTATCTTGTGAGGCCCCAGGTGGCTGACCTGGCAGCAAGCAGGAGCAGGAGTCCAGAGAATCTGGCAACTGGTTCAGGAAAAAAGAAGAAGGCCTATCTCTTATGTGGAATCCAGAAGGGAGAGGGTAGTGACTTGGGTATCTGTTGGCAAACTCAGGAAGGGCCTTACTGTTCAGTAGCTTCAGTCCCTGGTGCTTAACACAGGGCCTTATATGTAGTTAGTTCTTAATTATTGAGTGCATCTCATAACTTTGCACAACTCTGCCTTGATTAGATTCAGCTCACAAATCAAGAGATCTCCCTCCTGATGTCATCGATCCTCTTCCATAACAAAGGACAAAACCCAACAATGGTTATTAACTGACTTTCCCTCCCCTGCCTGTATTAACTTTTCCTGCTCCTTTGCCAGCTTATCCCATTTCTCTTGCTCCTCTCTTTGCTTTCTCCTTTCCCTTCCCACTCCCATATGTTTGCTTTTCTAAACGTTAGAAGGAGAGATAGTGTGGGTTCTTTATAGCCCAGGTTTAGTCTTTTGGCAATGTGGTATAATGGGAGGCCTTCTGGCTTTGGAGTCCCACTTCTGATACTATTTATGTGACTTTGAGCCGTTCTGGTCTTCTCTTCCTCTATATATTATGAGAGGGTTGAACTACATAATTAAAGATTCTTTTTATTGATGTCTTATACCACCTTCATATCTCAGTTGAGGAGCTGCAAAGGAGATGCTAACCTGTCATGGCAGGGGGAGTTTTCTTAGATAGGAGATCACTTCTATCATTAAAATCTCAGCTCTACTCCCTATCCGTGTTGTTTTCCTATCTCAACATATCATTACCTTCCTCATCCAGAGATTCTTTCCTGATCCAAAGGATGAAAAAGAAAGAATGAATATTTAATCCCTTGATTATTGATTAAAGAATGAAAATGAATCCCCTACTATTTGCCAGGCGCTGTACTAAGCACAGAGGATGTAAATAAAAGGAAGTGATAGCAAAAAAAAGTTCACTTATTTATTTTTAATATTCTTTTAACATTTTGAGTTCCAAATCCTCTCCCTCCAGTTCCTTCCCTATCCATTGAGAAGATAAGCAATATGATACTTATTATACCTGTGAAGTGTGCAAAATGTTTTTCCATAGTAGCTTGGTTGGAAAAAGAAACCAAGAAAAATAAAGTTACTTGAAGGCCATCAGTTCCAGGTGGAACTGATTTTTTTCCCACTCATTTTTCACCATGAGTCCCTTGGAATTGTGTTGGATCATTGTATTCATCAGCAGAGCTAATCTTTCACAATTGGCCATATTTACAATATTGCTATTCCTGACTCCAGGTTCCATACTCTAGTCACTGAACCACCTGACCTTATGTAGGGGAGAGTGTGTGCCATTATGAGTGGGAATGAGTTGTACCAATGTTTTTACTACACATTTTAGTAAATGTCTTTGCTAACAGCTAATTTAATTTACTGTCTAAGTACTAGAAAAAGTGATGGGGGCTTGTGAGCTATAGAGTGTTGGGAGAGACCACCACCAGTCATTTTTTTTTTTCTGCTTTTTGGAGGGGGGAAGACAGGGCAATTGGGGTTAAGTGATTTGCCCAAGGTCACATGGCTAGTAAGTGTTAAGTGTCTGAGTCCAGATTTCAACTCAGGAACTCCTGACTCCAGGGCCGGTGCTCTATTCACTGTGTCACCTAGCAGCCCCCACTATCAGTCTTATTTCTAGAACTCAAGGTTGCAGCCATCCTCTGGGGATGCATGCTGCCAGGGTGAGTGTGAGTTGAATAATATAGTGCAGTGTATATGTCAGGGAGAGGGGTGGAAGGGTGCTACATTAACTTTTTTTTTTTAAACAAATGCTTTATTAACTTCTGGTTTACATCATTCATTTCCGACAGATTTTGAGTTACAATTTTTTCCCCTACCCGCCACCCTAGAATAGCAGTCCCACAAGACATGCCCTCATCCAATCTTCTCTCTCCCATATCTTCTCCCATACCCCCTTCGACTTTTCCATTAGAGCAAGGTGAGTCTCTGTGCCCCAGTGCCTGCACATCTTATCTCCCAATTACAAGCAAAAGAGTATTAATAATAATATTTATATATATTTGAAACATTTAATTTTAAAACCTCGAATTTCAGATCCATTCCCTTCCTCCCTTGTCACCCATTCCCTCTGGGAAGATAACTAATCCAGTATGTGTTGTACATGTATAGTTATGCAAAACATTACCATAGAAGATATATTGTAAGAGGCTGCTTATAATTCCCTCCCACCCATCCCACCCCCCACCTGGTCCATTCCCTACTTTGACTCTGTCCCTCTTCGAAAGTGGGTACTTCCAACCTCCCTTCCCCCCAGAATGCCCTGCCCTCCATCATCCCCCCTCTCATCCCCCTTCCTCCTACTCTGCTGCAGGGTGAGATATCCCATTTAGTATGTATGTCATTCTCTCCCTGAGCCAAATTCAATGAGAATATGGTTTTGCCTTTTTGCCTTCCTGTTCTACCCCTCCCATGCAGCCACTTCCCCTTGCTTCTTCTACATGAGATAGTTTACCCCACCCTGTCTCTCCCCATCTCCTCTCGCCACATTCCTCTCTCACCTCTTAACTTCACCCTGTAAGTGTCATCCCTTCCCACCAAATTCAACCTGTGCCCTCTATCCTTGTATAACTGTAAACATATATACACACATTCACATATGTATTCATATGCCCATATACCCTTCTTCCATTATTCTCATACTGAGAAAGGTTTCATCAGTCACAGTTATTATTTTTCCATGTAGGAATGTAAATAGGTCAACTTTGATAAGTTCCTTTTGATTTCTTTTCCCTGATTACCTTCTCAGGCATCTCTTGCTTCTTGTGTCTGGATGTCAAATTTGCTATTCAACTCTGATTTTTTCCTCAAGAATGCTTGAAAGTCCTCTATTCCACTGAATGACCATATTTTCCCCTGAAACATGATGCTCAGTTTTGCTGGGTAGGTGACCCTTGGCTTCAATCCCAGCTCTTTTGCCCTCTGGAATATCATATTCCATGCTTTTCAGTCCCTCAGTGTAGAAGCTGCCAGGTCCTGTGCTATTCTGATTTTGTTTCCACAATATTGAAATTGTTTCTTCCTGGCTGCTTGTAGTATTTTCTCCTTGATCTGGGAATTATGGAATCTGGCTATAATATTCCTGGGAGTTTTCTTTTTGGGATCTTTTTCAGGAGGAGATCTGTGGATTCTTTCAACCTCTATTTCCCCCACTGGGTCTAAAACATCAGGGCAATTTTCCTTGAGAATTTCTTTAAGGATGATTTCTAGGTTCTTTCTTTGATCATGGCTTTCAGGTAGTCCAATAATTTTTAAATTATCTCTCCTGGATCTATTTTCCGGGTCAGTGGGTTTTCCCATGAGATATTTCACATTGTCTTCTAATCTTTCATTTGTTTGGATCTGTTTAACAACATATTGATTTCTCATAAAGTCATTGGCTTCCATTTGCTCCAGTCTAACTCTGAAGGAATGAATTTCCTCAGTGAGTTTTTGAGATTATTTTTCCCTCTGACAAATTTGGCTTTTTAAGGCATTCTTCTCCTCATTGCCCTTTTGGGCCTCCTTTGCCAACTTATTTTTTTAAGGTGTTATTTTCCTCAGGCTGTTGACCCTCATTTCATACTTTTCCTGCATCCTTCTCATTTCTCTTCCCAATTTTTCCTCCACTTCTCTTATTTGATTTTTAAAGTCCTTAAGGTCCTCTATGGCCTGTAACCCATTCATCTTTTCCTTTGGGGCTTTTGGAGCAGGATTTCTGACCTCACAGGCCTCCTCCTGTTCCATGCTTCCATCCTCTTTGCCCCCCAAATAGAAGTCTAATGTTGTGTTTTTCTGTTTATTTTGTTTCCTTTGCCTAGGCATGTTGCCACTTAATTACTTGACTTTTGGGCTTTTTGCCACAGTAGGACTCTGCCACCAGACAGGGGAGCTTCCATCCCGAACATTGGGGTCTTCACAACTTCCAGTTCTGGCAAGTTGGATGCCCACCCCAGACCTCCCCCCCCAGATCACAATCCAGATCCAAGCAGGTTAAAGCAAGAGTGATTAACCCCCAAGACTGATTGCTGGATCTCCCTACAGTTCGCAGGCCAAGGGCTGGAGCTGCCACTGAAACTGCAAAATGGCATGTCTCCTCAGCGGCTTCTAGCCCCCAGGGGAGGAAGCCAACGTGTTCCCCAAATACTGGTCCCAAAGTCCATAGGGCACTAACCTCTCACTTTGTCCTAGGCATATCTGTGTTGATAATTCTGGAATCGCCACAGCTGCTGGTGTTCTGGGGTCTCTCCAGCTGGCTGCTGGCCTGGCTGCCCTGGGGCTCAACTCCCAGAGCCCTGTGCTGTTGGTTCCCAGCACGCTGTGCTGCCCACTCTCAGAGAGCTGAGCTGGCTGCTCCCTGCAGGGCTGCAGGGCTGTCCTCAGCAGGAGGCTAGCTTCTCTGTGTCATTCTGTGGGTGCTGGGGCTCCGAAGTTGTTCAGAGTCCCCTTTTACATGGTTTGGAGGTGATCTGGGGGGAGAGCACCTTGGATGTGCTGTTTCTACTCTGCCATCTTGGCTCCAGTTCCCTACATTAACTTTTAAAGGAACTTCTACTACTAGTACCTACAGGAAGAGGGCACAGTGGATAAAGCACTGACCTGGGAATTAGGTCTTCAGGAGTTCAAATCCAGCCTCAGATACTGACTAGCTGTGTGACCCTGGGCAAGTCACTTAACTCTATTTACCTCAGTTTCCTCCTCTGTCAAATTAGCTGGAGAAAGACATGGCAAACCATTCCAGTATCTTTGCCAAAAAATGTCCAACATGGGGTCACAGAGATTCAGATTCTCCTCTCCTCAATCCTCTCTTCTCCCTCCCCCCGCTCCCCTCCTCTTCTCTTCTCCTTTATTCTGAGGGTGTTTTCCTGAAAGGAAGGTAAATTTTTGACACCTGAAACCTACCTGGTTATCTTGGGGTTTGCTGGCTAGATTTCTTTCTCAAAGACTATATCTTAAACCCAGTTCACTCATTGATAGGACAGTAGGTCCCTGCCCAAGCATTACTTAATTGTTACTTTTTGGGCCCTCCTGAATCAGAGTGAATGTGAATAATAATTGCTTCTCTTTTGGCCAGCAACCCTGAGGGTCATCTCCCAATTTCATTAAAAAAAATTTATTAAAGGGGCAACATCACTTGACTCACTTCTTAAAGAGGCCTAGTCACTGAATGGGTGTTGCCTCACTGAAAGTGAGACCCCTGAAAGATCTTGACTTAAAAAGGCCAAGGTGCCCCACTGCATCCTGAGCCATCTCCAGTCACCCTGATCTACATCTGGTCACTGGACCCAGATGGCTCTGGAGGAGGAAGTGAGGCTGGTGACCTTACCTACCTCTCCCTCACTCAAATCAAAGTCAATTGCAAGTCATGTCAACATCTCCCTGATGTCATGGTTCTCTTTGAGAATGAAGGACAAACTACAACCTCAGACATGACTGAAACAACTGAACAATGAGGGTTTAAGGGACAAGACTATAGTTTTCACAATATTCCCACTTACCATAATGTTGGACTTCAAAGGAAAACCTTGAACAATCTAATCACCCTGATGCAGAATAAGTTATGTAACTATAGTGAAAGACAGAGGGGCTAAATGCTAAAAAGGTGACACACAGCAAGCTTCGCTTCTTGAACGTCTTGTTCCTTGAGTAAGAAATGAAGGTCTTTCCAAGAACTCAGCAGACCAACTAATAAAGCCAGGAAAAAGAATTTCATTTATGGTCTTATAACATCTGAGTGTCCAAAAAAGTAGGCACACCCTGCAATGAGGGAAATACAATCTTTTATTCCCTATCCCAAATGCAAATCCTTCCCCTGGTTCCCCAATGGCTGGGTATCGCAGAGTTTCATAGCCTATCTGAAAATACCTAAAACTGGTCCCCATTGAGTCTCTGCCCCTCTTTATATTTCCCATCCCTCCCCCCATTTTGATGCTGTATTTTTCTTTATACATTTTAGAATAATCCTAACTCAGGATGTCTGCATCACTCAGATTTATGACCTCCATAGCATGAGAAAGGAATTTTCTCAATTGGTAAGAAAGTTGATAAAAAGTTGTTGTAATGGGGGGCAGAGCCAAGATGGTGGAGTAGAAACAGCACTTCCAAGGTTCTCTGCCCCACACAACTTCCAAACAATGTAAAAGGGGACTCTGAACAACTTCTGGAGCCCCAGCACCCCCAGAACTACACAGAGAAGCTAACTTCCCGCTGAGGAGAACCCAGCAGCCCTGCAGGGAGTGGTGCAGCTCTCTGAGAGCAGGCAGCACAGTGTGCTGGGAACCGATAGCACAGCGCTCTGGGAGCTGAGCCCAGGACCACGTGAGCTGTGGTTTTAGCCTGAGGGCAGCTGGGCCAGCAGCCGGCTGGAGGGACCCCAGAACACCAGCAGCTGTGGTGATTCCCTACCCCCAGGGATAGAAATAGGATACTCTCCTTTCTGTTAAATTGTACCCATGATGCTGAGGCCCCTTAGTTTCCCTTCAGTAGCAATGGGAAAGCCTTTCTCTATCACTTCCCTTTTGCTATATTCTTTTTTTTTTTTTTTGGAGGGCAATTGGGGTTAAGTGACTTGCCCAAGGTCATATAGATAGTTTTTGTGTTAAGTGTCTGAGGCCAGATTTGAACTCTGGTCCTCTTGACTTCAGGGCCGGTGCTCTATTCACTGTCCCACCTAGCTGCCTCTGCTGTATTCTTTCTTTAAAAAAATCTTTTTGTTTTCTTGCATTACCTGCAAATGTTTGAGATATCCCTCTTTTTATCTTCCTCTCTTCCTCCAATCTAGAGCAGTCTTGGCATTAAGCCAGGATAATCCTCAATCACTTCTCCACCCAGGTAGGGGATGCTTGAAGACCTTCCTGTTCTTTTCTCTATCCACAATATTATGTATGTGACCTTTGGACTTTACCCAGGCTGCTCCCCTCATTCCTGGAATGCTCTTCTTCCTCAGTTCATCATCCTGAAATTTCCAAACCTACCTGAACTCTCAACTCAGTTGTTAACCTCCTTCAAGAGGCTTGCCTGGGGCAGCTAAGTGGTGCAGTGAATAGAGCACAGGCTCTGAAATCAACAGGACCTGAGTTCAAATCCAGCCTCAGACACTTGACACTTAACTAGTGTGATCTTGGGCAAGTCACTTAACCCAATTCCCCTGCCTGCCCCCCTCAAAAAATCCAAACAAAAAAAGAGGCTTTCCTGATCGCCCCAGTTGTTTGTGCCCCTCCTACAAGTTACATTCATGTTTTGTGTATCTCTAGGATTTACTTACCTGATTATACATTGTATCTCCCAGGACTATGTAGGCTCCTAGAGGGTAGGGACCATTTTGTTTCTGACTTTGTATCCTTCTCTTTTGGCACAGTGCCTAGCACACTCAGTGCTTAACAAATCTTGACTGACTAATTCTTTACCAGTTTGTAACTTTATGCAAAAAGCCACTCAACTCTCCCTTTGACCCAGTGATACCCCATTATTAGCAACATATCACAAAGAGATCACAGGCTGAGGGAAGGGATTTATATGTAAAAAATATTTTATAGTGGAACTTTATTTGTTATAGCAAAGAACTGGAAAAAAGTGGGTGCCTATCAGTTTCCAAATGACTTAACAAATTATGGAATATGAATGTGAGGGAATATCATGGTACCATAAGATACAATGAAAGAGATAGATTTAGAGAACTATAGAAAGAATTGTATAAAATCATTCAGAGATAAGTGAGTAGACCTAGGAAAATAATTTATATAATATAGAAGAAAACAACTTTGAAATACTTAAGATCTTTGATCAATTAGATGATCAATTAGTACTCCAGAAGACTGGGGATGAATCATGCTTTCCAAACCTTGACAGAGAGGTGACAGATTAGAAGTGTACAACAAAATATACTTTTTTATTCTCTCTGTCTCTGTATCTCTGTCTCTCTTTCTCTATCTCTGTATCACACACACACACACACACACACACACACACACACACACACACACACACATTAACCCAGCCTATATAAACACAGTACCACAGTACCTTTATTAAAGGCCATGGCCATGGATTACAGCTTGAAATAGGGGAAGATACTGGAGACAAAGAGACCAGTTAGGAGCTGCTATAATTATCTAGGAGAAAGGGAATAAGAATCTAAGGTAGAGAAATGGCAGTGATAATAGAAATGAGAAGGTAAGTGTGAATGATGTTAGAAATTTCCAATTGATTGGATGTGGGGAAGAGTTAGAAATAATACTAAAGTTTTAAAACTGAGTGTCTCGGAGAATTAAGTCATCAATGGCAGGAAAGTTGAGGAGTCAGATTTTTTTCCCCAAGAAGATGATTACTCAATCACTGGTAAAATGAGAGTCTTGAATTAGATAGCCTCTAAGTTTCCTCTAAAAAACCCAAGTCAATTTTTCCCCCTCTAATATTTGTAGGTTTTAAGAAGGAAAGACCTTTGTTAGCATATTAAATATTTTGTGGAGAGCTAAATGCCACAGATGGGCTATTGGGCATTTGGATCAACAAATATTTATGTATCTATTGGATGTGTCACCTAGGATAAAGAAACAAAAATAAAATAGAAGCTTACATGCTCCAAGGAAACTCTGGTACAAAGCAGATTTTTTGAAATGTCTAGTAATGAAAATGGAATGGGATAAGACAGTAATAGAGAGAGTATGAGGGTAGAGAGAAACTTTAAAAACATTTTGGGCTAGTCTTATGTCTTTGCCTATTTTGTGTTCTGGAAAAAAAAAAGCCATCCTAGGTAGAATCAGGCTTGCCAGTTTAGTGAGTGTTGCCAGGGAATGTGAGACATTGGAAGTAATTATGGCAGCCAAGTAGACTTTTACACATTGGTAATAGGACCAGTGACATTTTGACATTGACTTTGGAAGAGAATTCTGGATTAAAGAGGGACTTGGAGCAGAAGCCTCCTTGGTTCAAGTAGTAGGAAGGACATTGGGGATTGGGGGTAGGAAGGTGGTCAAGAGGTCATAAGAGAGCTTTATTTTAGAAACCATATTTATTCTTCAGGTGGAGAAAGTTAAACATTTTTGTAGAAATGATTTATGTGGGAGTGCTACTCTTCAGTCTTTTCCTTCTGTTTCAACCTGAAGATGTACATTTTTACTTACTCACTTCTGGGGTTGGCACAGACCTGGTGACCTTTGTTGGTGATGAAGCTGGAGTAGGAGAAGCAAAGAAAGAATAAAGACTTTAGCACCAGGATTTCCTTCCCCAAGACAGTTCACAGGCCTTTCTACTTCCTATGACCATTGTCTCTACACAAAGCTCTAGGACTTTGCCTCAGTCCCTAGGTGGTACTGTGCATAAAACGCTGAACCTGGAATGAGGAAGAGTTATATTCAAATTCTGCCTTTGATACTTGCTACTTGTGTGACCCTTGGGAAATGACTTCAGTCCGCCTCAGTTTCTTCAACTGTAAAATGGTTAGTACCTACGTTCTGGAGTAGAGATGATTAAATCAGAGGATTTGTGTATAAATCACTTTGTAAACCTAAGAGAGATATAAAAATGCTAATTATCCTCCTCCATCTCCTCATCTTCTCCTTCCTTCTTCTTCAGTGACTTCATGGGAATCCTCTCAGAAAACCCTCCTGGTCTTTATTTCCTCTGCTCTCTCCTTCCCTTTCCAGTGGGAGAAGTTCCTACTAGGATTAGAGTGGCAGCAGTGGGAGGAGAAAGAAGATTCCATTTGGACTTAAAGGACCTTGTTTCATATCCAGGTTCTGATACCTACTGTCTGAGAGACCTTGGGTAAGTCACTCTCACAGCATGGGGTTTAGTTACTCCATCTGTAAAGTGAAGGGGTTGGACAACATGGTTTCTAAGGCCCATTTCTGTTCTAGATTAAGGATCTTGTTATGCTGCCTGTGTCTCTGCAGAGGCCAGGTCAGAAACCATGGGAGATCCTCCCATAGCTCTTTCCCTCTCTCTGATATGCAGTATTATCACTAGCCCCAGGACCACTGGACACAATAAGTAGAGATTATTTTGTCCTGGAATCCTGGCATGCATTTCCTCCTACATCACTCCCTTAATCCTTTTTACTTCTATCGCCTTCCCCCTGTTGATTATTTTTTATTTATCCTGCAGATGGCTACTTTATTCATATTTGTTTGCATGAGTGCTGAAATTATATCTTGTTCTGGTCACCCTGATCCTCCCACCCCCAACTCAACCCTGTCATTATAGTAGGATTTTAAAGGGAGTCAGTATAAAGGGGTAATGCCAGGAAGTTGATTTGTAAAGGGAAACCTAGAAGTCACATACAAACTGTCCCAAAGATTGAAGAATATAATTTACAAATTGTATCCTATATTAACTAAAATTCACATCTTGGTAAAATGCACAGAATCAGGGCAAACCAGCTAGGATCTCTGTTAAGGTTCTCGCCCTCTGATACATAAATTCCAGGTGAAATTTAAATTTCCACAGCTCCAGACCATCAGAAGATCAAAAAGGTGCTGATAACTTTGAGATGTAATGTTGAAATTTTGCCAATAACTTTGAGATGATTTGGATATCTTCATGAACTAACCCCAAGTTGGCACAGAAAGGAGTTGGTCTGTTTGCCTTAAAAATTCCATAAAAATGAGACCTCAAACTCCTGCCCCCTCCTCCCGAGTTGTCTTCCCTCTCCATTGTGTCCATGCTGCTTGGTGCTCCCAACTCTAGTCCAATGTAATGTGGGTGGTTCTCTTTGCCTCTCCTCCTCCTCATGCTCTTCCTGGCACTGTCTGCCTTGCTTCACATGCCCATCTATTCCCACGTAGTCTGCTGCTGTATCTTTTCCCTCATTTTTCTCTGCCTTTGTGTGCTTTTTTTCTGCCTCTGTTTAAATAAAGTGTGATTGCCAATCATGGTCTTTCCTGGCATGTACCCAAAGAAGCAGGTGTGCCTTACGCTATTTCATACTTTCATAAATTAATGATCAATTCGATATGTTTGTCTCCCCCATTGACTGTGGGCTTCCTGAGGACAGAGACTTATATTTTGACTTTCTTTGTAACCCAGGCACTTAGCACAGAGCCTGGCACATAGGAGACACTCAATACTTATTGACTGAATGAATTAATGGGGGCACAAAGGTCATTCAGCCTTAGTCAATCATCTGATGTCCCTGAGGAACTGCTTCTCCCTCCTGAATCCTTTCCTGCTCCTTCCTGTGCACTCCTCATATCCTTTTCTCCAAGATGGAGGCTATGGAAGTGTCACTCACATGATGCCTGGCTTGAGGCAAAAGCTGCTGGTCTCATCAAAGTCTACCATGCATAAAGGTGGCAGCAGGCATTGGGAATGTCATATCTAGCTGTAAGGAAAGAGCTGATATGAAGATGTAACAGCTTGAGTGCAGGTGAATGCCACCTGCTTCTTCTAGCTCCTGAGACAGTTAGTGAAGGAAGAGATGGTTCTGCATTTCTTGTAGGAAAGAATTGGGAGGACCAAGGCCTACATTTCTTCCATCTCTTCCTCTTTTTCTCTGCCTCCTTCATCTCCTCCTTTTGTCCCTAACTTTATTTCCCTTTCTCTCTCCTCCTTTCGAAAAAACTCTTTTTCTTTCTCCAGGAGATTAGACTTTGATGCTTTAGTAAAGGTCAATAGAAGTTCAATGTGGGTCCCAGTATTAGAGGAGGGTCTATCACTCAGAAGAACCTCGAAGATTTCCTGAGGGCACTTGACTGGGAGATAGGAAAACTAATAGGACTTGATTTGATTTCTTCTTATCTCTGCTCCTTGAGAGTAATATCACCTTGGGCAAGTTATCTCTTTGTGTTCCAATCTGTAAAATGGGACTACAATTCATGGTATAGTTGAAAGAATACTAGATTCAAAGTTGGAAAATCTGGTTGAAAATTCCAACTTTGTTGCTTACTATTTTTGTGACTTTGGATGGGTCACAATCTCTCTGGGTTTGTGAAAGGTTAAAGGACTTGCATATAGTCATATAGCTAGTGTCTCAGCTTGAACACAGGTTTTCCTAAAGAATATTGTTGCATGACAGATGGACGCTTATTTCACAGAGAACTTTGAAGTTCAGATCTGATCTTAGACACTGGCCATGTGACCCTGGGAAAGTCACTTAATTTCTGTCTGCCTCAGTTTCCTCATATGTAAAATGAGGTTAATAATAGCATCTCTCTTCTATGGATTATTGTGAGGATCAAATGTGATAGCCTATAGAGCTCTTTGCAAATCCTAAGTGCTATATAAATGGTAGCTGTTTTTAAAATGTGCTGTGTTTTCTAGGCAACCGAGTCTATATGCTTTATTAAGAGATAAGGCTCCTAGTACTTTGGGTATACTCTCTATGGTAGATCTATGGGAAGACATGGACAAGAGTCACAAAGGACAAGCAGGCATGGATGGGTTGTGGTCTTCTTAGAAAGAATGCCTGCATCATGGAGATCACAGATACATTGGAGTATTGAAGTTTTAGTTTATGATGTACTTTCACAGAATTACTTCCTGGTCATCTCATCTCATTCTTCTGAATTTCTTGTTTTCCTTTTCTGCTTCCTAGCTAGGTAGCTCAGTGGGTAGAGTGCTGGGCCTGGAGTCAGGAAGACTCATTCATCTTCCTGAGTTCAAATCCAGCCTAAAACATTTGCTAGCCATATGACCTTGAGCAAGTCACTTAATCCTGTTTGCCTCAGTTTCCTCATCCTCAAAAAGAGCAGGAGAAGGAAATGGTAAACTGCTCCAATATCTCTGCCAAGAAAATCCCCAAAGGGGGCATGGTGAATCAGACACAACTGAAAAAAAAGATTTAACAACAGCTCCCTTTTATGTGTTATCTTCCCTCATTAGTATGTAAACTCCTTGAGGGCAGGGCCTGTCTTTAATTTGAGCACTTAGCACAGTGCCTGGCACATGGTAAATGCTTAATAAATTATCTATTTATCATCTATCTATCTATCTATCTATCTATCTCACCTCATTTAATCTTCTACAACACAATGAGGTAAGTAGTATGAAGAATTCTTATCACCTCCATTTTACAGATGGGAAAATTGAGGTTCAGGGTGACTTACTATGAGTTGCATAGCTGGTAACTCAAACTCAAGGTGTTTGTCAGCCCAGAGCACCCTGAGCCTGGACCCAAGAGACCTTGATCCCTTGTGAAAGTTCTGTGGGACTATGCTCTCCCACTTGGGAAAAATATACAGGGCAACTCTTACCATATATCCCAGGGTGGACTGGTCCATTTGATGCTACTATCCCAAAATCCAAAGAGTTGTATTTATAAGGAAACAGGAGAAGAACCCCTTGCCTTCGCAGAATGGAAAGAGAGGAGAGAGTCCCTCGAGAACAATCCTAATTTCATAGCAGCCTAGGTAGTTTTGTTAGGCATAATTGCCATAGATTCCATGCTTATCATTAACCTGTAACATTCCAGACTTTTTCTTCAAGAGTTGCTGATCAAAAGGAAAGAAAGAAATCAGACTTTCCAAAGTTCTTAATTTCAAAGCAGAAACCAGGTATTAGAATGATGAGGATGGAGAGGAAAGTCAAAGAGACCATGGTCCTTGGAGGTGGAGGGAGAGCATTTTCAGGGGCACTCCGGGAGTTCCCAGTATGCTTGTTCTGAAGCCTAGGCTGGGACCCTCCCCTTTATAGACAGTAATGACTGAGAAGGAGCAAGATGAGAAAACCTTCTCAAACTAGGTAGGAACAAGATGTAGTTTTTTGAAGGTATTGATGGTAGCACAATTTTTCTAAAATAAGGGAAGTGAGATTGGAATGAATGGGGAAGTAAATTAAATGATGACTCTGGATTTCCAGATCTGAACATGTCTAGATCAAATCATCTTTAAAAATTTGAATCCCCTCAGAATGAATCCCTTCCTGAAAGGTGGGCCAAGAATAGAGTGGGCTAAGGCAGGGATGAGTTTAATAACTGGCTCTCCAAAAAAAATGTTTGAAGGACACATTTTTAATTTTTTTCTCTATCCCTTTCTTAATTTAAAAATAAACAAAACAATAAATCAAGACCTAATTTATAGTGTTTGCCAATTTTAGGAGGTACAAATGCTCACACTAAAAATTTAACAATTGGCTTTTAGGAGCCCAGAATAGTTGGCTCCAGAATACCACTGGCTGAGGAGCTTAAAATATTAGAATTTGGGTGTGGTTTCTGACCAGTCAGTGGGAACGAAGAGGAGAGTATGGGGAGGTAGATGCATTTTGAGACTCAGTGTCAAGAAGACCTGAATTGTCATCCCCTTTCTGTTATGGACTAGCTGGTAATTGCAGGCAAATCATTTGTCCTTGCTAAGCCTCAGTTAGCTCATCAGCAAAATGGAGATAATAGGAACACATACTTGGTAGCTCATAGGGTGCTTGTGAGGGAGGATGAAAAGAGATAATGTACACAAAGTATTTTACAAACCATCATCAAATGCTATATGAAAGTTAGTTATTAGTAGTGGTAGTGGTGGTAGTCTAACCTCTGACATCTTAAGCCTGGCTCACCCTGGGTCCTTTCACTTCCTCTTAGCCTTGGTGTGAGCATTTTCTGATTTCTGTTCCAGGTGACCTCTTCTTAAACTCAAAACTGGCCTATGTGTTATTTTCTTTTCCTCACAACCACACTTTGACCCTTCAGTATTTCCCTATTTCTATCAAGGGCACCACCATCCTCCCTATCCTTCAGATTCCCACCCTCAGAGTCATCCGAAAATTTTCCTTCTTTGTCCAATTAATCCAATTAATTGCCAAGTCTTGTCCATTCAACCTTCTTCCTTGGGGGCAGAGCCAAGATGGTAGAGAAAAAAAGCAGGAACTTGCTTGAGCTCCCACTCCAACCACCTCCAATACCTGTAAAATATGACTCTAAACAGATTTTAGAGCTACAGAACCCACAAAGCCACAGAGAGAAACAAATCTCCTGCTGAAGGCAGCCTGGCAGGCCAACAGAAGGGTCTACTGCATCAGGCTGGGAGCAGAGCACAGTCTTGCATGAGCTGCACCAGTCCAGATCTTTGGTGGCCCAGACATGTGGCACAGACAGACCAGAGCAGCCTTCAGGAAAGTGAATCGCTGGCAGCTGTGGCAGTTTCTAGACTTCTCAACCCACGAATTCGAGAGAAAAGTAAAAGGTCAGTGGGGAACTTTGCTGATCCTGGGTGAGAGAAAAACGCTGTCTGGCCCCTGCCCCTGGGGTGGTGGAGGTGATGGTAGCTGCAGCTACTGCTGCTGCTGCTGCTTTTAGGTCCTGGCCTACAGATTGTAGGGGACCAAGTGATTGTCCAGAGGGCATCTGTAGGAATTTCTCTGCTGGCACTGAGGCAGGATTCTCTTGCTTTGCCCTGCTTGAATCTGGGTCTCTCAGTCTTGGGTGGTGGTCCTGGGGTGAGGAGAACAAGTATGGCAGAGCTTGTTGAGTCTGTGGAGAGAAAGTCCTCCTCACAGTTCTGAGTTAGGTGCCTGAAAAACTGTGACAATAGCTGTGCAAAGCCCCAGAAATTTGAGACACCGCACTCTCCTCTCTGGAAGCAGAGTTCTACCTTGGCAAAGAGCTCAAAAGTTAAGTAATTGGCTGGCAAGATGAGCAAACAAAGGAAGCACAATAAGACTATAGAATCCTTTTTTTTAAGGACAAATAGGATCAAAACATAGAAACAGAAGAAGACAGCGAAGTCAAAACTCCTGCATCAAAAGCCTCCAAGAAAAATATGAACTGGTTGCAGGCCACGGAGGAACTCAAAAAGGATTTTGAAAATCAAGTAAGAGAAGTAGAGGAAGAATTGGGAAGAGAAATGAGAATGATGCAAGAAAATCATGAAAAACAAGTCAGCAGCCTGACTGAAGAAAATAACACCTTAAAAAATAGACTAACTCAAATGACAAAAGAGGTCCAAAAAACCAACAAGGAGAAGAATGCCTTAAAAAGCAGAATTGGTCAGATGGAAAAGGAATTTCAAAAACTCACTGAAGAGAATAATTCCTTCAAAATTAGATTGGAGCAAATAGAAGCTAATGACTTTATGAGAAATCAAGATACTATACTATATACAGATCCAAACAAATGAAAAAATAGAAGGAAATGTGAAATAAATCATTGGAAAAAACACTGACCTGGAAAATAGATCCAGGAGAGATGATGTAAAAATTATTGGACTACCTGGAAGCCATGATTAAAAAAAGAGCCTAGAAATCATCCTTTAAGAAATTCTTAAGGAAAATTGTCCTGATATTCTAGAACCAGAGGGCAAAATAGAAATGCAAAGAATTCAACCTCCTTCCCAACTTTCAAACCTTTTCTGTTTCAGTAAACATTGTATTCTTCTCCCCCAACCCCCGCCACCTCCCCAAGATCTTCATTATCTCTCTAATTGGAGGAAAGTATAGAGCAGTCAAATCTCTGTATCTTCTGAATCTTCTAAATGAGGGGTTGGGGGAGTAGGAACTACCAGTGTCTCAGAGGGAGAGAGAAGACAGAGGAGCACACAGAGATCAGAGGTAATATCACCTACCTTCCCCATAACGGGCACGAGATAGAATCTTATCTGGTTTCACATTCCCATGAGTCTCCTAAAGTCATGTTCAAAATGACCTTAGCAAAGTAGTGAGCTCTGGAATGCAGCCAGTGCTGCACCATTTCTGGAGTCAGATATCTGTGCTCTCCAAGCAGATGCCAGGAGTTAAAGGATCATAATTCCAATGAATGTGACAAACCATCAGAACCAAACAAGATAAGGGACATTTTGCTGCCTGCTCTTCTTTTCTTTTTGTTTTTTGGAGGGCAATTGGGGCTAAATGACTTGCTCAAGGATATGGCTAGTTTTTTGTGTTGAGTGTCTGAGTCTGGATTTGAACTCAGGTCCTCCTGACTCCAGGGCTGGCACTCCATTCACTGTGACACCTAGATGCCCACTGCTCTTCTTTTTTTGAGGTCAAATGGCAACTCTGTCCAGGGTAAAGTCACCTCCTCCATTACAAGTCAAGAATTATAGTAGGTGGGAAGGAAAAGAGACAGAAGAATCTCAGGGTTTAGATAGTGGCTTTGGAGTCTTGGTTGTCCCAGAATTTATTTTTATTGCCAACTTAAGTGTTCTGTATGTTATAATTCCTCACAGTAAAAAAATGCTGTATCATGAGTGGGAAAAATAACTTGAGAGCCACTGATATGCATCTTTAAGAATATGCAAAATTAATACAAATTAATTTATAGGGGGAAGTTCTAGGAAAGTCTTTACATGGAACTCGAACTGAGCTTTGAATGAAACAAAAGATTTAAAGAAAGCAAGGTGGAGGTGAAAAGGGAGTCCTTTCCAGGCATGAGGGACAATCTGTGCAAAGGCATGGGAGATGCAATGCTTTTTATGAGGAATAGCTGAAGGTCAGTTTGGCTGGACTGTATAATGTATGATGGGAAGTAACATCGAATAAGGCTGGAAAGGTAGGTTGGAGTCAGATTAGAGAGCCAGGGGAATTTATTGGGCAAGAGAGTGACATGGTCAGAAATTTAGGAATAGCACTGGGGTAATGTGTGGGGAATGAATTGGGGAGAGGAAATACTTGGTGAGGGGAAACCCACTGGAGGAAGAACCATTCACTAAGAGATGGTAATCCTATACTCACATACTCTGTTTTTGTCCTGGTACCCACAGAGCTTATCATAATGACTAGCACATAGTAGGAGCTTAATGAATTTTTCTTTAATAAATGAATGAAATTGGCATTATGATTATGATAACCATGACCAGACCTTTGGTGACAAATAACACAGGATATGCCAGCTGAAGGAATTTCTTGAGAAAGTCTAGACTGGATCAGCTTCCTGCCCCCTTTCTCTTCTTCCCCAGAGTTTTGATCAGTTGTTTCTATGTGCACAGGGAATCAGTAGGAGGCCCAGGAGAAATGTGGATCACTCTGGGACAGTTTCTTGCTTTTTCAATTTTGGTTAGAGATTTTTCTTTCCCTATTTCATCCTATATTTTTGGAGCTTGGATCTCTTTCTCCAGAATCAGAATGTTCAAGTGAGGAGGGACACTCAGGGCCATTCAGTCCAAGCATCTCTTTTTGCTGATGAGGTAGATGAAGTTCAGAAAGGTCTTTGACTTGTCCAAGGTCACATGGGGAGTTTAGACCTGGATCTTGCAGGTTTTCTGGCTCTCCCAGGGAAGTTTGTGAAAGTCATGTAAGAGTGTGTACCATTTAGACTTCAGCAAGGTTGAAGGTCATGAGAAGCAGTACTGAGGCATTGAAAAATAAAGGGGAAGTCTTTTTGAATATGAAGGAAACATTCCATGTCCCAGAAGTGGTCTGAGGCTTGGATTATTTAACTTTATGTGATTGAGAGTAGCAGAACCAATGAATTTGAGAGAGTACATAGCTAGCTTCCATTCCTTTGTCTCCAGCTACCCGTCTGCATGAAGCTTGCCTGGAATTTGGGAAGGGAATGGGCACTATAAAAAACCTGAAGGAATCTAAGACTAATCTGACCCAAGAGGCAGGTTTTGAGCAGGAAGGCCAAAATGGCAGCTCTTTCAGGGGCAAAGTCACCTCCTTCACTGTAAGTCAAGAGCTCTAGGAGGTGGAAGGAAAGGAGACACAGAGGAATCCTAAGGCCCAGGTAATGGGTTTAAAGTCCTGATTGTTCCAGAACTCATCTTTGTTGCCAGCTTAAGAGTTCTGTGTGTTGCAGTTCCTTGTAGAGGACCACAGGCCAGTGGGACTCTGACCCTGATGGCTGAACAAGTCCTCTCAGGTGTTTGGCCTGCTGATGGGCCTGGATAGGTTCCCCATCCAGGAAAGTGCTCAAACAAATAGCCAGGAGGATTATGTTAAGCATGGCATATATATCTAAGGCCTGGGAGCAAGGAAGTGCACAGTGTCCTCAGGGGAAAACAATTAGGAAGGAGATTTATGGCTCTATAAAACTTGTGCCTGGAAGAATAAACACTGGCTCTCTACTTTCGCCATTCTGGGAATCCCGTCTCTTTTTATGCACCCACTTGCAACCTGCTGATGATTTGGTTCAACAGCTGAGCAGCCTGCTTGGCCCCAGCAGTGGGTCAGCCCATCTAGCTGACACAGTATTGTCTGTGAAGAAACATCCTAGTGAAGCAGCAGAGTGATTTGTGCCTCATTGATACCCTACCTTGCACTGAATGTTGTAGAGAAAGAATATCAAGGTCCTACTGTTCCAGAGTTGCGAGTTGCATTGGCCCATGCATTCCCCACTGTGCTTCATGGCCAATGGACTACTCTTCCTTGCCTCCACTCCCCCAGATCTCTGCTGACTCTGGATGGGAGACAGTGCTCCCAGATTTATTATCCTTCATAACTATTCTTCTTGTTAGGCTATCCGAGAAAATACCTTTTCTAAAAGCTATTTGAGTCTGCTGGCTGATTGTTAAGGGGAAATATAATGATAAGGACTCATTAGCTGCAGGGTTAGAAGTAGTCACCTATAGGATTACCTCTAGAACTTGGGGGTAGCTGTTGCCCTTTTGGGGATACAATCTATCAGATCCAGAGTGAATCAAGGAAAGGATGTTGGAGCTAGTGTTATAGTTTCAAGAAGGTAAATTATGTTTGATGTAACAGACAAGCTTCTTAACAATTAGAGCTATTTGAAAGTGGAGGGGCATATCTCATAGAGTGGTGAGTTTCCCTTTGATGGAGGTCCTCAAAAAAAAGCTTTAGTCCTTGTTGGGAATACTGTAGTCAATATTCTTGCTGGGAAAGGGTGGGACAAGATAGTCTCCAAGGTCCCTTATAAGTCTCAGATTCTGTAATCATGAACTTATTTCTTCTATGTTGGGCTAGGCTTTCTAGGCTATTGATTTTCTATAAGTCTATGGCCAAACCAGGGGACTTCTACAATGTCTAATCTTCTAAAGTGGTCCTGTTTCAATCTAACAGTTCTCAAACAGAACTCTATTGATTCTTGTATACAAAAACAAGTTCCTGAGAAACCTGATCTATTTAGCTATAGAATCTAGGCTCTTGAGATGGAAGGTACCTTCAAGCTCAATAGTCCCACCCTTTATTTTAAAGAGGAGCAAGGCCAGCTGCAAAGAAAACAAGCAGCTTACTGGAGGTCACATAACTAGTGAGGAGCAGAACTGGGATTTAAGCACATCATCTGATTCTGAGCTGAGAAGCTGGTGACTCAGTGGACAAAGCGTTGGGTCTGGAATCAGGAAGTCCTGAGTTCAAATATGACCTCAGACACTTACTAGCTGTGTGATCCTGGGCAAGTCACTTAAGCCTGTTTGCTTCAGTTTCCTCATCTGAGGAAATGGCAAACCACTCCAAGATCTTTGCCAAGAAAACCCTACTATGCCTCCCAAAGACTCTCTGGGACTACCCCTGTCTCCTTCCCATGAAGCTCTGACCCAACTCTACCCTTTATAAAAACATCTAGCATTGGCTCTCATATATCCTTCCATATGGAATACAAAGCAAAGGCTGTCCCTCCCCTACCTTGGTGAGGGGAGCCTGGGATTCACAGGCACAAAGACTCCCCAGGAGGTCAGATGACAGGACAAAGTGTTCAGGGGTTCAGACTGTCCTTCCTTTTCCATCTAATTGTGTTTCCCTATCCATATAATTCCTATCAGGCAGAGGTCTTGATTTTTTCAAACATACAGATAAAAAACAAATTGAGTCCTATTAAGTCCAATATAAGTTTATTTTTTAGAAATCATATGTTGGGGCAGGTTAGGTGGCCTAGTGAATAGAGCACTGGACCTGGAGTCAGGAGGACCTGAGTTCAAATCCAGCCTTAGACACTTAAAACTAGCCGTGGGGCCTTGGGCAAGTCACTTAACCCCAATTGCCCTACCTTCCCCCTCTCCAAAAAGAAAAAAAATGAAATCATATGTCTTCTTGCCCTAGGTAAAGGACTTTATCTGCATAGGGAGGTGTCTGAGGATCATATTCCCTCATCTGGAAGATTTTCTCTCACTGTATTAAAATGCGACAGTTCCCAACATTCCTTGGGTGGACACAGTGGTTTCGTCCTGTCATGGTAAGGACACTGTAGTGCAAGAAGAAGAAGGATAGAGAAGGTGAGAATTCAGCTCTGGGCTTCTGTTCCCCAAAAGAACTCACAGACCTTCCTCCTATCCATGTCTATCATCCCCATACAGTGTTTCAAGACCCTCCCTTAATCTCTACTTCTAGTCTCTCTATGACTCCATGGAGGTCCTTTGAGAAAACCCTTCTAGTCTCTCCTTTCTCTCCTCCTTCCTCTTCCTTTTTCAATAGGAGCAGATACCATTTGCTGGGTGGAAGGCATGCCCTGTGAGGAAGGGATTTGGAGTCAGCCTGGCTTCAAACTTAGCCACCCTCCCTTACTAACTATGACCTTGGGCAAGATTCTCCTCTTCTAGGTCTCAGTCCTCACATGTGTAAAATGACTAATTGGCCAGTAAGTTCCATTCTGGCTCCAAATCAATGTTCCTATCATTCTACCTGGGCATATATTGGGTCTAGCTCCGGTAAAAAGCTAAATGGGTTCCTCCTTACTTCTCTTTTTCCAGCCCCAATACCAGCACCAAGGTATCTGGGCACAATGAATAGAGCTTATTTTGTCTGGGAGTCCTGGTGTACATTCCTTTCTCATAACTCCCACTTAGCAAGGCACAAAATTCTATAAACCATCTTTACCTAACCTCTATCTATTATCCAGCCTCACTGACGGGCTACTTCTCCCTCCCAAGACCTTCCTGGCTTTTCTCTAGCAGCTCCTTTTTTTCTTTCCCTCAGATGTGAGCTGTGGAAATATCACTCACATGATTCCTGGGATGGGGCACAGGGCGTGGGTCCTAAGACAAGCAAGTACATTAGGAATCTTGTGAGGGGCATAGCTGTAGCAGCAGGCATTTGGGATATGATATCTCTCTGTAAGAAAAGGAGCAAAGACACAATCATTCTGAATCTAGGTAATCCTCAGATGATTCTTCTGACTCCTGAGAAAGTCATCAAAGAAAGAAATGGCTCCACGGTTGCTTGGGGGGATGAATCTAGAGGACAGAAATAACTCAATCAATCAACAAGAATCTCTTTGCTTACTATGTACCAGACACTGTGCTAAATGGTGAAAACACAAAAATCAAAGCAAAACAAATAATCCCAGCCCCATTCCAATAATGTTATAAGAACAGATTTGTACATTGTTGGGTCTCGGTACTTGTTGTCATTGAGAAACAAGCTGCCACCTCCCGTTTATCAAAATATTAAAAAAAAAACCCAATAGCTCACCTTCTCCCATTTTCAACAATATTTCAAAAATCTCTGACATTGGCTTGTTCTCATTCAATAGTTCTTTCAGTCCTTGGGACTATAGTTCATCTGGGCATTTTTTGGGTCACATTTGTGATCCTAGCTCCTAGAACAGTCCCTGGCACATAGTAGGTGCTTAATAAATGCTTTTAAATATTTAAAAGTCGACACTGGTTATTTTGAGCTCTTCTTATGTAACTTATCTTTTTTAAAAAATTACTCATTGGGGCGGCTAGGTGGCGCAGTGAGTAAAAGCTCCGGCCTCAGAGTTGGGATGACCCGAGATTGAATCTGGCCTCAGAAAATGAGCACCCACACACAAATAATGACTAGCCGTGTAACCTTGAGCAAGTTACTTAACCCCAATTGCTTTAAAAAAAATTACTCATCCATTTTTCTGATGACATAGGAACATAGCTATAGAAGTAAAAGGAATCTTTGAGGTAATTTAATCCAAGTACCATGGACCTTCTTAATCTAGAGCTAGGGTTCTTTATACTATGCCAGGCTATCTGTTCTTACTTCTTTGTCATAAATCTGTGCCATGCCATAATATATTGCTGCTTTCTCGTGCCCACCATATACCTCTCCATTGCCCTTAGGGTCTGAATTCTTCAGAGATTTTAGTGTTGCATATGTCACAGACAGGCAACATGATTAGAAGAATGATCTTTTGGGTTGGAATCCTTCAGGTGGGGTGTAAGCATCCCAGTGTGGAAACTCCTTCCACCCAGACAGACCAGCACTGGTGTTGCTTAGAGTCTTTGAGTTGCCAGGGTGAGTGAGGAGTTCAATGAATTGTTCATTGGTATACAGATAATATGGGTTAGAAGCAGGCCTCAAACCTAGGTCTTTCTGGAGAATACAGGTTTTTATAAAGCTAGGCCTTTGCTTCAAGGAGATGTTTGGGGTCATTAGAACTGTGTGATTTCCCAAAGACAATCCATTCTGGGTGCTTCTTCTGGATCCAGCTGAAAAAGTCTCCAAGTACTTTGGGACTGGATTTATAGGAAGGCATGGGCAAGAATCTTTTAGGATGTGAAAGCATGAATGAGTTGATGTCCTACTCAGTGGAGGGAATGTCTGTTCACATCAATGATATTTTAGGTCCACTAGAGGTTTGGAGGTATACTGGCAATTTTAACATTTTTAACAATCAACAAAGCACTTATACAGATAGTATCTAATTTGTTTTTTTTTTTATCACAACCCTATGAAGTAAGTAGTATGGAGATTATTATTCTCATTTTACAGATGAGGAAACTGAGGCTGAGGGAGTGAAGTGACTTACTGCACTGCAACCATGTTCCTATTGTTTCTCTCCTTCCCCTACCCATGATTATGTTAGGGTAGCCCTGAACAGCCTAAGCCTCTCAGTCTGTCAGTCAATCAATAAGCATATATTAAGTGTCTGCTATATGCCAGGCACTGTGCTAAGTGCTAGGGGTAAAAAAAGAGGCAAAAAACAGTCCTTGCCTGCAAATAGCTCACAGTCTTATGGGGAAAACAACATGCAAGTAACCAATTAAAAGAGAGCAAGACAATTACAAGCCAAGATTAGACATAATCAATAGAGGGAAGGCCATAGAATTAAGAGGTGTTAGGAAGGGTTGGGACTTGAAGGACGAGGGAAGTCAGGGTTTCCTTGTTCTGGGTCAGAGTATTCAAGGGCTACGATTTCCCACCTTGGGAAAGACACATGGACATATCTTCCCATGTGCCCTGAAAATAGGCTGGTTCATTTCATGCCAATTCCTCGAAAGTCAAAAGGATGGATTTTGAGTGGAGCAGGAGAAGTTCCTGCTCACCCTGGAGGGAAAGGGGGAAAGGGCTTACCTTTCAATTTTGTAGTCAGGCCAAGAAGGCCAGAAGGGGATTTCTTGACTTCAAAGCAGAAGCCAGGTACCAAAATGGTGAGGATGGAGAGGACCACCAAAGAGACCATGGTTCTTGGATGTGGAAGGAGAACTCTTTCAGGAATAGATTCAGAACTTGCAAGCTGATCACTGCCTGGCAACCCCAGATGTGAACCCTCTTTTTATAGGCACTTGATGACTGATAAGGAACAAAGATGAGAAAACATTCTTAGCTTGGATACAAACACATTTTTGAAAATGTTGACTTGCGCAATCTGTCTGAAAAAAAGGAACTAATATTTGAACAAAACAGGAATTACAAGAAGGAGTTATGACTCAGGATTCACTGACCTAGAGAGTATCTGGGATAATGCACCTCAATCTCCCCTCTCCCTCATAAACACATATATATTTTTTTCTTGAAATGCTTTATTAACTTCTGGTTTACCTCATTCATTTCCACCAGGTTTTGAGTTACAAATTTTCTCCCCATTTTCCCCCTACCTACCTCCCCCAAATAGTGGTCCCACAGGATATTCCCTCCTCCAATCTGCTCTCTCCCATATCTTCCCCCATACCCCCCTTAGGGTATGGTGGATCTCTATGCTCCAGTGCTTGTATATCTTAATTCCCAATTACATGTAAAATAGTATTGGTAATAGTATATATATATTTTAACATTTGGTTTTAAAACTTTGGATTCCAGATTCATTCTCTTCCTCCCTTGTCACCCACCCTTACTGGGAAGATAAGCAATTCAATATAGGTTGTACATGTGTAGCTAATGCAAAACATTACCATAATAGATATATTGTAAAAGACTGATTATATTTCCCTCCCTCCAGTCTTACCTCCCACTTGTTCTATTCTCTACTTTGGTCCTATCCCTTTTCAGAAGTGGGTGATTCCAACTTCCCTCCCCCCGAGCCTGCCCTTCCTTCCATCATCCCCCCTCTCATCCCCTTCTCCTCTACTCTCCTGTAGGGTGAGATACCCTATTTAGTGTGTATATCACTCCGTCCCTGAGCCAAATTCAATGAGAATAAGGTTGACCCATTCCCTTTTGCCTTCCTGTTCTTCCCCTCCATTGTAACCATTTTCCCTTGCCTCTTCTATATGAGTTTACCCCATTCTGTCTTTCCCCATCTCCTCTCATATTCCTCTCTCACCTCTTAATTTCATCTTTTAAATATCATCCCTTCCTATTAAATTAGTCTTGTACCCTCCCTGTATACCTGGAAACATATATACACACATTCACATATGTATTCATATGCCCATATAGACTATATATTTTCAACTTCAACTATTTTCATACTGAGAACAGTTTCATCAGTTACAATGATCATTTTTCCATGTAGGAATGTAAATAGTTCAACTTTCATAAGTCCCTTATGATTTCTTTTCCCTGTTTCCCTTCTCATGCTTCTCTTGCTTCTTGTATCTGAATGTCAAATTTTCTATTTAACTCTGGTTTTTTCTTCAAGAATACTTGAAAGTCCTCTATTCCACTAAATGACCATATTTTCCCCTGAAACATGATGCTCAGTTTTGCTGGGTAGGTGACTCTTGGTTTTAATCCCAGCTCCTTTGCCCTCTGGAATATCATATTCCATGCCCTTCAGTCCCTCAGTGTAGAAGCTGCCAGGTCCTGTGCTATTCTGATTGTGTTTCCACAATACTGAAATTGTTTCTTCCTGGATGCTTGTAATATTCTCTCCTTGATCTGGAGATTTTTGGAACCTGGCTATAATATTCCTAGGAGTTTTTTTGGGGGGATCTTTTTCAGGAGGTGATTGGTGGATTCTTTCAACCTCTATTTTGCCCTCTGGTTCCAAAACATCAGGGCAGTTTTCTTTGAGAATTTCTTGGAGGATGATTTCTAGGTTCTTTCTTTGATCATGGCTTTCAAGTAGTCCAATAATTTTTAAATTATCTCTCCTGGATCTATTTTCTAAGTCAGTGGTTTTTCCCATGAGATATTTCATATTGCCTTCTATTCTTTCATTTGTTTGGATCTGTTTAACAGCATCTTGATTTCTCATAAAGTCACTAGCTTCCATTTGTTCAAATCTAATTCTGAAGGAATGATTCTCCTCAGTGAGCTTTTGAGATTCTTTTTCCATCTGGCAAATTCAGCTTTTTAAGACATTCTTCTCCACATTGGCTTTTTGAACCTCTTTTGCCATTTGAGTTAGTCTATTTCTTAAGGTGTTATTTTCCTCAGTCAGGCTATTGACTCTCATTTCATAATTTTCTTGCATCGTTCTCATTTCTCTTCCCAATTTTTCTTCCACTTCTCTTATCTGCTTCTTAAGGTCCTCTGTGGCCTGTAATCAGCGAGTATATTCCTTTGAAGCTTTTGGTTCAGGACTTCTGACTTCATTGTCTTCCTCCTGTTCCATGCTTTGATCCTTTTTGTCCCCAAAATAGAAGTCTGGTGTTGGATTCTTCTGTTTCTTTTGCTTCCTTTGCCTGGTCATGTTACCACTCAATTACTTGACTTTTGGGCTTTTTTGCCACAGTAGGACTCTTCCACCAGACAGGGCAGCTTCAGTCCCAAATGCTGGGGTTTTCTCAGCTGCCTGAAGTATTAGTTGGGTGCCCTCTCTGAAGCCTCCACATGCTCTGGGAAGCTGGTCACATACCCCAGGACCTCCACCCTAGAGTGCAATCCAGATCAAAACAGGTTAAAGCAAGAGTGTTTACCCCTCAGACTGGTTGCTTGGTCCCCCTACTGTCTGCAGTCCAGGAGCTGAAGCTCCTACATGGCAGGGGCTGCACCTCGGCGTCTCAGCAGCTTCCCAATGGCTTCTTGCCCTGGGGAGAAGAGGCCTATGAACTCCCAACTACTGGGTCCCAAAGTCCACACTGCACTGACCTCTCACTTTGTCCTTGGCATCTATGTGTTGATAATTCTGGAAATAGCCACCACTGCTGGTGTTCTGGAGTCCCTCCAGCCAGCAACTGGTCAGGCCCGCCATGGGGCTAAAACCTCATGCTTGGGGGCTGGGCTCAGCTCCCAGAGTGCTGGGCTGGCTGCTTCCTGTTAGGCTGCCAGCAGTCCTCAGTGGGAGATTAGCTTCTCTGTGTCATTTTCTGGGTTCTGTAGCTCCAAAGTTTGTTCAGAGTCCCCTTGTACATGAATTGGGGAAGGTTAAAGCTGGAGCCCTGAGGAAGTCCTGTTTCTACTCTGCCATCTTGGATCCTCCCCCCCATACATTTTTATTGCTAATGGAGATTTGTTTAATCCCATAAATATGAGACCCTTTTTCAGGAGGAGTCCATGAGCAGGGACCGCTGAAGGTGACTCTCAACTTTAGAAGTTGTTTTAGAATTTATTTGTATATTCTTTGACTCTATTCCATTGTATTGTGGTAAAGGAAATTGAGTGATGGGCTTGAGTCAGGAAGATCTGGGTTCGAATATTCCCCCAGACACCTACTGGTTGGGCCACTCTGGGCAAGTTGCTTCACCATTCTGAATATCAGTTTCTTCATCTGTGAAATGGGAATAATAATAGCCATATTAATTATCTCACCAGATTCTTTTTTTGGTGGGGGGATGGAGTGGTGGTTGTGAATTTTCTTTTAGAAGGCATGTAAAACTTATTTTTACATTGGCCATTTTGAGAAAGAAAATAAAAATAATGAAAGGAAAAGATATATTTCAATCTGCACTTAAAGATGATTAATTCTCTCTTTCCAGGGTTCTCTAACTATCACTCTCCCTCTCATTGATAGACCAACAATAAGTCCCAGCCCAAGCTGGATCATTGGTCCCTGATTGCCTAGAGTGAATGTAAATAGCAATTGCTTCTATTTTGCCCAGAAACCCTGAGGGTCTTCCTCTCCCAGATATGTATATGTGTGTATACACACATGTATGTATATATATATGTTATATATGTAAAAGTGTGTGTATATTTTTTGACTAGATAAAAGAGACCATATCTTTATCTACATCTTGCCATTGAATCCAGATGACTCTGGAGGAGAAAGTGAGACCGGTGACTTTGCACAGCCCTGCATCACTTAAATCCAATGCACTTGCATGTCAAGACATCACCCTCCTGATGTCATGGTCCGCTACCATTACATCATCTGTCAAAAGTGGTAGTTTTGTTTCCTTGTTGCCCATCTTATAAATTTCTCATGAGAATCAATTGAGATAAAGTTAATAAAGTGCTTTGCAAACCTAAAAATGATGTATAAATTTAGCTAATATTTTCTACCAGCTTATCAAACACTAATCTTTTAAACACACAAGGGTGGATGTCTAGTGGACCTATTTCGTTTAATTGATTTATTTCTCTTTTTTCATTCAGTACCAGGTAGTTTGTAACTGCTTTGTAATTTGTTTTTCTTTTTTAAAATTTAAAATGTTTTTTTTTTTCTGCCCTATTTCCATCCTTTCCACTTTAGCCCTGATCATATTGGAAAGGTCTCCAATGTTTCTCTATTACATATCAATCAATCGATCAACACTTTTAAAGTGCTTACTATGTGCCAGGCACTGAGCTAATATAATGCTGATAACTTGGTTTTAGATAGATACTATTCACCATGAAGATACATTTATTTCTTTATAAAAAAATTGGAGAAGAACCTGACCTTAGACTTAGGTTGGAATTCATGCCTTGCCTTTGACACATAGCACCTGTGTGAAATGGGTAGGTCTCCCTCCCAGGGTTTATCCCTTTAAGGCTATAAATTGCAGGAAAGTTGTCAACTTACATTGGCAAAGAGAATTTCCTCATCTAGCATTTTCCAGGGTCAATGAAATTAGAGGTCCAGTCCCTATCCCCACTTATCTATTTTTGCTGGTTATAGTATCTTTAGCAGAAATGGTGGCTGTCTTTCATTCTCAAAGAGGACCAAAATGGCATCACTATGTTGGGGACAAGTACAATGTGTCCAACTGTGGTTGATCAGACTGGTATAAGCTCAGAAGGTTCTATCATAGGTGAGGCAGCAGAAATGGCATTATTATTATTATTATTATTGCTTTTTTTTGGAGGAGCAGTTGGGGTTAAGTGACTTGCCCAAGGTCACATGGCTAGTTAAGTGTTAAGTGTCTGAGGCCGGATTTGAACTCAGGTCCTCCTGACTCCAGGGCAGGTACTCTATTCACCGCACCACCTAGCTGCCCCAATGGCATTATTTTTTGTCAGAAGCCTTTTCTCCTTCTTTTTGTCTGTCATGCTATTTTTTTGCTTAAAGGTTTCTTAATGTTTGCTCTGATATAAATCTATTCTGATCATAATGTATGACCCTTCTGATTTAGTGCTGTAGCCTCTTTGCTGATATTCTATTTAATCTTTTTGTATCTATATTCATTAGGGTTTTTAGTCTATAAGTTTTTTTTTTAAAGCAATTGGGGTTACATAACTTGCTCAAGGTTACATGGCTAGTCATTACTTATGTGTGGGTGCTCATTTTCTGAGGCCAGTTTCGATCTCGGGTCATCCCAACTCCGAAGCCGGCGCTCTTACTTGCTGCGCCACCTAGCCGCCCCTATAGGTTTTTTTTTTTAACTGTTTCATCACTCCCTAACTTAAATTATCAATATCATATTTGTATTATATAAAGACACAATGATACCTACTTTACATGTAGCTTATACATATCCTTTAATATATATTTAATGTTTATGCTTTTTTTTCATTTGTCCTTTTTTGCATTTGATTAATCAATATTTATTAAGCACCTACTATGTGTCAGATGCTCCACTAAGAACTGGGATACAAAAAGAGGCAAAAGGCAGTCTCTGCCCTCAAGGGGTTTATAGTCTAGTGAGGGAGACAACATGGAAACAAAACAAGCTATGTACAGGAAAATTTTGTTATTATTGTTTAGTCATGTCTGACTCTTTGTAATTGCATTTTTGGATGTTTTCAACAGATGCCGGAGTGGTTTGTCATTTCCTTCTCCAGATCATTTTACAGATGAGAAAACAGGATAATCAGGAGATGATTGACTGAAGAAATGCCCTGGAATTCAGAGGAGTTGGGAAAGAGTTCTGTAGAATGTGGGATGGTAGTTGAGTCTTTAAGCTTAGCCTCTCTACTGTCCTTTAGGGCTTAGTTCCGATGTCACGTTCTACATAAAGCTTTCCCCACTCTGGCCAGTTGTTACTTAGGAAAGGCTCATTCCTCAAATGCCCTGTTGTTTTTTCCTCTGCATGTTGTGTCCTCTAAGTGGGATATGAATTCCTTAAGAACAGTCACTGGATAGTTTTGTTTTTTTTATGCCAACACTCAGCACAGTGCTTGTAAGAGGCATTTCATATAAATTTGGTGAATTAAATTGCCTAGAACTGCATATGCATGTGTCAAAGTTTACAACAAAACCAGATACTATTTTAGAGTGTAGAAAATCATTTCTGCCCCATCCCTTGGGATAAACCTATACAACCAGAACAAAACTGACCAAGGAGGACAGTGTGGTGTAATAGGAAGATCCCTAGATTTGATGTCTGAAAATCTGGGTTTGAATCTCTTCTATGTCACTGGCTAGCTATCTGAGAGTGAGCAAGCATCTGTTTCTATCTTTCTGTCTCAGTCCCTCACTTTGTCTTTGTCTCTTTCTTTCTCTCTGTCTCTCTCTGTCCCTGTCTGTCTTTGTCTGCCTGTCTTTGCCTCTCTCATTCTCTCTCTCTCATTCTCTCTCTCTCTCTCTCTCTCTCTCTCTCTCTCTCTCTCTCTCTCTCTCTCTCTCTCTCTCAGTTTTAGAAAGAAATTTCTTTATTTATGATTTGTTAAAGAAGAAAGACGAAAGGTATGACCTTCTTGATTGGCAAGGATCTTAACCTCTCCATTTCTTTGTTTCCTCAACTATAGAAGGACAGAGTTGGACTAAATATACTAAGATAGTCATATGCGCATAAATACAAGTCATCCAAAAAATCTTAGAGCAGTTTTTAAGCTTTTTAATAGCAGAAAACTATACTAACACTTTTTGGAATACTGTATGTGTGAATTGAGTCTTCTGAAATGGAAATGAGTCTATGATTCTAAAAGATTATTTTAATTGAGGTGCAGGAGAGAGAATTGATTCAGCAGAACTCTCATGGGGAGTTCTGAGACAGCATGCTATGGATAGCCATGGTGGATTTATTTTTTAAAATTGATTTATTTACTTTTAGTTTACAACATTTAGTTCCCTTGAGTTTCAAATTTTCTCCCGCCCCCCTTCCCCTCCTTCCCACTTCAGTCAGCTGTAGTGGATTTCTCTGAAATCAAAGTACACGGGTTCGAATGCTTCCTCCATATGTGACTTTGGGAAAATCACTTCACCTGTCCCAGCATCCATTTCCTTATTTGTAAAATGAGGTGGGGAGGACTAAATGCTTTCTGGGGTCTCTTATAGTTCTAAATATTTGATCCTAAAATTTTAATTCAGGTTTTATGAATTCAAACATAGGGTTTTTCACCTGAGAGAAGATTTGGCAATGGAGTTAGTAGAGGAAGAGAAAGTCAGGTCTAAGAGTTCGGGAGGAAGGGAAGATTTGTTGGGGGAAGAATGAAGCCCAAAAGGAAGGTCAGGGAGACTCCAAAAGGAAAGCAATCCTGAGCCCTGGCAGAAAGCACATGCTAGGCTCTACACTCTGCCATGGATTTTTAATTTTATTTCAATGTTTATTCTTGTCTTACTTTTGTTGATAGTATAGAACTCAGACCTTTAAAATAGGCATTCACATAGTAGTTATTATTTCTAAATCATCAAAGCCAAGTGAAAGGTAAATCAGTTATAATGTGTTTCAACTGCTGTTAATTAGGATATTTTGCAAGTCAATTAGAACTGTACTGTCTCTTGATGAATTACTTCACTAAAGTCTGGTTATGATTAGAATATGACTGAGTTATGAATGAAATGACAATGATAAACATGAAGCAGCCTGGTAAGTCATATCAGTTAGATCCAAGTGAAGTCATGAGAATGAGGCCAGAAATGTGCACAGTAGTTACCACAATGTGAATGGAAAGAACACTGCCAGGCATGGGGTGCCAAAGGCATGCCAGTACAACAGGGGGAGGTGGGAGATGAGTGTCATATGGGATGAGGAGAGAGCAGGCCAGTTTGTCTATGGTTCGGGAATCTGCAGCCTGGAGGCCACATGTGGCTCCGTGACTTAATCCAAACCACACAGGACAAATGCCCTTAATAAGAAGATTGGTTCTGTAAAACTTGGAATCAGTCGAAAGGCTTTGCCCAAGGACCTAGAGGCCACAGGTTCCCCACCCCAGTTTAAATTGCAGAGTATGAGAAAGGGAGTGATGTAACATGAAAGTGGAAAGACAGATGGAGGCAGGTTATAGGAAGGTGTTTAAAAGTGGTTATGTTTGATCTTAGGAGGCAATGTTGATTGAGTTAGAGTAGTGACAACATTGGCAGTAGTGTGGAGAATGAACCCAAATGGGAAGAGGGTAGTCATTCAAGAAAGGGGTGGTAAGAGAACCTGGATTAAGGCTGTGGCTCTGGGGGCAAGAGAGGGGGTTGGATAGGGAGATGTTGGCAGGGAGAAGTGGTTGGCAATTGATTTGTTATGTTGGGTGAAGAGAATGAGTTAGTGAAGACAGTGCCAAGATTAGGAACTTGGGAGACTTGAGGAAGGATACTTTCCTCAATTAGAAATAGGGAAGTTTGGAAGAGGGGTTGGTTGGGCTGGGGGAAGATACTGAGTTCTGTTTTGGACATGGTGAGTTTTAGATGTCCCTGTTTGCCCACTAGCAGGGGCATATAATCCCAATCCTGTTATGGCTCCCATTGACCCTTCCTTCACAGGGCACTCCCCAGGATAGTATGTGAGGGAAGGGAAAGGAGGATTGTTAGAAGGGGAAGAGAGAGAAGAAGGAAGAGGAGAGGGAGGGAAGGATCAGGACAAGAAGAGAAGGCAAAGGTGGAAAAGAAGGAGAGGAGAAGTGGGCTTATGTCCTTCAGATTCTTTCCCACAAGAAATGCAGAGTCATCTTTTCTTTCCTTGGCCCTCATGTGATCAGAAATCATGTGGAGTAGGGAGGGGGATAGATTGGAACTGAGAACTGTAGATGACAGAAACACAGGACGTATCAGTAAATAGCTGTTTTGACCACCAGTCCTGATAAGTCCAAAACCGTTTTATTTTTGAATCCATTTCTATTTGTCTACTGGATAAATGTGAAAGTATTCATCTTGCTGAGACCCTTTATTGTTTTAGGTCGGCCACATACTGCTGGACCCATAGGTCTTCGGGGTTGGCACAGACCATTCGGCCCCTCTTGGTCGTGAATCTGAAACATGTGAAACAAGGTATAAAGAGTAAAAACTCCATCCCCAGGCTTCTCCTTCCCAAGGTGGCCCTTGAGTCTTCTGACTTTCTCTGCCTATGCTCCCCATGCCCATGAAAACCAGGGCTATCATGTCCATGTTGAATTTCCAGACTCTTCCTCCATGCCTGTGTGCCCCCTCAGTGACTCCCTGGGGGTCTCCTCAGAAAGCTCCCTCGGGCCCCACTTCCTTCTCACTCTCCCTTTCTCCTGGAAGCCGAGTGGTAGCTGAGGAGGGAGAAAGAGTGTGAGATTTGGAGTTCAGATCCAGAGTTTTCTCTTTCCTTATTCCTATTGTCAGTATGGTCTTAGGAAATTCTTTTCTCTTTCCTGGGTCTCAGCTTCCTCTTCTTCACCAAAGGGAGGCAGTTAGATAAGAGGGCCCCTGGGGTCCATTCTAGCTCTAAATTTGTAATCATATGATCCTGCCCAGCACCCCTGCAAGGCCCAGATTCCTCTCTTCTTTCCTCTCCTTTGTGCCCAGACAGGGCATGAGCTGCAAGACTTTTGAGAACAACAAATGCAGGGTATTATTGTTTTTTTTTTTTCCTTGGAGCCCTGGTTTTCTTTCTTCTTGAATATCTCTTCCACTTACTAGGGTCACAGAGCTGTGAGACCCCGACTTCTGCAGCCTCAGCCACCCCATCCGGCTCTCCTGAAGGGCTGCTTCTGGCAGCCAAGCCCTTCCTGCTCCTGCCCTCTCTCTCCTTGTTTCCTTCCCCTCCCCCCCAGGTGTGGTCCGTGGACCTGTATACTCACATGACCCCTGGATTAGAGCATAGCTCAGTGG
Organism: Gymnobelideus leadbeateri; assembly: GCA_011680675.1. Lineage (NCBI taxonomy): Eukaryota > Metazoa > Chordata > Mammalia > Diprotodontia > Petauridae > Gymnobelideus > Gymnobelideus leadbeateri. The sequence goes on from WOXC01003576.1 coordinate 1,563,213, forward strand.
TATAGACAAAGCCCACCACCAAGTTCCTGGCTATCTTCCTGGTAACATGAGAGAAGCAGCAGGGGGTGGGGGAGGCGTCTGCAGAGAAAGGGACAGAGTGAGGACCAGGCACAATGAATCTGGGCAGGCACGTCCTGATCCCAGGGAGCCCAGTGAAGTAGGAGATGACCTGACATTTCTGGACAAATCTGGAATCTGAATCTGCTGGAATCTGGAAGCCCTCGGCCCACTCCTCTTCCCTCCTTTTCTTTCTCCTGCATCTTGTCTTTCCATTCCAGTTATTCTGTCCTCCTTTCCTCCTTTTCTCTCTTCCTCCTTCTTCTTCTACCTCCTCCATTTCCTCCTCCTGCATCTCCTCTTCCCACTCCACTGATTCTGCCCTCTCTTCCTCCTTTTCTCTCCTCTCCCAACAACCTCTCTTTCCCTTCACTCAGATGCTATCCCAGGGGATTGGGCCATGAGGGTCTGGGCAGGGAAGGTTCAATATGAGTTTCAATAGGCCCAGGATCTTATGAACCTGGAAGAGGCAGGCCCATCACCCGGAGGGCTTTGGACTTTCCCTGAGAGAGACCAGATGATTGAGACAGGATGGGAGGCCACACCCCAAGAGGGCCTAAAGAACTTGAGTGAGAAGTAGGAAAACCAGGGTCCTTTCTTCCCTCTGTCTCTCTCTCAGGACTGGGAGACCTTGACCTGGCTACTCAGCCCTTCTGAAGCTCTGTCCCCCAGCTGTGAAATCGGGTGATCCTTCTGGTTGCAATTCAGAGTTGCCGTGAGACCACATAAGACAAGTCTGTACATTACTGGGTTTGAATGTATCATGTCAATGGGAAACAGCTGCTACCTGCCTTGCATCAAAAGTGGCTTTAAAAAGCAAGATTCTGTGGGAGCTAGGTGGTCCAGTGAATAGAGCACTGGCCCTGGAGGCAGGAGGACCTGAGTTCAAATCTGGTCCCAGACACTGAAGACTTAATAGCCATGTGACCTTGGGCAAGTCACTTAATCCCAACTGTCCTGCCTTTCCCCTCCAAAAAGCATAAAAAAGAGAGAAGCAGAAAAAGTAATAATCCCTCCTTCTTACTGAAGGATTTCTCCATCTTGTCTTCATACTTTCCTTTGATGCCATTGGATTGAGGACTGGAAGACACTTTAAAGGTCTTCTATGTGTAAAGCCTCTCTGTTCTACAGATAAGGAGTCTGACACACAGAGAGGAGAAGTGGCATGTTCCAGTTAAGCTGGGGAAGAAGAAGCAGTGCCGGGATCTCATCCCAGGCCCTACTTTGCCCCCACTGTCCCTGCCTCCAGACAAGGCAGGGCATTTCAGCCATGTGCCTACTTGCCCTGCCCATGATTCTTAGGGCACAGAGCAGCCTGAGCCTGGTGCCAGGAAGTCCCTGGGCCCTGGTCAGAGTATGCAGGGCCTATGCCCTCATCCATAATGTAAGAACTTCCTGGGCCCCCGCCTCTCACTTTCTTGAGAACCAAAGACTTGGATTTAGAGGAGAAGGCAGAGTATTCCTTCCCTCCTTCTGTAAATGGAAGGTCCCTATAGGGAACATTCCCACTTATGCAGGAGGCCAGGAACTGCTGCCAGGAACAATGAATGGAACAGCTCTCATGTCTCTGCCTCTTTCTCCACAATTTAAAGGGAAAAAAAGTGATTTTACTCACCTGCTGGAGATATGTAAAAGAGGCCAGACATGGAAATGATCAAGATGCAGAAGACAGGCAAGGAGACCATGGTGCTTGGAGATGGGAAGGCAAGGAGCTCTAGGAGGCCTGTTCTGACTGTGCTGACAGCCAGGCTCAGACCCTGCTTTTATTTATGGGCAGCATATGCCTGAGAAGGAAGAGGGTGAAACCACTTCCCACAACTGAGTCCCAGTGGATTCTTCAGAAGGGGGCATGATGGCACAATCTTCTTGAAAGAGGGGAAGTGAGATTAGAATGAAAAGGAAGCAAAGGACTGAGTGACCTTCCTGGAAAAGAGGGTGTTCTAGAGTGCCAATGAAAGCAGAGAAGTCAGCTAGATGGAGGGCTGAGAAATGACCTGGGGTAACTGCAGAGATGATGATGCTGGCAGCCAGATTTTCAAGGTCTGGGTAAAGTGGGTAAAGGCAGCCAGTGGCAATGGCTTTTTCAAGGAGTTTGTGGGAGGAAGACAAGAGAGCTAAAGGACAATTGAAGAGGGGATAATAGGGACTGCTGAGGGTGTTTTAAGAATGAGAGAGCTGGGGCGGCTAGGTGGCGCAGTGAATAGAGCGCCGGCCCTGGAGTCAGAAGGACCAGAGTTCAGAGCCGGCCTCGGACACTTAATCCACACAAACAAAAACCTAGCCGAGTAACCTTGGGCAAGTTACTTAACCCCAATTGCCCTAAAGGGGTGGCTAGGTGGCGCAGTGAGTAAGAGCGCCGGCCTCGGAGTTGGGATGACCCAAGATCAGATCCGGCCTCAGAAAATGAGCACCCATGCATAAATAATGACTAGCTGTGTAACCTTGAGCAAGTTACTTAACCCCAATTGCTTATTTAAAAAAAAAAAAAAGAATGAGAGAGCTTTGGGTATTTGAAGGTAGTGGTAGCCCAGTAGAAAGGGAGCTGAAGAATCCTGAGAAAGTATGTTTAGGGAATGGGAGTCATTGAATGGGAATCTGTGGCAGCATAGATTTACAGATAGAATTTAGACACCATCTCCTCTGTTCTGAGTCCTGTGCTGAGTGCTGTGAAGGACACAAGGATAGATTATACACTCATCTGCCTTCCAGGAGTTAAAGTCTATTAAGAGAAGTAGGGGGAAAAGATCAACATTCAGGAACCTCCAGTCAAAGACCAACTAAATATTCCAAGAGAAATAGGAACATGGTGCTTCCCCCACTGAATGTTCTCTTATTCCTGGCCAGTGGATGGATTGAGAGGTTTGGAGTGATGGGGAACCTTCTGCACAGGCACTGGCCACTGCTTCAAGCACCTGCCAAACAGGCTTCCCAGGGTGGCCACATCCCTTCTCCTCAGAGCTGTCCTGGGCTTTGGAAACCCCATTACATTCAATCCAACCAAGCCCAAGGACTCCCTAGAAGGCCAGACCCAGGACCTCAGGCCATTGTCCCTCCGTCCCTTCTGTACATGATCTTCCCTGACATCTCAGGATGATTCTTCTGCACCCAGTCAGTCCTGGCAAGGGCCCCGACTTTTACCTTTTGAGAAAATGATATCAAAGCCACCTGTGGTCAGTGAGTTTGATCAGAATATAACTGTGTTATAAGGAAAATGAAAATGATAAGATGGAGCAGGCTGACAAGGGTTCTCTTCCCCAGAGCCAAGGGAAGGAGAGAGAATCAGGGCCACAGCCCACGCAGTGACTCCAGCAGTGCCAGAGGAGAGGGCAGCAGTGGCAGAAAGGTGTGAAATGGCAGTGACCCAGCCTGGTGCCAGAGGAGTGCTAGGAGGGCCCCTGCCCCTGCCTGTGGGGAGGTCGGCCACTATGGGTGTGGGCAGTTTGGTGCCAGCCTTTCTCCTTGCGGTGATTAGCTTTTCTGAAATGCTTTCTCCTTCCCTTTTCAATTCTTTGTTCTAAGAGAAGACTCTGGGAGGGGAGAGAAGAAGGAAGCTTGGATTTCTCACTTCCTAGTCAAGTTCTCCTGTCCCTTCTAGGGTGTGACCAGAGATGTCCAGTCTATTTTTCATGCATTAGGTTTTTCTCAGGGAATTTCTAAGCCTGTCTGAGTGATGGACCTTCCACTAGCAGGGGCATATAATCCCAATCCTGTTATGGCTCCCATTGACCCTTCCTTCACAGGGCACTCCCCAGGATAGTATGTGAGGGAAGGGAAAGGAGGATTGTTAGAAGGGGAAGAGAGAGAAGAAGGAAGAGGAGAGGGAGGGAAGGATCAGGACAAGAAGAGAAGAAGGCAAAGGTGGAAAAGAAGGAGAGGAGAAGTGGGCTTATGTCCTTCAGATTCTTTCCCACAAGAAATACAGAGTCATCTTTTCTTTCCTTGGCCCTCATGTGATCAGAAATCATGTGGAGTAGGGAGGGGGATAGATTGGAACTGAGAATTGTAGATGACAGAAACACAGGACGTATCAGTAAATAGCTGTTTTGACCACCAGTCCTGATAAGTCCAAAACCGTTTTATTTTTGAATCCATTTCTATTTGTCCAGGGAATAAATGTCAAAGTATTCATCTTCCTCCTGTGTTAGTTTAGTCATTTATTTTTGTGCCCACTGTGCTTTTGGGTTGGCACAGACCTTGTGGTCTTCCATCATGGTGATGTTGAAGTATGAGAATCAGGATATAGAAGGTGAATCTTTCAACTTCACACTTCTCTTCCCAATGTGGCCCCCACAGTCTTCCTTCCTTCTTTACCCATAAGACCCATGCCCATTAATCTCAGACTTATCATCTCTCTACAGTATTTCAAGACTGTCCTTAATGTCTGTGTCTTCTCCTAGTGACTCCCTGGGGGTTTGATCAGAAAACCTCCCTTAGCTCTCTTTCTTCAATAGCTTCTTCTTCCCCTCTCCTTAGAAGCCTGACAGATGCCTGAGGAAGAAGTAAGAGTGATAGATTTATAGTAAGAGAACTTGTGTTCAAATTCAGTCTTTCTCCTCTCTTATTCTTTATATTGGTATTTTCTTAGGCACATTGCTTCTCTTTCTTGATCCTTGATTTCCTCTTCTGTAAAAAAAAAAAAAATGAGGGAGGTGGTTAAGGGAGTCTCTAAAGCCCCTTTGCTTTCTCATTTTCTCCTGAGCTCAGCCAAGAGCACCATCCCCATAACCTCTGGGCACGACAAATGCAGGTGAATATTTTTTTTCTGAGCCCTGGCTGCTGTCCTCTGCAATTTCTTCCCTTCTCTCCTAGCAGGGGAACAAAGGTTTGAGACCTTCCCTTCTGCAGCCTTACCTTCCAGTGTCCCTGAAGGATTGCTTCCCAATGCCAGCCCCTTCCTGCTCCTCTCTTCTTTCTTTTTCACTTTCTTTCTCTTTCTGTTTCTCTTTTTCCTTCTTTCTTTTTTTCTTTCTTTCTTTCTTTCTTTCTTTCTTTCTTTCTTTCTTTCTTTCTTTCTTTCTTCCTTCCTTGCTCTTTCTTTCTTTCTTTCTTTCTTTCTTTCTTTCTTTCTTTCTTTCTTTCTTTCTTTCTTTCTCCCTTTCCCTTTCCCTTTCCTTTTCTCTTCCTCCTCCTCCTCTTCCTCCATCTCCTTTCCTTTAGAAGTGTCCATGCCCCCCTTTACTTGCATGATTGCTGACTCAGGGCACCTCTCTTGGGCAGTAATATAGTGAGCACTACATTCTGTGGAATCTTGCCCCTGACATAAGAGAGGCAGGAGAGTAGTGGCTCTTCTATATTTACACTTGTGAGGAAATGGGTAACACGAGCACCAAGCAACCTCATTGGATTTGTCTGATCCCAGAGAGACCAGTGATGGAAGAGATAGTTTTTGTGGGAAGGAATCTGGAGAACCTAGGCTTGTGCCTCTCCTCCTCCTCCTCTTCTTCCCCCTTTTCCTCCTTCTGAATCCTTTCTTCCCCCCTCCAGTTATTCTGTCTCCTCTTCCTCCTTTTCTCTTCTCTCCCAATGATCTCTCTTTTGCTTCACTCAGATGCTACCCCTGGGGATTGGGCTATGATGGACTGGGCAGGGCAGTTTCAATATGAACCAGAAAAGACCCAGAATCTTACCTCTCTGGAAAAGGAGGGTCTGTCACCCAGAGAAACCTTGGGCATTCCCTGAGAGGCACAAGATGCATAATATAGGGTGGGAGGATTTTGGTCACATCCCAAGAGGGCCTAAAGATCATGTTTGAGAAGTAGGAAAACTAAGGCTTCTCTCTTTCTCTCCCTCAGGGATGGGAGGTCTTGAACAAGTTACCCAGCCCCTCTGAAGCTCCATCCCCATCTGCGAAATAGGGATGATCCCTTTGGTCCCTGTTGCAGGGTTGCTGTGAGATCACTAAAGACAAGTCTGTACATCGATGGGTTTTCTTTCTTTTCTACAGGACAGAGCTGATACCTGCCTTGGACCAAAAGCGATTTTAAAAAACAGTAATTCCTTGTTCTTACTGGGAGATTTCCCCATCTTGTCTTAATGTCCTTCTTTGGATGATAGATTGAGGCCTGGAAAGGACTTTTAAGGTCTCCTAATCTATAAAACCTCTCTTTTAACGGATAAGGAAACTGAGGAACAGAAAAGAAAAATGACTTGCTCCTGTTAACGCCAGGGAAGAAGTAACAGAATCAGGATCTTATTCCAGGCCCTTCTCTGACCCCTGATCCAGCCAGTGGGGTTGGCCTCTTCCATCTTCTCACTCAAAATTGGGTGCTTACTCAATGCTCCCAAAGGGGGACTTCTGATTAAAGAGACCCCAAAGGAGAGGACTGTCTGAAAATGGAATATCTAACCTCTTACTAACTCTGACACACACTTCATGCAGGGTAGGGCTTTCATCTTTACCAATAAGGAGTGAGTTCCTCACCAATGGGCTTTGGGACTGAGAGAAATTATTACTAAATAACCAATTGTTGGGGGAAATCTAGGGTTTTTTCCTTTGCTATTTCCTCATTTTCTACTATGTCAAATCAGCATCAGAAGGACATTGATGATAATGAAATTGGATTAACTTTCTCCTCAATCAGATACTCTAATAGGGAAGTCCATTGTATTCTACTCTGGCTTGGGAGGGGCAGGGTGGTGTAGATCCTTTGTCTAGATTGCCTGGGCCTGGGAGTAAAAGTGACATAGTTGTCCCTCAGTCCCTCATTAGAATAGGCCCTCCTCTCATTATAATATTCATTTTCACTAATTGTTAACACCTTTTGGGAACACCTTCTCTTCCAAGAACATATAAGGGTCAAGAAGCCACCATGATTTATCTTTGGTCCATAAGTGATAGGAGTGGCATGAAGATACCTGCTCTGATGCCAGGAGAGCCCCACCTGACTCTTCTGACTCTGGAGAGCATCAGTGAAGGAAGACATGGCTCTATATTTTGGGGGGGGAGGAGTTTGGAGGGTTTAATCCTAGGGGTGCACTGGAAACAGCTCTTACTGGCTCTTTTTAAGAGCCAAGACCTGATTACTTAAAATTTTCAGTGTGAACTATTTAAACCCCAGAAATTGTCACATGCTATAAAACCAGAGGCTTGATTTCTTGTTTGGTTGGTTGTCTAGACTTAAGAAAGTGATAGAGAAAATGTTAATGATTCAAATTGAACTAATAACTATGTCATTTGTACATTTTTTTCCCTCAGAAAATGGATCCTGTTTATATCCAGTCTCCATTTTTTCATTGACCTTGGACCAGTCTTTATTTCAATTCTTTGGAGACTAGTGTTCTATGATTCACAGTTATACAACAATCCCAGAAGACAGGTCTTTTTTGTTTATTAGTCTAGAACTGAGGTGGGGACATCCTTGTGTGGAAAGTACATCCACTGAGGCAGGCTGGCTGCTCTTTTTAATTTGCAGTGTTAGACTGTTGCTGGCAGCACTGAAGACTCACTTGTTCATGCTCACCAAGCTAATTTGTGTCTGAGGCAAGATGCTTACTGAAGAATTATTGATATGTTTTAAATGGGGCCTTTGTTTCAGGGAAGTTTCTGGGGTCATTAAAAGAACTGTGTAATTTCCAAGTATAGTAGATTCTGAGTGTTCCATCAGTGTCTATTAGAAGAATGCTCCTAGAATGTTGGATTGAGCCTTCTGTGGTTGATTCATTGGAAGACACAGGCACCAATCATACAGGATTGGCAGACATGGATGAGTTATGAGTTCATGATCATAGAATCATAGATTCCAAGTGGGAAAGAACCTAAGGAAGGGGAAGAGGAAGGAAAAAACCTATTATTTGGCACTTATTATGTGCCAGGCACTTTGCTAAGAACTTTACAAATATTATCTTGATCCTTGCTACAATTGGTGAAGTAGGAGTTATTATGATTCCCACTTTACAGTTGAGGAAACTGAGGCAAGCTGAAGTTAAGTGACTTTTCCAAGGTCACAAGGCAACTAAGTGTGTGAGGCTAGATTTGAATCTAGGCTCAGGGCTCAAAACCGAGATACCATGAATGCCTTAAATTACTCAGAGTTACAAAGCTAATAAGAGTCTAATGTAGGATTTAAATCATGGTCTTAAGTCCATTGCTACCCTACACTTCCTATATGGTTTTTGTCATGGGAAGGAGGGCCCTCATCAATGAAATTGGAAACTTTTGGATCATTAGCAGTTTTACCACTTTTATAGTTTGCAAAATGTTTTTAGAGGTCTGCCCTAATTTGGTCTCTATTACAACTCCCTGAAAAAGGTAGTGCAGGGATCTTTATTCCCTCTTTACAGATGGGGAAACTGAGGTTCAAAGGCAAAGGAATTTGCTTAGGTTGATGCAGCTAATAAATGAAATATCTGGACCCAAAACTTGGGGCCTTAGATTCTGAATTCTTGGGCTACCGTGTCTCCATGCATGGGAGAGCTAATTAAGATTGGAGGAGAAAATCCTGGGGAAAACATAGACCAGGACATTCCAGTTCTCCCTTTGTTCCAGTCTCTCCATTAGATTGATACATCTTACACCCATCTGGGGGAAGTCCTTGTAATCATGTCCCTGCCATTCTCCTTCTTTCCAGTATCCTTAAATTTGCTAGGGCACAGGGTGGCACATGTAGTCCTGATCAGTCTGAATCTGACTGTTCCTTGGTGTCTAGAGGTTATACCCTTGTACCCTGGGAAAGACTCACAGAAGCAATTCTCCTATATACCCCAGGGTGGATTGGTCCATATCAAGCCACTGTACCAAGAGCCAAAGAAGTGAATTTAAAGAGTGACAAAAGAATTCCTTGCCCTTCTGGGATGGAAAGTGAAAGAATCTCCTGAGGGCACCCTTAATTTCATAATATCCCAAGCAGTGATGTTAGTGATGACAGCTAGTGCTCCCAAGCCCATCATTAGCCCCTACCATTTCTTACTCTGGTACTGGGTCAAAGGCAGGACAACCATTAGATTCACCAAATAACTTAGTTTCAAAACAGAGGCCATGTACTAAAAGGAGTGGGCAGCCATGGAAATTATGGTCTTTGGAGGCAGGAAAAAAAAGCATTTTCAGGAGCAGATGAAGAGATCCCAGGATGTCTGCAGCCTCTTTTTCCTTTCTTTCCCCCTCTTTATAGGTAATAGATGACTAAGAAGTAATGAAGGTAAGAAAACCTCCTTAGAATGGGTTTGTTTCTCCAAATATTGACAGGTGGCACAATCTTCCTAAAATAAGGAAATTGAGATTAGAATAAAAAAAGAAATGGAGATTAAATTATCACCCAGGATTTCTAATGTAGAAAGTATCTGGAATAGTCTATTCTCCCCTGACCCCATCATTAATAATGAGGCTTGGTTTAACACCTTTAAATAGGAGACCCTTCTCAGGAATGGGCTATGCATAGTGAGGGCTAAGGGCGACTATCTCAGTCTCAGGATTTCAAAAACATAACATTTGGATGTGCCATTTGTCCATTCCAGTTCAGGGTAGGGAAGGGTAGCTTGGGGAGATGGATAAAGTGCTGGTCTTGGAATCAGGAAATCAAGTCAATTCTGTGCCAGTCACTGAGCTAAGTGCTGGGGATTTAGTGAAAGATAGTTCCAGTTCTCCAGGAGCTCACATTATTATTCCCAATTTTTTTCAGATTAGGAAACTGAGACTTAGATAGGTCAAGTCACTTGCCCAAGGTCACCCAGCTAAGAAAATGTCTGAGGCAAGATGTGAACTTGAACTTGGAGCTCTGTTTACTTCACCCTCTTTGTTGTTGTAGTTGTTGTTAAGTCATTTCAGTTATGTTCAGTTCTTCATGACCTTATTTTGTGATTTTCTTGGCAAAGATCCTGGAGTGGTTTGCCATTTCCTTCTCCAGCTCGTTTTACAGATGAGCAAACTGGGGCAAACAGGGTTAAGTGATTTGCAATTGGTGTCTGAGGCCAGATTTGAATGTAGGAAGATGGGTTTTCCTGATTCCAAGCCCTGTGATTATCCACTGTGCCACCTAGCTGCCCTTCCTTTGGGGTTTTCTTGACAAAGAGATTGTAGTGGTTTACCATTTCCTTTTCCAGCTCATTTGACAGAGGAGAAAACTGAGGTAAATAGGGTTAAGTGACTTGCCCAGAGTCTCACAGTTAATAAATGTCTAAGACTGGATTTGAACTCAAATCTTCCTGACTCCAGATCTGGTGCTCTATCCACTGTGCCATCTAGATGCCAGCTTAGTTATTTAGGGATAGAAAACTGGCAGCAACACTAACAGGTATAATTCTGATAGGCAGGGATAGATTGACACAAACTTCACAGCTTTATCAATGGTTACTAACCATGCAGGTATGTACAGTTTTAAGGGTTCTTAAGCCACAAACCTAGACTGAGTAACACCCATCCACACTCAGCATGAAACAATATTGACACAAAAGAGAGAAACCCAATGCTCAATAGAAAATAGATAAGAAGTTTAGGAAATCTGTTACAAGCCTAGTAACAATACTGTAACGATGGGGGACTTCCATTATGCACACAATTGCTGGAATTCTATGCCATAAGCAGAAGAGCTGCTAACTTCTTAACTTGCCTTAATGATAATTGCTTCATTCATTCATTTTTTAAAAGTAATTCCCTTGATATTCTTGACTTTTTTTGTTCTTCCAGATGAATTTTTTAAATTATTTTTTTCTAGCTCTATAAAGTAATTTTTTTGGTAGACTACTGAAGATTTTTGAGGAGAAAAATTATATAATCTGACCCTCCATTTCATGAAGATTATTTTGGTTGCTACATAGAGGATAGACTAGAGAGAAGAGAGGTTTGAGCTCATAATTAAGAAGCAAGTTGAAACGCTGAGGTTAGCAGAGATGAAGACTTGATCTGAGGTGGTGCTATGTGACTTGAAGGATGTAAGAGATATTGTGGAGGTAATGTTGATAGGAGCTGACAATTGATTGGAATAGGACCTGGAAGTTGGCCAGTACTCTTTCAACTGCAGGATGCTGTCTCTCCTTGGGAGCTGCCCCAGTACATATGTTGTGTTTGTCCTTCTGTTTCCAAGAGGACCATGACATCAGGGAAATGATGACATGACTTGCAGTTGACTTTGATTTGAGTGAGACAGGGCTGTGCAAGGTCACCAGCCTCACTTTCTCCTCCAGAGCCATCTGGGTCCAGTGGCCAGATATTCATCAGGATGACTGGAGACGACCCAGGATGCAATGGGAGACCCTGGCCCTTTTAGGGTAATGTCTTTTCATGTATTCACTTAGAGTGAGGTAATGCCCATTCAGTGAATAGGCCTCTTTGTTGTTATTGTTGTATTGTACGTATAAAATAGTGTATAAAATAGGGTTGGATGTGCACAGTTTGCTTTTAAGGAGAATGGCTGCTTTGTAAAGGAATATAGGAATGTAACTACCACTGCAACTATGGAAAAGTATTAAGCCCCTTCCTAGTCACTATTCCTCAATCCCTTCTATGCTGTAATCTCAGGGAGCCCCTAAGCTCTGCTAAAGTTTATTGACTTTCTCTGAAATTCTTGCATTCAGCCAGAAAACCTGATGTAATCATAGGATCATAGACTCATTGATTGAAATTGAAAGGACCTCAGAAACCGTGTGTTCCAATCCCTGTGTTTTCCAAGTGAGGAAACTGAAGCCCATGGCAGAGGAAACAATGTAGTTTAATACTGTCATTTGACATATGAGGAAACCAAGGCCCAGGGAGGAGAAACAATTTGTTCAAGGTCCCATAAGAGAAAGAAACAAAAGACAATTTCACATTCAGTCCAAAGGAGCTTAATTTATTTATTTTAGGAATATATCTTTATTCTCTTCTAGGGCTCTGGGAAAAGAAAACCGTGGCTCATATTCAGGAGATATCTGGGGATTGGTCATTGTCATACAGACACTAGCACCAAGAGATCAGCCATTGAGGTGATGAAGGAGGGTCAGGGAGATGAAAGGAGAGAACAGCATGTAGGCTCTCCCTACAGTCATCTGATAAATAACACAATTCAATACCATAAATAAGTTATGAACATTAAATATGATAAAGTAGTATAAATTAAAATCAGGGGAGCTTTGAGCCAAGGCCAGCTTGACTCAGATGTTGCCACTGGGGGCGGTAGAGACTTTTCTGGCTCTGGTCGTTTATTCCTCAACCCAGCAGGAGCTTTGTCTCCCAGGCTTCCAGGCCTTCCTTCATTTCAGCTCTTTGATATACTTCTGGACCCATGGCTCGCTAGGGTTGGCACAGGCTTGATGCCCCCTTTTGGTGAGGAATCTGTGGAACAAGTAGTAAAAAGATAAAAAATAGAGAAATTCAACTTCTGGGGAAAGAAGAGGAAATTACCACCAGATCTGGGTTTCTATGTCCCTCTGACACCAGAGGCAGCTCAGACCCATCCTCTTTTTTTTTTGGGAGGGGGGTGGTTCATCCCTATATCCTTTAGAACCCATTCCCTCTCTCAATCCATATCTATTCTTTGTGGGTAGTGGTTCCCAAAGTATAATCCAGGGAATACCTAGAGTCCCAAAGGCCCTTTCAAAAGTATTAATAATAATTCCAAGATGTTAAAATTTTTTAATATGATAAAGATAGATAGATATAGCTCACACAAACAACAGCTTTTTGCTCCCCCCCCCTAATAATTTTTAAGAACATAAAGGGGTCTGGAGATCCAAAGACTGGACAAGCATTGCTTCAGGGAACTTTGGTCTGTCTTCGTTTTCTTCTCCCTTGCCCTCATACTCAAGGGAGAATAATTGCAAGCTGTCCCTTCATGGGCTCCAGATTTGGCTTGAAGCCACAGATCGGTGATTTTTTTTTTCATTTACTCTTTCTCCCTTATGCTCACCTAGAGCACCAAACCCAGTGCCTCAGAACCATGGGGCAAAGGGAAGCTTCGTTCTGGGAGACCTGGCTGAGTTTTTCCTAATTCATTTTAGTGGGGGCTATAAACTCTTTCTTTGTGCTCTGTCTGGGTCCTGACAGCTCGTTCCTACATAATCCTCCCCTCCCCTTCCCAGACATGATCATTGGCACCACTACTCACATGATGGCTGGCCGGGAGCATTGGCTACTGGTCTCATAAAAATCCACCACAAATGCTCTAGGAATCTTCCGGAGAGTATAGGAGAAGCAGCAAGCAGTGGGAGTGTCAGACCCAACTGTAAGGAAAGAAACACTGTGTTCTTTAGCAGAAGTGGGGATAGAATGACTCAACACTGCTAGACTTAGAGTGATGTGGAAAGAGCAAGGGAGACTTGGGGAAGACATGAAACATCTCTTCCTTACCCCAAATATCCTTCCCTCTTTCTCATGAATGGTATTCTGTCATAGTGAACAGAACTCTGGACTTGGAGTTAGGAAAACCTAACCTTTGAATTCTACCTCAAAAACTTATGAGCTTTGTGTCCCTGGGCAAGTCACTTAGCCACTCTGCCTCTCAGTTTTCTGATCTGTAAAATGGGTATGATAACAATAACATTTTTCTCATAGGGTTGTGGTGAGGATCAAATCCCATGTCTGGGGACATTAGTAGGAAATACCTCATTTTGGAGATAGAAGCTTATTAAGGAATGGCCCAACCAATTTTGAAACCTTGAGTGGATTTCATGCCATACTTTTACTGAAGAATCTCAGTCCCCAAGTTACAGGTATTATTGTCTGGTCGCTGCCTCCTCAAAATCACCTCTCCTCCCAGTTAGAAAGAGAGGGATGGTTTAAAAAAAGGGAGAAGGGAAAACATACTGACCTGTTAATGAAGATGCCTGGTAACAGAAGGCAATGGCCATGATGAGGACAGAGAAGATAACCATGGAGTTTCTCATGATGTTGGCGAAAGGTAGGAGCTCTAGGAGTGTGATAAACCCTTCAGCTGGGAGAGACTTCTGAGTTCTGACTTCCCTGGCTCTCTCTGTGACCCACTCAATGCCTGGCCTTTTTTATAGGGGATGCTGGAGCTTAGGAAAGATTGGAACATAGAGATGTTCTTACTAAAGTTGACGTCATGATGTCACTTGCACAACCAGAGGGCACCCTGTATGACCACATGGCCCCAGAACATCCAAGAATAGTCATGATCTCTGCTATTGGTTCTGAAGTCTACAAAGGAGTGGGCAATGGGGAAGCAGTGGTAGGGGGAGGGGATAGAAGGGGGAAATTAGCTTTTCTAACAAGTTAGAAGGGTGTCAGGCTGTCACTATTAATAGTTAGTTCCTCTTCATGAGAGCAGAGCCATATGTGGTATGTCCAGTTAATTTCCCTTCTAAGGAGTTGAAATTTTTGATGTGCCATATGACAATTTCCCACCACGGACAAGGGGCTACCCCAGAGTCTCATGATTAAATAAAACACATTAATTTCCCCATGCTAGAGAGAAAGAGAAATGCATTGGGGAAAGTCAAGAAGATTGGGGGTGAGGGGATGAGGGAAAGGGAGATGGGAAAATTTAGGTCAGGTTTTCAATCATTCATTGGAATAAGAATAGGGAGTAGACCTGTAATTTCTTTGGTGTAAGGAATTTACAGGTGAGAACATTCCCTCTACTATTCCAGGTCAGCACCTTCTCAGAAACTTAGAGAATTGCTAAATGTCACAGACAGGATTATGAGAGGCAAGGCTTGAATTCAGGTCTGCCTGGCTTTGAGCCCTTCTCTAGAATACCTCCCTTTCTTGTAAAACAAAACACAACACAATAATACAAAATAAAATAAATGATAGCTCTGAGTACTTGAATTTGCCCACTACAAGCAATACCAGATGTGCTCAGACCATTGACCTCAACAACCTAAAGGACTGAACAATTGCATTGCTATTCAATCATTCATTTATTCAAAGAATGTTTGCATACATCTCATTTTTTTGGACTAGCCCTGTGATGTCCCTGCTATAGGAGACTCCTTGGTAAGTAAGCTCACTCTACCAATGCAGATCAGTAGCTGATCTTATGGGGTTGTCTAGAATGATGAGAGACCAAGGGACTTGTATAGCCAGGGCATATTAGAGGCAAGAACTTGACCCCAAGTCTTCTTGGCTTGGAAGATAGCTGTCTATGTGCTATGCAATATTGCTTCTTGTGGTAGGGATACAAAGCTAATATATAACCCAGTTCCTGCTGTTAGGGAGCTTACATTCTATTTGGGATTGGAGGGTAGGAAATAGCATGTATAGAGACAAATCTAGTAGAGGTAAAGAGTGATGGTACCAAACAATAAATATTTATTATCTAATAAATATGTCAAGTATTATGTCAAATGAGTTATATAGGCAACCATGAAAGAGAGAGTACTTGTAGCTAGAGGGTGAACAAAGGCTTCTTTCTGAGTTGAGTCACAAAGAAAATGAAGAATCCTGAAAAACAAATAAAAAGAGAGGGTAAATTCCAAGCATGGGGAAGAATTTTGTGAAATCCCGGAGATGGGAGATGGCATGTCAAAATCAAGAAAAAAACCAGCTAAGTAGTGTAGCTTGACTATAGTGTATAGAGAATAAAGGGGAGGGATATGAAACAATGGTTGGAAAGTAGATTGGACCCAAATTGTGGAGGGTCTTAAATGCTGTGCTGAGGAGTCTGTATTGGGTAACTGAAGGTTTTTGAGCACTCACTCAGTCAAAAACATCTATTAAGCACCTACTGTTTGCCAGACTACATGCTAAGATACTAAGGACACAAAAAGAGGCAAAAGACAGTCCTTACCTTCAAGGAGCTCACCACTGAATGGTGTGTGAGTGGCAGGTAGGGGTGTGTGTGTGTGTGTGTGTGTGTGTGTGTGTGTGTGTGTGTGAGTGTGTGTGTGTGTGTGTGTGTGTGTGTATGTGTGTGAGTGACATGGTAAGACCTACATCTTAAAAATATTATTTTGGTAACTGTGTAGAAAATGAATTGGAGGAGACACTGGAGACATGGAGGCCAGTTAAGAGGCTATTAAAGGAGTACACACAAGAAATGATGAAAGGCTGAACCACAGAGGTATCAGTTTGAGTAGAGAGAAGAGGATGGATATGAGAGATGTTGTAAAGGTAGAATACACAGGTCTTGGCAACTGATTGAATGTCAGAGAGCAGATTCAGAGGTAAGTCTTAGGGGGTTCACCTCACACCTGTTAGATTATTAACAATAACAAAATATAAAAATGGTAAGTGTTGGAGGGACTATGGGGTGACAGGCACATAGATCCATTATTGATGGAGCTGTGTATTTCTCCCAACTGTTCTATGATTTAAAATTATGCCAGAAATCCCAGTAAAGTGATTTTGACTTAGAAATATCACTACCAGACATATTCACCAAGGAAGTCAAAGACAGAACCAATGGTCCCATGCATACAAAAGTACTTATAGCAGCATTTTATTTTTGTAATGGCAAAGGAACTGGAAGGAAATTTGAAAATGATCAAGCAAAGTGTGACACATGGATGCGATAAATTTTATTACATATGAGGTTAGAGTAACCCAGAAAGAGTTCATGAACTCATACAGAGTGAAGTAAGTAGAACCAGGAAAAGGAAGTGCATGGGGACTGCAACAATGTAAAGACAAATAGCACTGAGATATTTATGAACTTTGATCAGATTTCAAAAGATTAATGATGAAGAATTCTGTTGACCTTTCAGCAGAGAAGTGTTAGACTAGAGGTATAGAATGAGGCATACCTGTTTTTGAGCTCATTCAATGTGTGGCTTGTTTTTCTTGGTTGTACTTATTTATTACAAGGAAGGGTTTTTTGAGTGAGGGGAGTCATATGGAAGTTATAATGGTGTGAAAAAATAATACAGCTTTTTTTTGTTTTAAAGATGAGTCTGAATTAGAAGGTAGTGTCAACAACAGAGAAAGGGAAGTTAAGAAAAAGGTGATAAGTTCATATTTGAACACGGTGAGTTTGAGATGCCAACAGGACATTAGGGATGGTTAGGGATGGTTAGGGATGTTAGGAGAAGTTCAGAGTGAATGTGTAGATTTAAGAGTCATCCGAATAGAGGAGATAATTGAACTTATAGGAGGAGATGAGCTCATGAAATGAAAGAATGCAAAGGGAAAGGACCCTGAGCTAAGAAGAGAAGGGTAAAGAGCCAGCAAAGGAGACCAAGGAAGGTGGTCAGACAGGCAGGAAAACCAGAATTGAGCAGTGTTAGAGAAGTTAAGCGAGGAGCTGGTAGTCACCAATGTTGAAAGCTACAGAAAGAGGGTGAGGGTTGAGGAAGAACCAAAGAATTTAGCAAATAAAAAAAAGTTTATTGTCAACCCATAAAAAACAAATCAAAACTATTTCAGTGCAGTGATGAAGTTGGAGGGTAGATTGTAATGAATTCAGTGATTTATCAGAGAGGAAATGTAAACAACCAAGATATCTAATTCTTTCTATGAGTTTAGCAGTGAAATAAAAGAAACATATAGAATGACAAAGTCTGTTGAAGATCTTTTCTAGGAAAGAGAAGACCTCATTTGACAAAAATGATTGGGAAAAACAGGACAGTCTGGCAGAAAATGGGTTTAGAACAATACCTCACAGCATATACCAAGATAATTCCAAATGGATATAAGTCCCAGATATAAAAGGTCATATAAAATTGATGAGAAAGGAAGAAATTATTATAAGAATTTGTGGAGAGGGAAAGAATTCATGCTTAAACAAATGATTGAGAAGATAAGAATAATAATAAGAAGAAGACAAAATAGAAATGCTGGCTAAATACAAAGTTTTGCTCAAACACATCAAATGTAGTTAAAATTAGAAGGGAAACTGGTAATTGGGAGGTAAAAAGGAAACAAAATGACCAAAAACAACTCACAGCAGATTTCTCTGATAAAATTCTCTTATGCTAGAAATATAAAGAACTGATTCAAATTTATGTACTAAGAGCCAGCTTTTAGAAGATAAATGGTCAAAGGATAGCAAGAGGCAATTTTATTGTTGTTGTTGTTTTGCTTTTTAGAGGGGGAAAGGCAGGGCAATTTGGGTTAAGTGACTCCAAGGTCACACCGATAGTAAGTGTTAAATGTCTGAGTCTGGATTTGAATTCAGGTTCTCCTGACTCCAGGGCAAGAGGCAATTTTGAAAGGAAGCTATTAACAACCATATGCAAAAAGCTATTAACCACCATATGAAAAAATTCTCTAAATTACTAATGATTTAGAGAAGTGCAAATTAAGCAACTTTGAGGTTCCTCTCATGCAACGGACTGGTGAAGATGACACAAGAGGAAAATTACACATGTCAAAGGAAATAGATATACTATTCAAATAAGAAACATATATATATATATATATATATATATATAAATATATATATACTATTACAGTATTAGTAGACTTGTGAATTGGTCTAGCCTTCTGAACAGCAATTTGGAACTATGGCTAAAAGGTTAATAAAATGTTCCTAATTTTTGACCCATCTATGTTGTTATTAGGCTTATGCCTGAAAGATATCAAAGAATGAGAAAGAGGATCAAAGTTTACAAAAATATTTATTGCAACCCTTTTCATAGTAGCAAAAAAATGGGAAACATTTTTCCTCCCAAAAGAAGTATCCTCTTATTGGAGGATGGCTAGACAAATTATAGTGTATGAATATAGTGGAATATTATTATGTTATGACATAATAATAATATGCTTCAAATGCTTTCATAGAGGTCTTTCCAGATTCCACTGAAACTGTCCATTTTGTCATTTCTTTGTAGAATGGACAGTTTCAGTGGAATCTGGAAAGACCTCTATGAAAGCATTTGAAGGAAAGTGAGAAGAATTAAAACAATTTAAACAGGAACAATAACGTCAGAGAGAAAAACAACTTTGAAAGACTTTTGAACTCTGTCAATGCAAATGACAAAACCCAAAACATAACTCACTTCTTTCTTTTTTTGTAGGGAGGAAGGCAGGACAGTTGGGGTTAAATGACTTGCCCAAGGTCACATGGCTAATAAGTATTAAGTTTCTGAGGTTGTATTTGAACTCAGGTCCGACTGACTCCAGGGCCTGTGCTCTACTCACTGTGCCACCTAGCTGCCCCAACTTACCTCTTTTCAGAGAGGAGAAACACTTAAAATGCCGAAAGACATAATTTTTGGCCAATTGGTAAGATATATATTGATAATGAAGATTTTATTTTCTGGAGGTTCAGGTAGAAGGCACCAGGAGGGCTAGATTATAAAAGTATACACAAATGAAAATATACATTTATTTTTTAAAAAAGGAAAAAGGAAAGCAGAGCAACTTTTGTAGGCAGCAGGGAAGGATCCAATAATGGAAGAAATTAAAGATGGAGGGGTGGGTGTAGGATTGTGGTTGGATGTGTCCAGAGAGGAACTTAACTCCAATTTGAGCATCATGGTTTTCTTTCCAATTATAGTCATTTCACCTGAATGGTCTTGTCTCTCTCTTTGCTGAAGACACTATATCCTGGGATATTGCCTACTAATTCTTTTCCCTTTCCACAGTCCAAGTCCATGCTGAAATCCACAGTCAAACATCACAGTGGATCCTGAGGCCCCCTCAGCCTGACTGGAAATGTTGAAGTCACCAATTACCCCCTCCTGACTCACTTTTCAGGGACACTGCCATCTCACTTATGACTCAGATTCTAAGAGCTGCCATGAATGAATTGAGGAAGGCAAGAAAAAAGGAAATGGAAAATGCTGTGTCACCATTCAGATAAAGGTGAGGAAGATCCTTGTGGGCTGGGGGGAGAGAGGTTCGGGGGTGGTAGTTAGGAGGGAGCCTAGATCCTTTGGCCTTACCTCAGTGCTCCTTTTCTTTGACCTTTGTATAACTTTTAACGTTGTTGATCACCAGCTCCTCCTGGACATTTGCTCCCTCCTTTGGTTCTCTAGCATTATTCTACCCTGGGTGTCCTGCCTGCCCCCCCCCCCCTTATTTCCCCTCCTTTGCTGGATCTCCATCTTTTCCTTACTCCCCAGGCTCTGGTCCTAGGCCCTACTCTCTTCTCTTTTCACATTCCTTACACCTTAGCTCTTATCAGATCCAACTCACTCATTCTATAGAGAAGAAAACTGAGGCCCAGAGAGGGTAAATGATTTACTTAAGGTCACACAGGCATTAAGTTGCACAGTCAGGAATCACCAATACCGTAATGGGGCCCCAATCTTATCTGAGAAGCACCATTGTGCCCTGACACTGATGCAACCCTCACCTTTGTCTGATGAAAGGTCCTCTTACCTAAGGTCGACCGGAAGAGCAACTAATAAAACTCAACACTCCTAACCCAACTCAGGAGGTTGGATCCTTTCAGTCCAAATCTATTCAACAAATGTTATATGCCTATGAGGTACCAGGTGATGCACTAGGAAATGGACATACAACAAGAGACTTTACATTTTTCCAGGGATCACACATGGCGGAGGGGAAAGAGGCTGGATTTGAAATGAGAGCACCTGGGTTCGCTTTCTTCCAAAGGAATTTCTCCTCTCTAAGTCTCAGTTTCCTCATAAATAAAACAAAGAGGATTGTACTTAAAGCTCCTTTCTAGTACTTGGTCCTATGGGTTAGATCCTGCACAGATGAACTACTTTAAGATAACAATTGACCTCTGGCTCCCGCCATGCTTGCCCTGGACCTTATGTGAGATGTTGTCAAAAACTGTATGACTTTGGGCAAATTACTTCTCTATGCATTTCAGTTTTTTCCATCTATGAGGTAGGGATAGTCAGTTATAGACCAGAGGTTGGTAACTTAGGTTATAATTACAAGTCATTAATGAATTTAGTATATAACTTTAGTTAAGTCCTGTCCCATTTTAGTTTCATAACCTGGCATATAAGGGTCATGTTATCTGCTAACACGTTACTTCACAGGATTGTTATGAGGATCAATTGTTTTGAAAAGCAAAAAGTCCCATTCACGATCCTAGTTTTGCTTCTCCCTTGGACTGACAACATGAGTTTGGGAAAGTTAGTTACCCAATCTTTTTCTCCTCTCTACCTCACAAGCCTGTTGGGAGACTCAAATCTTAGTGTGTGTGGACTACTTATGTGACATTGGGAAAGAATTTTGATGTCTCTGGACCTCATTTTCCTTACCCACAAAATGAAGGTATTAGATTAAGTGATTTTTTGAAGTCTCATAGAGCCTTAAATTTAGTGATCCCATGAATAGATATTCTAAACTGTAAATAGCTTTACAAATGGTGGGTGCTGTAATTATTATTCTTTTTTTTTTTTAAAGCATTTGGGGTTAAGTAACTTGCTCAAGGTTACACTGCTAGTCATTATTTATGTGTGGGTGCTCATTTTCTGAGGCTGGATCTGATCTCGGGTCATCCCAATTCCGAGGCCAGCGCTCTTACTCACTGCGCCACCTAGCCGTCCCTGTAATTATTATTCTTTGTTATTTGTTGGTGCTGGTTGTTAGTGGATACTGTGATGGTTCATTTCCTCCCTCTACTACATGCCTCAAAGGGTGTTTGGGAGGATGATAAAGCCCCCATGGTAGATGTGAAAGTACTTGGGAAGAAAAATTCAAAGGGCAATATTGGGTAGATGACCTCTAAAGTCTCTTCCTTGTTTAAAAGTGTGATGCTCCTGTGACCAAGAATTCACATTTCGGTGGGACTTTAAAGTCTGCCAAGTGATTTCCTCACAGCAATTTTATGATGAAGAACTGAAGGTGTGATTGGAGAGGACACAGATATTGTAAAAAAAATGTGGCAAATGCTTAGATAAGATAGATGAAAAGTTGAGGGTGTCTCCAAGTTTGAGAACTTTGGTGACTGGAAAGATGATGGTGCCTTTGACAAAAACAAGGAAGTTTGGAAGTA